>JARJHM010000483.1:0-244041 GCA_033356055.1 Carex pumila | reverse complement strand
TGCATGTATGAGGTGGCTCACACTTCTTAACCATCCATGCTTCCCCTGAACCCGCAGGGGTTGCAAAAAGGTAGAACTTGCAGCACGGGTGAGTTGTACACAACACAACTAATCTTGTTCGGTTTCTTTTATGTATTATACATTCCCAGTTACCGTAAACATGAGTCTCATTTATTTTCTTTACAAGTTTGTCTGTGTTGGTATAAACTTGCCCTGCGGCAAGTTCTTTATTGTATTCAACACGAGGACCGAAGAAACTAATGTCTGCCTTTTCGAAAGTTGTGATGTCGTTGAATGTGGCGACTGGATGCTTACTTCCCCGACCTGTAATCGGGAATTTTTCTGCCTTGGATAAACCTGGTACATTTGCATCACCATCTGATAAGTCATCAGCTTTCCAAACCCCTTGGTATTCATCCCCCATTTCCATTTCCCTTTCTGGTATGGCATCAATAGCATCAACATCAATATCAATATCATTTTGATTAACGGGTACCAGTCCTGACTCTGGCATAGTTGGAAATCTAGGGATTATGGGTGTCTGTCTGGGTGGTAGTGGTAACTATTTAGTATTTTCTGGGGAGTTGTGGTACTCCTGGTTGTCATAACCGGGGCTGTGGTACCTCTGGCTGTCATAAAGGGAGTGCTAGTGATATCCCTGGTTGTCATAAGGGGAGTGCTAGTGGAACCCTTGGTTATCATAAGGGGAGTGCTGGTGGTACCCCTGGTTGTCACAAGGGGAATGCTGGTGGTACCCCTGGTTATCATAACCCGAATTGTCATAACCTGAAGGTCCAGCTCCAGCCGAACTTGAAGGTCCAGCCCTCGTTCAAGGAACCCTCTTCGAATATATGTTCATTACCGGGACCCCACAAGCTACAGATTGAGTATACACAACTCTCCACAAATTGGCATATGTTATTGGAAACTTAACAAAGTAAGGTCTACCCCCCCCCCCCCCCGCGTGAGTTGTCAATCCGTGTAGCCAATTCTATTTCATACCTGTTGGGGTTTATAGATGTCTTTTCATATATTAACTGCTTCAGTTCCTCAAATGTGGTATTTTCATTAATCTCGAAGCCAAATGCGACTTCTTTCGTGTAATGCACGCCATCTTCATCCCTTTCTAGCTTGCCGCCGACATAAAGTGCAACTAACATGTTAGTTTGTAATAATCTAGAAGTCAATAATACGATAATTTATCATAAAGCTTTGTTCATGAATTGGATGATTAATATCATTTTGTTGCCTTGAGTATTATTGCATTTATGGATCATTTCGAGTTCATGACTGAAATTGTGAAACTCCATAATATAGATGATATATACTCTTAATCTTAAAAGGTCACTGACCAAGGTAATTAGCAGGAACACTAATTACCGCTATAAGGTTAGTATGTGGATTAAAAGATGGTTAAGTTTTACAAACCACCTGACACGAGATGTCATTTTAATCACATAGATACATGTTCTAGGAACATGGTATTTGACAGACCTCGAATGAAACATTAAATAGAATTGTGTTCGTGTCATTTATGTTTTCATTCAGTGTCACGTTCTACAGTATGAGGTATTTATCGTTCCCACTGAGAAATATGTATGTGTGATTGTTATCCACCGCTGTCCGTAAAAAGCAGTCATAACGGTAGCTTTTCCATATGTATAGCTTAGCTGAGGAAGTGATAGTTTACCAAGAATACTATTTGTCCCTCGTATTTTATACGAGCTATAGCATCACTGGGCCCCTTGGTAGAGTAAGATTATCAGCGCGCGGTATGATTACAAGAGTAATCATATTTGATAATCTGCTCAAGATCAAGTAAAGATTAAGTTTACAAGGATGACACACATCTACCTTGAAACTAATCTGATAGCTATGAGACAGAAGAACAGACACAAGTAAATTGTTTACTGGATCGTGGTATTGTACAGTACAGCATCATCTGTGTAATTGGATGGTCATGATGTGTTGCCAGACGCCACCCATGATTATAGAAGTTAAAACAGTTTTAACTCTATTTACCAACATAACACAGATCCTATTGGGTCACACCATATAGGAGTTAATCGGAGAATCTTATTGTGATTGATTATAAATTGGTTATGATCAATAGTAAGATGGTTATAATTAATTATACGTGTTATAATTAAATTATAAATGTTATGTAAAATAACAAGCAAAAACATTGGTTAATTTATAAACGTGTGTGACACGCTGTATAAAAGTTAACCGGTTAATTTATAAATGTGCAGGACACGTTGTATAAATTACCGAAACAACAAACCGCAAGAAAAATATATATATAATTGTTCAGAATAATTATACGAGCATTGTTTGTGTTCGGGCCGAGGGCATTCGAGTCTTTTCAGATTCGTCCTTATCCGCATGACATGTCATCGATCCTATCCAGATGACACGTCATCGATACCGAAACAAACAACCGCAGAAAAATATATATAATTGTTCAGAATAATTATACGAACATGATTTGTGTTCGGGCCGAGGGCATTCGGGTCTTTTCAGGTTCGTGCTTATCCGCATGACGTGTCATCGATCCTATCCAGATGACACGTCATCGATCTTATCCACATGTCATCATCCTTATCCATTCGATGGCATATCTTGTAAATAGGCATATGTTGAGGGGTATTTCGGTCTTTTGCGAACCTCCTCAAAAGCCTATAAATAGAGGTGGAGGGGTAGAGAGAAAAATCACTAATTCACTTGTATCGTTTCGTGCAGAATCGAATCGAAGAAATTAACCGCTCTCTGGTTAGTCCTGGTGGATAACCGATAGAGGCATCAGACGTCTGATGCTCCGAGACGAGTCGATTCCTTCCGTGATGTAGCTCTACACGCTCGGTCTGCATTCCAACTGTGATTTGGAAACAAGGTATAAATATGTTATATTAATCTATTTAATTGGTAAGTAGATTAAAGTTTTAGAAATCAATCATGGAGTAGATCTGTAAAAGGATTAAATTGGGTTTTGATGCCAAAGGAATACTGAAGGTGGACCGCCTTGGAAAGTTTCCTGACATACCCCGTTTAATCCTGAGCTTAAGTTAGATGTAAAATTTTTGTTTTACTCTTTCCGCACCTTAAGCAAATAAATGGGTTTGAACCGTCAAAACCCCAACATACTTAATCAATGGGTTTGAACCGTCAAAACCCAACATAACATCTCTTCTTTAACAAACTACATTTAAAACAAAAATTACAAGTATTACATGACATAATAATGAGTACAGTAATAAATGACTAATTGAAAAATAATTAAAAAAAAGTTAAAAAAAATTACAATTTTTCTACAGTAATTGTTAAAGTAAATGTACAGTACGCTACAGTGCATACAACAGTAAATTTCTATAGTGAATGTACAGTACGCTACAGTACTTGCAACAGTAAATTTGCAACAGTAATGACTAATTATTATAATTAAAAAATAATAACTAATTATTATAATTAAAAAAATACCTATTCACTCAGCTTCTCGCTTCGAGATAAGTTCTCAAATCGGAAAGTGACAGAGGCAGAAAACGAATGGGTTTAAATCATACTACATATGGGGCGCCCTGAGGTGTGGCATCTCACTTGGCTTATGGGGCGCCGCAGGGTGTGGCGCCTCACTTAGCTTGTGGGCTGCCCCAGGGACTAGCGCCTCACAGGAAATTTTGAGCCGCCCTGAGCCCAGACGGTCAGAACATCTATAAAAAAAAATTGAAAACAGACAAATATTTAAAATTTTCATTTTTTTAGGGATATTAATAAAAATGGCCGACAATTGCGCATCATAACCAAATGGGAACCTGACAATAAACAATACCAAATCCACACACCAATCATTCAAACGTCCTAATCTTCCAGAAGGTCATACCAAGTAACTCAAATTTTGAATTTAGATCGACAACCGTCCAATTAGAATCTGGATAAATCTATCTCCTTTTATATGCGTGCCAAACAAGATTGAACGGTCCAGATTTAAAAACAATATTTGAGTTACTTTAGGTCAAATAATTCCTCTTCTTCCATCTCTGTCCACTAATAAATTTAAAAAAAAATCGGGATAAACAAACAGTCCCCTCCACTAATAAATTAAAAAAAAATCGGGATAGACAAACAAGCAGCTCGTACTTATCCCCTGTTCCTATTCCTATTCCCCTCCCTCCCACTCCTCAGAAAAATAAATTTATTCCTATTCCTATAATGACGACCGTTGCTGGAGGAAGCATCAGATTAGGCGGAGGTGGATCCCTCCTCCGCTTCTCCGGCGATCATCCCCGCCACGGCCACCGCCACCGAAGTAATCACGTCTCTTTTCGCACGTGGGCGACCGTGGCGGGAAGAGAAACGACCCGCCTCTCCTCTCTATCCTTCTACGACCTTTTAGGCATCACAACGCGAGATGGATCGGAGGAGGTAAAGAAAGCATACAAACGCATGGCTAGGAAGTACCACCCCGATGTGTCGCCGCCTGATTGCGCGGAGGAACACACTAAATTGTTCATAGAAGTTCAAGAGGCATACGAGACCTTATCGGATCTGTCTCGCAGAGCCGAGTATGATAAGCAGCTTGCTCGTGGGTTTACCCGCTTTGCCTTCACAGCACGGGCAGCCAGGCACTATGATCCGGTAAAATTTACTAGATTTCACTGGTACTGGTATGGCTCTCTAGCTAATTGGTCCTAAGCCCCAATTGATGTAACAAAAATCCAATTTCAATCAAATTGGAAAGTGTACTGTCTTGTATTGAACTTGTCACTTGTTGTTGGTTGTAATATATTCAGATCATGGATTTCAATTTTGGTTGGTAAGTTGTGTTGCCAGGTGTAAGTCTAACTGGTATGATATTTGTTTATTGACAATAGAATCCCTAATTGATTGAGTTGAGCCTTACATCTGTAATTAACCCATCAATTTAACTCAGTAATAATTATCTTGTCCTCTACATACAACATACATGATCAAAACAGTAAAAAAGATTCAATAACTTGTGATATGAAATAAAACAATAACAATTTAATGAAATTCTGACAGGAAATGGAAAGTAAAGCAGAATGGAGAAACAGATGGCAAGATCAAATTTCAGAGCTACAGAAGCGAAGTGCTATGAAGGAAAATATTTGTGATGAGAATCTGTCATGGGCAGCCCGCATGCGCCTAAAGAGAGCTGCTCAAGCATCAATTGATTAGGGTCGGTATTGCTTGCTCTTACGTAATTAACATGTAAATATATATCATGTACACATATCTTCTATATATCACCCATCTTGAATAATTGGAAAATTCCAACCCCCCTAGCTTTCTTCCTCATTTGCTTACAGGGCTATGAACGATCGATGAACCGGTTTGGGTCTTTGGAGTTGGAAGGGTGAATTGACATTCATATATATCAAGTTTAATTTGGACAGGTGAATATGTTCATAGAAGTTTTAGTGGGAGTTAAATAGTGTAAATATCATGCGCGTTATGTTGGTAACAGTTGCCCTTCTAAATTCTAAGGATATGGTGATCACTGATCAGTGTACTTGAGATGCACGTAACTAATTTTTGTAGCTGCATGTTTGGTAAAGATATGTAATTAATTGTATATACAGCTAGCCATAGCCCATAGGGGATTGATTTACATGCAACAAGCTAGCCAATTTTGTCCTTGCTCATTCTTCCGACTTAAATTAAGAATGAACTGGGCCTAGCTATTACCACATACACCTCCAATTCTCCTAATTGACCAGAACAAAAAATAGTGGAATACATATCCCCAGCTGGAAATTTTAACTTGTACTCTTAAGTAAAGAAATTAAATTATATACCCCTCTCTTATTCCACAATTCAAGTCAATTTCTAACTTCTCCTCCACCCACCCTTTGCATGTGTCACAAACCAACAGTGATCACAAATTAACAGTATTTGCACCACCGTCTTATCCAAAGTTTTAAATAGCGATTACAGCGGCATAGCGGGGAGACAAAAAAAAAAAAAGCTATTGCGAATAGCGTAACTATAGCGGAAGCTATCATACATAGCGATTTTTCCTTTTCAAATTTTATATTATATATTTATACTAATTATCAACATAATCAATATTAGAAAATTAATGTAACAACTAAATGACAATTAATCTAAGTCTATACTTTTATCAATTATGAAAATAAGAAGGAAAAAAAATCTAAAAAGTAACGTTATTTAATAGTTTATACTTTATAGTATTACATTTTATAATAGACAAAGAAAATTTTATAAGATAAATGAAGTCAATATATATATTTAAATATTTTATATATTATAATAATAATAATCAAAATAAGCTTTCAATTGAAACGAACGATAATAATTTTACAAATGAATACTATGCAAAGAGCAATCAAAATAAAGAATTAATATTTGAATATTTCTCAATATAGAATGATAGAATAAATTGCAAATAAAAATAGAAACATTGAGTTTGGTTTAATATACTTATCGTAGAAGACCATGTAGCATTAAAAATAAGAATAGAAGTATAGAAGCTCATATAAATTGCAAAAAAAAAAAAATGTAGCATAGTGGTAGCTATAGCGGGTCTCATATGGCGATAATAGCGGTTAGCTATTATAGCTATAGCGTTCGTAGCTGAGTTAGGGCACTTTTATCTTATAGCCTAGCGTTTATGTTCCGGAAAAACTATAGCATAGGTTGCGTAGCTAGAGCGCCACTATGGCTAGCTATTTAGAACACTGGTCTTATCTCAGCTTGAGTCTCTGATACCAGTAATGTAATTAAATAAAAATTACAATAATGTAATTAAATAAAATTAATTAAATATTTAATATTACTACAAGTAAAATAAGAAAATACTTATAAATAAATAAATCAATAAAATGAGAAAACAATAATTTTATACATTTTAGAAAATAAACATTTACAAATAAGTAAACATTTATAAACAAACAAACATATAAAATATGTAATCACAAAAATAAGAAAACAAACAAACACTTACAAACAAATAAACATGTACAAAAATAAACATTTATAAATAAAAATATTTAAAATATGTAATTAAAAAAGTAAGAAAACAAACAAATATGTAAAATATGTAATTTGAAAAATACGAAAACAACAGTTAAAAACATTTAAAAAATATATATATTTAAAAATATAAAATTTAAAAAATTAAAAAAGAATTCGGATCACATCAATAGTTAGCCCCCCAATTAGCAATCAAACATATCTAGGTTCCTTTTGTACAAGAGGAAGAGAGAGTTGAAAGAAAATTTGAAGAGAGCACGTGGCTGGGACTGGTAGGCAAAAAGGAAATGGAAAAGAGCGTGGGTCCCAGCAGTAGGCAGTAGAGAGGAGAGAGAAGGTTTGGGTGAAATTTTTTTTATGTTTGAGCTCTGTTTTTTGAGTCCACCAAATTGCACTGAAATGGGAATTGTACCTATAGGAATATTATGGGGAAAGGAAAAAGGGCTGCCGCTCACATGGGATTATAATTTGATCTGATCCAAATCCATGAAAAATCCCAGCAAAAATTGACTGAACAGACCCACATAATTTTGTTCTCTTTTGAAATTCTATTTACCCCCTCTACATTTCAGATTTATAATTTGAGTTAAATTTAAAGTTAAAGTTAAAATAAAATTCTTAATTCTAATTGACAATTAGCATTAGAAGTTAGAGCATTGAAAATTAAAAGTCAGAGCGTTGAAAATAATAAGTTAAATAAAATTAGTTTGTTAATGATTTTTAACTCAATTGATTATTTAAATAAAATTCACTATTTTTTTTATCCCTTCATGAAAATCTTGAATCCCCTCCCGTCTGAAAACCTTTTCTGTACCTCCTCATTTTCTAAAACTGTTCGTTGATTACCAAAAAAAAAAAATGTAGGGATTGAATTTTGTCCAAAGGGCTTTGAACAAAGTCTCATTCAAAACTAAAATTAAAAGTCCGATTTGCATTGAAATTCGTGCAAATATATTAAAAAATTAATAAATTGAAATGAATCCTTAAATCTAAATATTTATACGAATTTTGATGCAAATCAGATCATCTAGTTCTGCTTTATCCAAAATCATTTGGACAAAACCCTCACCCAAAAGTTCATGAAATGAGCAAGAAAAAAAAGTTGCTCTTTCCAGTTAGCACCGTCTAACAGCATGTGTTAAATATCTATCGTACATAAGATGATATGCACGACATGTAACACGTTCAAGAAAAGTTTATGTGTTTCATTCGAAACAGAAAAGCCCTTTTTTCTTTGAACGAATTAAAAGTTTAAGCGATCGTTAAACAACTTAAAAGACACATTTTTCTTTTAACAAATCACAGAAACCTACAAGTCGAAAATCACTTATATTAATTATACCATATATCCTGATTTTTTTTTTTTTGTCTATACTCTATACTGATTTTTAAATAAATGACAATAATACATTTATTTGTAATGCTTATTTACATACAAATACTTTGAATATATGTACTCACAAATAAATTTTGGACGTATGACGTATTTATGTCTTTTTATTCCTCAATTACCCTCAAATTTTACTTTAGTTTCGAATCGCAACTTTTTAAATACATGCTTTTACGAACTGTTTTTAAACGCATAGACTATTTTTTCGGCTTTTACTCAGAAGCATTGATCTTTTTATACTCATGTGTTTAAGCAGTTGCATTTTTTTTTTTTTTTTGAGAATTGCCCGTAGGCTCCACACACACTATTTCTTGCCTTTGACAGGAATCGAACCCACTCTCTCGCGTGAGAAGTGGGGTGTCTTACTAAGCTGCTATAAGCAGCGGTGACAGTAATTGCATTTCAAAACAAGTTGACTATTAACATATTTAATTACCAAAATTACATGAACTCATATATCAAGATATTATTTGTGATCCCATACCGTTAAACATAAATGCATCGATAAGGGTGGAATCAGTAAAAATAAATAAATAAATAAATAAAGGCTAAAATGTAAAATGTATATATAGCTTGGCAACTATAATTTAAACTTAAAATTTTTACAATTACAAAGCAAAGTTGTAAAAAAAGTAATTTTCTACTTGTCTAAAAAGGGAAAAAAAACATAAAATTTGGTATTCAAACACATTTTAATATGAATATCATGTTGAATGATTTAGATTGACTGTTTGGACTTTGAAAATGCAAAAATGACTCATAAGCATGTAGTATTTAAGTTATTATATAAGCATATTAATTGGGCTCACCACAACGTCAATATTATTTCAGTTGTAATGACATTGATTCTAAAATCCATCAAATTGACTTCAATAATGAATCCAAATCGTTCAAAATTTCATTATTTGAAACTTTGAATTCAAAATTTTATAAATTTTATATATGCATCACTCCTCACATAGATCAGCCTGAATTTGCTATTTTTAATGGACTTTAAAGACAGTGTCACTCGCAACTGAAATAAACCAGTAAAATTATAATTCTGAGTCCCGCCTAGGGGTGTCAATGGCACCCTTTTACTCGTTTACCCGATCCGTATCGTATTCGAAAACACGGGTAAGGGTAAGATTTTTATTCCGTTAGCTAATCGGATATGGGTAAGGATAATGATTTTTTTTCGTTATCTTACCCGTTTTAGTATAAGATAATTTAAAAAAAAATAAAATTACATATATAAATACATATTTGTATGAAGATGATACATGATACAATAAATTTTTTGTATTTTATTAAATTTTCATAATACAAATTAGTTGTATTCATTATTACTTTTTCTTATTTTAAAAATTATTTTATCAAAAACACAAATTGAAATGTTAATAGCATTTTTTTATCTGTTTACCCGACCCGTACCGTATTTGAAAATACGGGTAAGGATAAAGACTTTTTTTTGTTATCATAACGGGTACGGGTATGAAAATGTCTCCACCAGACCCGTTTCGTACCCGTTGACACCCCTAGTCCCGCCTCCGTAATCTTTTAAGAAAGCAAAACACGTTTAATGAACATCGTACAAATATATAAGCTCAGTACCATCCGATTTGTTTTCCAATTCGTACACACTTAATCCACGTAAATATTAAAATAATACTTAGAGATGTTAAAGCGAAATGAACATATATGAAGTGAATCCAACTCAAGAGAACATGAAACTGATTGAGTCCGTTTTAGTTGGTTTGAACCGAACCGAACTAGTTTGGATCAAATGGTTTGATTTTTTCGATTTAATGATTCGGTTCGGTTTATTTTTTAAAACCGAATTATAACTTCGGTTCAGTTCGTTTGGAAATTTTCAAAACTGAAATAACTGAACCGACCAAATTTTTATATATTATGTATTTGATCCGAACCACTCCGATTTATTTCTTAATACCTTGATTTATTATAAATCAATTGCCCTAAACCCTAAACCCCAATGTATTGTGTGGTTGCACCTTATCTCTATTTACCTTGCATGCTACTGTTGGCATGATAGCAAACTCGATGTAACACCATTTATTTTAATGAAAGCCAAAACTGACAGTCTCTGCAAGGCATTCAAAAACAATAAAAAAAATAATATATTTCAATTTGAACCGAACAAGTCAACAAACTGAAATAAAACTTTAGTTTGATTCAGTTCAGTTGCAATGCTAAATCGATTAGTTCGGTTTTATTTTTAAAAACGAATTATAACTTTGGTTTGTCTATTTTGGTTCGGTTTCAACTTTCAACCGAACCGAACCGAACCGATGAACACCCTGGTTCATTTCAATAAATCGGTTGATACTTGAGAGCGACTGGGCACAGAAAATCCGAACTTGTAAAACCCTGTCGCACTGCTTCTTCGCAATAAAATAAACTGACTAAACCCTTCCTTCCTTCCGACGAGTCTTCTCCCAGAAGAAAACCCCATCAAATCATCCTCTCTCCTCTCCTAGAAGAAAAAGAAGGTTTGGGGGGAGGAGAGGAACAGCACTCAACTCAACGATGAGTACAGTAGATAAGATGCTGATTAAAGGCATACGGAGCTTCGATCCAGAGAACAAGAACGTCATCGCCTTCTTCAAACCTCTTACTCTCATCGTCGGTTCCAATGGTGCTGGAAAAACTGTATGTATTAACTCCCTTTCTCTCTAACAAACTTTCTGAGGAATCATCAAATACCAGAAAAGGGCCATTTTTAACTCACTTGTCAAATTTCTTTGAAGACCATAATCGAATGCTTGAAGCTATCTTGTACTGGAGAACTCCCTCCAAATTCACGATCAGGTCAAAGCTTCGTCCATGACCCAAAGGTGTGTTAACTAACTTCTCTCTGTTTTTTTTTCCTCCCCTTTTAAATGATATTTGTCACCAATTTGAGAAATAAATATTGGGTTGTTTATAAAGGGTGTGTTTGGATGAAAGCCCGGGTTACTTTTGGTTAGGTTAGTAGAATAGCATGCTAACCCACAAAAAACAAACAAAGAATAGTCCCTAGTTGCTAACCCAAACACACCCAAAAATAGAATAGTAGTTCGGAATAGTCGCTAAACCGGGTTAGCACTATTCTGTCTCACCCAAATTGGTAACAGACTGTTACATAGAAGTTAGTGCACTCCCCTCTTAGGACCCAAATGTGTCTTTTTAAATGCCACTAACTCTATTTTTTTTCTCTCTTTTTAAATGTTATTGAACAGTTTGCTACATAGTCAATTTTGAAAAGAACTTAGTGCACTTCCCTTTTCTTTTCCTATGTTTGCATTTTTACTGATTTTGTCGAGGCAAAAAAGAATTAAGTTCTTTCACCAGGTAGGAAATTTCTACTGAAAATGCTACTCCGTTGTGACTTTAACACATTGAAGTTTTCCAAATCAACATAAAAGTTAAAAACAATGACAAACCATTGGCAGCTCAGGTGGCTGGAGTGAGGCATCATTGGTGTAAGATGCAGGATCCACTCCTATGAAAAAGAAAGAAAATGTCAAAATAATATTCTTTTATGCTGGTTTTTTGTAGGTGGCGGGAGAGACAGAGACAAAGGGACAGATAAAGCTGAGGTTCAAGACAGCAGCCGGGAAGGATGTGGTGTGTATTAGGTCATTTCAGCTCACTCAAAAGGCCTCAAAAATGGAGTTTAAGGCCATTGAAAGTGTTCTTCAGACCATTAATCCTCATACTGGAGAGGTCTTTCTTTCTCTCCCTCCTCTCTTTTTTTGTACTTGTGTGTGAGCTCATGCTGCAAAAGGGTTGCTATGTTTCTTCTCGTGATGCCATAAAGTATCAGTTGCATAGTTTGTACGAGCTGCTATTTCTAGGGAACATTTTTGGAGTCCACAAGGTCTCAGGTGCCTGATTACAATGGGCAGTATCTGGACCGTGTGATTGATCCACATGAAGATTTTTTTTTCTTTCCAGGTGTGGGGGTTTCAGCTTTTAGATGAATGGTCTAGATGTTGCGAGTTCCAAGGGGATGTGCTTTTTCATTTTTTCTATGGTGTTTTTGTCCTGTATTCCTTTTTAGGGGAAGTGAATTTATATTTTTGGCCGTTATGATTTCAAGTTGTATCTTGCATATATTAGGTCTCTGTAAAAATGTTTATCATTTGTGCCAGAGAGTGCATTTCTTAGATACATTAGCAGTCCCAAAACATACCTGCTGTTCATCGATCATTTTGAATTAGGAATAGACAAATGGTCCCTTCCTCCCCACCCAACCTACCTATGTGCGCATGAGATTGTTCTTCTCCTTTCTCTGACATCTTTATTGTTTTTTTTTTTTTTGGATTTCAGAAGGTGTGCCTTAGCTATAGGTGTGCTGACATGGACAGAGAGATACCTGCTTTGATGGGTGTGTCAAAGGCTATTTTAGAGAATGTGATTTTTGTGCACCAGGATGAATCCAATTGGCCTTTGCAAGATCCCTCTACTCTTAAGAAAAAGTTTGACGACATCTTTTCTGCCACTAGGTAATTAATTCTTTTTTCTGGTTATGGGATTGGTGAGTTTAATCAGGAAACTACTTAATTTTGCATTTTTAATATGCTCAATATATAGTTAGGTCCTGTGTATACTAATTTAATTTTGCAGTCTAGGTGCCAAAATGTTAAAATTTGAATCTGTAGACTCAAAGTTTCGGCTTGTGTGACCATGATTAGGGTGTTATCTGTCTCTTTAGGTGTAAGTGCTGAAAATGTTGCATTGTTATCTGAATTAAGCCCAAACAGGCTATTAGTTAATCCTGATTTTTCTTAAGCCACTACTGTATGTTGCGACTGGGTCTCTTTTAGCCTTGGTTTTTTTACACCTCAAGTATGACGGTATCACCCCTTATATATTTGCATCTCATTCTAAGCACCATATGAGCCAACCAAAGAATGCACTCAGGAAACTGAAAACTGATTTTTGATCAATCTGTACTGGCCGGTAAATGCACCTAAGAATTTTCTATTATCTGATTTTTTTTAACTGAAAAAGGTACACAAAAGCTCTGGAAGTAATAAAGAAGCTTCACAAGGATCAAGCTCAGGAGATAAAGACTTACAAGCTAAAGCTAGAAAACCTTCAAACTTTAAAAGATGCAGCCTTTAAGGTATTAATCTTCATGATTAGTCCTCTTGGAATTTGATTCATATAATAACGATACCAGTATTACACCATTATGCATGTAAACTAATAAGTGTAAAGTATACTATATCCAGATTGCTGAATTCTCTTTTAGTTTCATACTGATATTTACTAGCAATAGGCACTCTTTACCTCTTTCAGTATAATTTAGCCTTTTATTATGATCTTCCCTGTTTCTTCGGCGTTTTAGGCTGAAGGCCTCTGCAACAACAACAACAACCAAGCTTTTAGTCCCAAACAAGTTGGGGTAGGCTAGAAATGAAATCCAATTGTAGTCACAAAGTCAAGGCGGGTAGGAATAAATTAATAATAAAAGTAGTAGTAGTAGTAGTAGAAGCAGGAGTAATACTAATAGCAATAATGGTAAAAATAATAATAGTAATAAGAGGAGGGTTCAAATGCCTCCATTTTTTGTGCCTCCACTATGCCTCAATTTCTAAAAACTTTAATAATTCAAAATTTGAAACTTAAAAGTCAAAATAAAACCGTTGGATATGATCTACATCATTTTATCTTATGCATATATAAAAAATTATGACATTTCAATTTTATTTTGATTGTCATCAAGAGCTTGTAAAAACGCATTAATGTGGATAATTTCCAGACGTTGATTTTTGAACTTATTGATTCACAAAAAAACAAAATTGAAATGTGATAATTTTTTATGAGCACATTGAGAAAATAACATAGATCATATCTAACAGTTTTTTTTTTGACTTTTAAGTTTTAAATTTTGAGTTATTAAAATTTTAAAAAATGGAAGCATGATGGAGGCACAAAAAATAGAGGCATTTGGACCTTCCTCTAGTAATAATACTAACTATATTATGCCTACAGTGTAGATTGTAGGGGCGTCCTAAGCTCTACGTTGACCCCAAATCACTAGCCCTATGACCTAAAACCTATAACACTACACGTAAACAACCCCTAAACAATATTTCTTAGGTCATGATTCTGGTGTGCAGATCACTAACTTCCACGTGCTCCTGTCCGAAGCCAACTCTTTGAATACATTCCATTCTTTCAAGTCCCTTTTTACTGCTTCTTTCCATGTCAATCTTGGTCGACCTTTGTCTTGCCTTGTGTTTTTGATACAGCTTATAATTCCAGTGCGCACTGTTGCCTCGGGAGGTCTTCGTTGGAGATGCCCAAACCATTTCAAACGGTGTTGGACGAGCTTCTCTTCAATCGGTGCTACCCTAAGTTTGTCCCGTATCTCATCGTTTCTAATTCGGTCCCGTCTTGTATGGCTCAGATCCACCACACCATACGCATCTCTACTACACTTATCTTTTGGATGTGTTGTCTTTTAGTAGCCCAACATTCTGCACCATACAACATTGCAGGCTTGCTGTAGAACTTGCCTTCGAGCTTTTGTGGGACTTTCCTGTCACATAGGATGCCAGATGTCTGTTGCCATTTCATCCACTCGGCTCGTATCCTATGGCTAACATTCATCATCAATCTCGCCATCACTCTGTAGCATCGACCCCAAATATCGAAAGGTGTTCTTCTTGGAAACTACTTTTCCGGCCAAAGTGACATCTCCATTCTTTGACCGGAGACTGCTGAAGGGCCTCTAATCTTATAAATTATACAACACATAGCGGTTATTCTTTTTTTTTCAACATCATATAATTATGTTTTATATTGAGTTCATGCAGCTACGAGACAACATAAGCCAAGACCAGGAGAAATCAGAGGCATTGAAAGCTCAGATGAAGGATTTGGAAGGCAGCATAGAGGCCACAGAGATGAAAATTATGCAAATGGAAACAACTCTCAAGGAGCTGAGGAAACTCCAGGATCAGATCTCAACCCATTCTACTGCCAGAAGCACATTATTCAAGCTCCAGCAGACTCAATATGCTGCACTTGCTGAAGAAAATGAAGGTATACAATATACAAGAGATGTTTTTCCAGTCAAATTCTTTATTGTATTGTTTATAGGTACTATAGTTTGAGTGCCCCTTAGACCTTATCAGCTAGTTTAGATTTCGCAGGGAACAAATTGCAAAATTCAAACATTTTTGAAGAACCAAATTGGAATCCATGCTGTCAAAGTGTTCCTGATGGGAACTTTTTGATTCTACATGTTCCAATTTACATAAATTTAACTTGAGAGTTTTGCAAATTTGCTAGGATAAATCTATTTTGAGATATTTAATATAAATATGTCAGTGAGCATGTCATTGATACCTGGTGACATGGATGTTGGCATTGGCGTTCACATTATCCTTCTCATAATGGAGGAGACTGACTTTGGCAGTAATGCCACTTTATATCCACTAAAAAATAAATATTTCCTTCTACCTTAGTGGCCATGTTATCAAATCTGTATGCTAATGCTACGGCGACATGGATTCTTATCCATCTTTTAGACGAATGTCAATATTATATTTGTTTTAAATCGCAAGCGGGGGCCATAATGGGCCTTCGAAATTTTTACGTACCAATATTAGATAAGGAAGTACCTTGTATATCTGTGTAAATTCCTCAGTGTATAATTTATTTTACATTTTCTGTAGATACGGATGAGGAACTGAAAGATTGGCAAACAAAATTTGACGAACGAATTGCTTTATTGGAGATGAAGGTCAACAAGTTGGAGAGAGAGATGAGAGATGAAGAGACAAAAAGCTTGTCTTTGTCTCAATCCATTAATGATTATACACGTGAAATTGGGAAGCTCCAGGCTGAGGCTGATGTAATTTACTTTTTGAAGCTTTTGCTGGACTGATGTTTTTGTTCGAATTTTGAGTTCATGACACCATATTTGATTGATAAGTAAACTAGAACTTTCACTTTTTGATGGTACAAGCTGCCAGCTACAACCTTACTTGTCAGGTTAATGCTACATTGATTTGTTTGTACTGTACCAGAGTATAAGTCAAACCTGTGGTAGTAACCACTAGTTGAATCACATGGAAACCAATTGGCTTCTTGAATTCGAGTCCCTTGTTCATATATGATACCTTTTGTGTCAATCTAATATCACACAATTGATTAATAGTGTAGTTCTCTAGTGGTGCTTTTATTAAAAGAAATCATTTGTAGATTTTTTGACAATATCACTTTGGAATAATTTCCAGGCTCACATGATGTACAGGCATGAAAGGGACTCCGCCATAGGGAGTATATTTAGAAGGTATAATCTTGGCTCGCTTCCTGAACTTCCATTCACTAATGACGTGGCCTCCAACCTCACTAATCGAATTAAAGCGAGGCTGATGGATTTCGAGAAGGATTTAGCTGACAAGAAGGTAAGAACCTTGCGTATATCATTCAGAATGCTTAAAAAAGTGATTAGTTACTGCTAATCATTATTGTAGAAGCAATCCACTTCTCAGGTTGTTAAAAAATGGATTTTGGGTCCATCTCTCAGCTTGTTTGTTTTGAGTCATGTAAGGTTTGACTTTGCTCCTGGTTCTGGCTGGCTTGGGTCTTAGTTCCTTGATAAGTTATCTGAAGGTTCCATTTAAGCCTTTCAAGGGATGTTCAAATCATCTTTGGTTTTGGGTGTAGTGTTGGCCGGGTTCAAGTATTATAGCATGTGTCATATCAGGTTAATTCAGGTTCAAAGTCCGGTCAGGTGTGTTGCAAATATGACTTGTATAAAAAAAGTAATTGTGCTTTGCAGGTCATATTGGTTTGTTTAAAACAAGATAGCAAGTCAGTTTTGGTTTACATGCCCGTACCATTTAATTTTTTACCAGTTCGCACATGTACAGTAGTGGTATGCACCAGAAGTCTAACTGAGGAGGAGTATTCAAGGCTCTGGGCTGTTCGAGTTTGTTGGTGTTCATGTTGCTTACTTTCTTTAAACATTTCAGCTTGTTTTTTATTATTTTCGGGTTTATGCTGTTTATTCAATTTGGTGAAGTTGAATGAGCTACTATGATGTCTGTTCTTTGTTGTTGGACTTATGCCTTATGGGGTATCCATTCAATCTAAATATCTTTTGTTTGTAAATTTTTGTTTTCTCCCCTAAATGTTGTGTAATTGAGGCTCAATTGATGGGTTCATTGCTTTCGTGGTTTGTTTTATACTGTTAACACAGAGGTCGAATGAGAAGGAACTGAAGTTTGCATGGGATCGATATAAGTCAGTTGATGCTCTTTGCACTGACATGGAAAGCCAGAAACAATTAAATATGAAATCTGAGGTCTCTAAAATAATTTTTAACATTGATTTTAGCTTCTTTTTCAACATGCATAGTATCTTTTCTTAATTTTGGTGTGATGTCATATCCATTCTTTTACAAAACCTTGAAATACCCCTGTAAAACCAGAGATACTGTCTGTACTCTTCATAATAAAAGATGTATAACTTGTGTTCTTATTACACTTGACTGGTGTCCAAACTTACCCTCCCTCTGTTCTCGTAGTTGCTCTAGACATGAATAACTAGGGAGTAGTTTTTGAATAATGTAAGAGAAGTTGTGCATGTCATTATTGTGATAGTTTTCATATTTTGCATGTGCATTCAATAATAAGATTGTTTTTCAGGGGCAGAATATGATGTTTCTCTTTTTCTTTTCCCTTCAATTAATATTTGAGCTTGTAGTCAAGCATAACGAGGCGCATAAGAGAAAAGGAGAACGAGCGTGATGTTGCAGAGAATGAGCTTTCGAACCTTAACCTCTCTCATATTGATGAGAGAGAGAAAGAGCTTGTACTTTCTTTGTCTTTCACTTATATTTTGGGTCTAATTCAAGGATTAAAGTACTGTTTTGCGGTGCACTATGAGTTATTTCGGTTGGTATTAGTGTCGCAGTTCTTTTCTAATTGTTAGTTCTTCTCTTCCATACAATTTTATTTGGGATTTGTGTTATGATCTATTTGTTTTATTGGGTTTTTGCCTTTAAGTCAGCATGATGACAAAAATTACGTGTACTATTAAGGATTTATGTCTGATTCATATACAAAAATCTCTGATGTAAAACTTTGAAACTCCCCTATTAGCTTAAATTAATATCAGTTCCGCACTAAAGTCCGAACTTAGTTTTAGTTGTGTTCAATTTAATCGAAATTACCCTCAGTTTAAAACACGTGTGGGCAACCTTGTTTAGGGGAGTCTTGTGGTCAAAGTGATGTTGTATTTATAAATTAGTGCCTATCAGTTGTTTTTTCATTTTTATTTAGAAGTTTTGGTTTAATTTTATAGCAAAATGAATTGGAGAAGAAGACATTAATTCTCACAGAGAGAGACTATGATTCAAACATAAACCATAAGAGAACAGAGATATTCAGTTTGGAGCAGAAGATAAAAGCATTGCATCGGGAGAAGGACAACTTAGCAACTGATTCAGCTGACAGGGTCAAACTTGGGATGAAGAAAGATGAGCTGGATACACACAAGAAGAAGCTAAAAAAAATGTATGTTTATATTGGATTTTTGCATGCATGTCTGATATTTCATTATTTTTAAAGGTGAGTGAGCAGAAAGATGGTCATAAGCTACAGAGGAAATCATAGGCATGCATTCACACCTTAGGTGGGCAGCCGACAAACATGTAGTAACATTGCACATATGAAGGGTTATACATATAGACTAGGATCAGTCTTACAGTTACATAAATATTGAAGTACATAGACAAACTTTGTTCTAACCAGTTTTCTTTTTATTAATTTAAAAAAAAAAAATTGCAGTGTTGATGAGCATAAAGACAAAATAAGAGGAGTGCTTAAAGGGCGCCTTCCTTCTGACAAAGATTTGAAGAGGGAAATCTCCCAAGCTTTTGGGTACTGTTGTTCTTTTATTTTTGTACTGCTTTATTTTGATGGGTGCTTGACTAAAATTTGCTTCTTACATAATTTTCTGATTTTCAGTTCTGTGAAGAGGGAATATGATGATTTGAGCTCAAAAAGCTTGGAAGCAGAGAAGGAGGTGAAATTAGTGCAGATGAAAATACAGGATGCTACAAATCACATGTCCAAGCTACAAAAAGACTTAGATGGTAGCCTATTCTTATTTTATCTTTCACCATGCCAGGTCTGACTTCAAGTTGTGACAAGTTGTTGTTTAGTGGCGCATTGGTAATTGTCCTTAAGTTGCTCGGGCCTTTGATCTACTGATTTATTTCAGAATGAATTGATCTATGATCAGTCAGAGCTTCAACCCACCATGTGTGCCACTACATAATGAGAAACAACTCATGTACAGACATACTCTTTATGAAGCTTGATATTGTGAGTTTCTGCAGGGTGACATGAAGTTATTCGTCTTGTTTGGTGGCTATTATCTTTTTCTGGGTTTAGTTGCATATGATACTGGATTTAATATTGACTTTAATTTCTGGCAGCCAAGAGAAGATTTCTCGACTCAAAACTTAGATCTCTCATCCAAATGGCAACTGACTTAGACATCTTCCCAAAAGTTTTGGGGGAGGCCTTGGAGAAGCGAGATGTGCAGAAAAGCAAATACAACATAGCTGATGGGATGAGACAGATGTTTGATCCCTTTGAAAGAGTTGCACGTGCACACCATATCTGCCCGTGCTGTGAGCGTCCTTTCTCCCCAGACGAGGAGGATCAATTCGTAGAAAAGGTAGCATTTATATACTATTGGAGTTTTCCAAAGTTGTTAGCTTGTAGGTGAAACCATGGATTTATATACCATTGGTATTTATATACTTGTCTTGGATCCGGCTCAAGTAATGCTCAAAGAAGTCAAGTGGCACTAGTATTCCGAAGTTATGGGCTGTGCTAAAAGGTACACACATCACAATATCAGTACAGCACAGATATTCAAGATAATAATTAAGTTATCCCTGCAAGAAGGGAATTCCCAAACCTGGTTTATATTTTTGTTAATAGATATTCTCTCTCTCTCTCTCTGTAATTTTTTTTTTTTTTCTTTTCAAAAACTTGGCAGTGGGTGCCTGGGTTATATTAACTATTTCTCTCTCAATCTCCAGCAAAGGGTAAAGAGTGCAAGCTCAGCAGAGCACATGAAAGTGCTGGCAGTGGAGTGCTCAAATGCCGATATGCAATTCCAACAACTTGACAAGCTACGTATGATATATGAAGATTATGTCAAACTTGGCAAGGAGAGCATACCTCTAGCTAAGAGGAACATAGATGAGCTTACTGAGGATCTTAACCAGAAAAACCAAGCATTTGATGATGTATTTTTCTTTCTCTGATTTTGTTTGTTTTTATCCAGGTGCAAGGTCTCAATTATCCATGTATAGGACAAAGAATGGTTCCCTCCAATTTAAGTGCATGCTTTCCTCATGAATGTGCATTTGATTTATTTGAGACTGAGGATTTGAAGTTGAAACGTGGTGGTTGAGTATAAAAAAATGGATGGACGAATGCCAGCTACTATCAGGTCCTCCATAAGCTACTTCAATCTATCCAGGGAACCAAAGACAGTTAAAAAAGAAAAGAAAAAAGTTTCCTCTTTTGACCATCCCCTGGATTTCTTTTCTTTTTTAGATGCTTTATTAATACTTCTTTGCTTTAGGCAGGTAATAAACCATAGAACTATTACAATATAACACCACATTGAGGCTCTTTTTGTTATTTGGTAATATTCTGGCGTATAATCCTTCAAGTCTTTTTTGGAAAACAAGAGGTTAAAGTAGGAAGACAACTAAATAAATTAAATTAGGATGAACGTTTGCATCTGCAAGGTTTCAAATTTTTGTGGACTGACTGCATTAGTGCGACTATGTGAGGTCTTATACCTTAGAATAATTAATTGTGATATGCGTTGTAGCTTGTGGTAGTTCTTGCAAATGTGAAGACAGAGAAAGATGCAGTTGAAGCTCTACTTGAGCCAGCAGAAATGGTTGAGAGGCTCCTTCAAAACATGCAAAGTTTAAGGCCTCAAGTGGAAGAGTTGGAGCGCACACTCGATTCAAGGGGTCAAGGGGTCAGATCAGTAGAGGAAATCAAGCTAGAGATTAATACTTTACAGAGCAAAAGGTACTCGTTTTGGCTAAACTTATAGGGGCTTTTAACAGCTCCACCTTTCTAGGATTCACTTTTGTTGGTTTCATTAAGGCAGAGTTGGTCAATTCTTATAAACCCTCAACTACACGCCTGTATCCTGACTGTCTCATCAATACCAAGGCAGCTTTATAGGGGGCTGGTCAGCTTTCAGATTTAGATGGACAGTTCAGGTACTGCTCACTTGAGTCAGGTGCCTAAAGGGATTTGTGGTTGACACAATGTAGCCCTAGCTTACTCTAATAAGAAGAAATAGAATTTGAAAATGAGATTGAAAATGTTTTATAATAGGGAAAAGGATTTTTGTAAGGGAGAAATCTATAGCTGCATGTTCGAGCAAAATTAAAGCTTGACTCAAGGTGCTCTGTTTGCTCTAAATGATGAGGAAGCTTTACATAATACCCAGCATTGTAACTGCAGTCCTCAGACTGAAATTTTGAAACTTTTTGTTGGACATGTCGTTTTATGGAACTAATTGCAATTTCGCTTTATGTTAGCCTTTTTTTTAATATGATTCTTGAATTGTGACTCAATAAGCCAGACAGCTTCCAATATTAAACGATAATAAATGAAAAGGAAACAAATATTGAGGAGTAATGTGGACAACTAGGATATTTGGATCGGTAGAAGTACCACTTTTGTCGTACATACTGTTTTCCTACCTTGAGACAGCAATCTGATACATATTCCCTGGGAGCAGGGATTCACTAAGTAATGAAGTTGAGATGCTTAGGGAAGACCAGCGGTCCCGAAATGATGATGTGGCTAACATTCAGATGAGGTGGCATGCTCTCAGAGAAGAAAAGCTGAAGGCATCTAGCATCTTGCACAATCTGAGAAAATCTGATGAGGATATCAATCAACTATGTGAAGATAGAGTTCAAGTCGAACTAAATCAAAAGGTGCAGTTAGTACTTAATTTGAGTTATTTGTAAGCGTACACATATAGGTCAGTATTTCCATGTATTCTTCAGATGCATTTGGGGTATGTTGCCTCTGGTTTACACCGGTGCAGTTAGCATGTATGATACATATTTGCAAACTCAAAGTAGAAATTTACAAAAAAGAGTTGAATTTACCTTAGGAGACATTTGCATGCAAACTGTCTCCATAATATTTAAAGATAAAGCTGCTAATTTCCAAAATTTCCTTCAATTTATTAGTTTCTTTTGTTTTTGACTTGTCCTATGGCTGCAAGTTTTACCATGAAAGTCTGTATTGGAACTATTAGTGCATGTGCTATACTTCTATATTACCTGATAAGCGCACTAGCAAAGGTACATGCTGTTGATGTCAGATTGTTTGGGTCACAACTTAATTGCAGAGACATAGCTAAACCTTGGTAAGTATTAGACAGCAAGGAAAAAATTCAAGGTAAGTATTAGGCACCCAACTTATTTGGTTTAATGTACAATGTAGCATTTAGAGGAAGCTCTGGTGCCCTTAACAAAGGATAAAGATAAGCTGAATCAGGAGCATACTGATTTGAAAACACGTTTTGAGAGGGAGTATGATGAGCTGGCAGAGAGGAAGAGACGCTTCCAACAAGAAACTGAAACACTCTTGGCTCTTAATAATCGCATTAAAGAGTCAGTTATTCCTTCTGAAAAGTTTTTTTTTTTTTTCAATAACAGAAAAAGGTACGCACGCACAACAATATCAAGAAACTCCAGAAAGGCTTTCCACACATCTAGCATTTATGCAGAAGGAAAACATCCCTGCTTCGCTGAGACATTAATAAAAAATCCTTAGTTTGTCTTTGATGAGGGAATATTTATGAAATAAAGTGTTGCCATTACATTAAGGTAGAAATGGGGACATCTTTTCCCCCCGTTTGGTCACACTGGGACCTCTTTCTCTAGCTTCTCCAGAAAAGGCACAGTTTTATTAATCTGACTTCCAGATTTTTTTTGAGGCAAGAGCAACACTGAAGTTCTTCTATTGGATCGGGTCATTATGTTCTGGTTTGATAATTTTTGGCATCTTTTTAGGCACCACTTTTTGTTTTTTAATAGATTATCAATTGATATGGGTTTAAATTGTGCTTAATTTTCAGACCATTATCATGCCTGTCTGGTACAAGACCAGTCAAGTCAATATCAGTTATATATATGTATTAACTCTTTATCATTAATTCGTTTCACAAATTTTACTTGGTCAGGTTTATTGAGTCCAAGAAATTGGAGAGGCTAAAGGATTCGCAGGAAAAACACTCGCTGTCGATATCCCAGTTGCAGAAAAGTGAGTTACGGAAACAGGAACTCAATGCTGAGCTAAGCAAGAGCAAGGAGCTTATGAGAAACCAAGACCAGCTGAAGAGAAATATTGATGACAATTTGAATTACCGAAAAACAAAATCTGAGGTAGATCACCTTACCCGTGAAATCGAGTTGCTGGAGGAAAAGGCTATCTCATTTGGTACCATGTCAGGCATAGAAGCTGATCTTAAGAGGCTGTTTCAGGAAAAGGATAGGCTTCTTTCTGAGGTAGTTTTTTTATTTAATTTTCTTTTTCTAAATCTTTCAATATGGTGATGAGGTCTTTGCTATTTCTCTTTTGTTATTTTTAGTAAGTTGTTTGACATGGTTGTATATGCATATCTGCAAGATAATGGCGCTTAGTTGAGTGATTAATATCTTGCATGGGCGAGAACTCAAGAAATAGTTGTATGACAGTTCTATATTTTCTGGGTTTGTGAGATACAATGTGTAGTACCTTTATTTTACATAAATGGGGAATTGGTGCTGTACTTAGTATGGCGTTAAACTCAATTTTCTCTTTAATTGGAAGAGACAACTTTGCTTTGGAACAATACAAAACACCATAAACTCCTAGTATAACCCTTGTAGACTGGGAAGTATTCTTATGAACAAACAATCGCCTATTCTCTCTCTCTCTCACCTCTCTCAGTTAGGGAAAATATAGGTTCAGTGTAGACAGTTCTGCCTGAATATTTTATTTAAACTATGGATTTTTTTTTTTTTTGTAGTTAAATAGGTGTCAGGGCACTCTCTCTGTTTACCAGAGCAACACATCAAGGCACAAGATTGAGCTTAAACAACCACAATATAAAGATATAGAAAAGCGCTACTTCAACCAGCTTATTCAACTTAAGGTACATTTGTTCCTTTTGAACTGTTTGAACTTCTCTTGAAACATTTGCAAAAGAGCCCTTCTTTTTGTAAAGGTTTTGACAAAGTAAACATTTTAGTATTTCCAAAAAACAAAAAAGAAAATTTCATAATTGGGGAAATTTGAAAGGCAGCCCTAATGTACTATCTCCAAAATGTGTTCAACTATGACTTATATAACAAACCCCTCACAAATCTGTACAACATTGCAACTTCAAATATCACGAAATGGTCACACTTGCTGAGGTTTAGCTTTTCTTTTTCTTTTTTCTGGATAATATAGTTTTACTGCAACTTGTGAATAGTAATTAGGGGTTCTTTTACAAGTTTTTTTTTTCACAAACAAGGTGTTTTAGCCTTCAGCTCCCTACTGATGTTCATTTCTTTCAGACAACTGAGATGGCAAACAAGGACTTGGACCGTTACTACAATGCTCTTGATAAGTGAGTAATTTCATGTTTTAGTTCTCTAATCCTTTTTCTTTTTAAATTTGCCTCCTTGCACACAATGGTTTGACTCATCATGAAATGTGCTGTTTAAATGAAAGATGCAGTTAATTGAGTGTCTGTGACATGAATTGACAGCTTCTGACCTATCCAGCTTGCCAAGAGAGCGACGTGTATATAGGAGAGAAATACCATATCTGGTAGTATGTTATAACTATGTGCTGGTCAATTTGGAAATAAGAAATGTATATTAACAAGTCTAAAGATGGCTAGGGTTTTCATGATCTGGTGGTCCATGGTACTTAATTGGGGAGTCCTCCCTAATTAGGTTGGGTCATGTAAAGTATGATCCTAAGCCTACTCATGAAATTTTTTATTAATGTTGCAATTGTTTGATTGACGATTTCTTATAATATTTTGGTACCAAAAGGGCACTCATGCGGTTTCATTCAATGAAAATGGAGGAGATTAACAAAATAATAAAAGAGCTATGGCAGCAGACTTACAGGGGGCAAGATATTGACTATATAAGTATCTGTTCTGATTCAGAGGGAAAAGGCACAAGATCTTATAGCTATCGTGTAAGTTCTTCAACATGATCCTTTCTTAGGTTAGTTGGGTTGTTTTGGAGAACTTACCCATAAACCTTCCAAAATTATACACTATCTAGTAATACCCTTAGTACTTGTTCAACAAGTGTAGATTAGTGAAAGTGTGAAATAATTGTGGAACAGTATAATGCTGATGAAAATTTTCTGTCACACCCCTTCTTTTTTGCACTTTAGTCCCTCCCTATTTGCACCCCAGATGGAATAGACTACTCCGTTGGTGGGGTGGGGTTGGTGGTGTGGGGTGTGGGGGGTGGGGGGGTGGGGTGAAGGTGAGTTTGTGTTGGCCAGGATAGGTCCGATTCCACGCTTCCATTATTCAATATGCTTGCCTATTGTGAACAGTACACTTCCCACTATTCCATCCTTTTTAAGTTATACTGAGTAAGTCCTCATGGAAGTGACGGAGATCTCCCTTACTATTCCGGTTTGGTTTATTTTTGTGGGGAAATATGCATTTAATTTCCCACTTCTGTTGGCAATATGAAGTTTTTGTTTTTTTAGGGTTCTTGTAAATAACTTCTCTTAAAAATTATTTATTTGCTTCTTTTGCATACTTGTGTATTAAAATTTTAAGGTTCTCATGCAAACTGGTGATGCGGAACTAGAAATGCGAGGTAGATGCAGTGCTGGTCAGAAGGTGATCCTTTTATAACACGTTTTTATGCTTTTGTTGTTTGGTAAGAATGAAAATCTATTTGGAACCGCAGGTCCTTGTCTTATTTGAGTACTTTGTTCAGATGCTGTGCATTAATCATTGGTCCGATTTGAGGTTAACCTGCAGTTCCAGCCAAAACCAACATGTTAGCATTTAAGTTGGTATTGATTACTAAGCTGGTTTAGTTAGGATTATTGTGGCCTTGAACATTATATAACACTTTTTTGTTTCGTATATCTTGTTCAGGTTCTTGCGTCGCTTATAATAAGATTAGCTCTAGCTGAGACATTTTGCCTAAACTGCGGTATACTTGCACTAGATGAACCAACTACCAATCTAGATGGGCCAAATGCTGAGAGCCTTGCTGGTGCTCTCTTAAGGTAAGAATAAGACATTAAGTTGAACAAAATTATGATTTTGGAAAATGGGGTATGCATAATCTAGAGTTTCTAGTTATAAGAGAGTAACAAAAAAGAAAAAGATCCAATTTGATCAATTTTAACTTCAACCCTTTAAGTGGCACAAGTGACCCAATTAACCCTCACTTGTGGTATTATGTGCGAATTAAATTTCAAAATAATCTCAGTTTATTATTAGTACATGAAAGCATATACTGGGTGTGGTACAAACAAAATGCTATCAAAATCCTTGGAATGTATCTTTTTGTTATTTTGGAATTGGTGTTCTGATCCTTGTTTTTATCAATACCTAATTTTATTCTTTCTTGTATTAATAGAATTATGGAGGACAGGAAGGGTCAGGAGAATTTTCAGTTAATAGTTATAACCCATGACGAGAGATTTGCACAGCTGATTGGCCAACGCCAGCATGCTGAAAAATATTACCGAGTCACCAAGGATGAACAGTAAGACACCAAGTTGACTTAATTTTTTTTTTTCCTACTTTGAGCATGTTCCTGCATTTCTTTGTAAAAGTTGTGTAGGTATAAAAGAAAAGATATTCAGAGATCAAGGGGTTTGGATTTGAGGGAATGCCTACTCTAATTTGAATTCCATTCTTGTTTATCTTGTGGTTTCTTTGTTTGCAGTCAGCACAGCATCATTGAAGCACAAGAGATTTTTGATTGAATTGGGCTGATGCAGATGAACTGTTTTTCTATGGTGCTGAAAAAAGTTAGGAGGTTTTTGATGCCTTTATCATTTGCATAAAACAGCTAATTTTGTATAGTATTGTAAGTTCTCACATTTAAGAGCAAGCTTTTTACCTATGTTGTTGCAAGCAGAAGTCATCTTATATGTATGAAAAGTACTGCTACATACAGTAATTTTTTGTAAAATTCTGCATCGGATAGCCAATTAGTTAGTTTCTTTTATTCATAACACATGCAGCACTCCTTTCAAAAACCCCTATAGATGCAAACTAATATTGCGCACAAGCACAAGCATGCCAATAGAAACCCTAATCTCTACTGCGGTGTTCGGCAGTGAGGCTTTAGCCTTCTTAGGCCGAACAGCTGTACCTTAAAGAGACTTAGAATATTTTTCTTAAACTTTCTTAAAGTAAATTCTTAAGCTGATAAAAATTCAGGCTTAAGGCACAGTGCCTCCTTAAGCTTCTCAGCACTTTTATTGTTCTTAAACTTCATTGTTTTAAGTCAAAATAAGTAGAACAACTTCTCCTTAGTACATCTTAACTCTTAAGCTGCAAGGCTAAGCCTCACCACTGCCGAACACGGCCTACCTAATTATTCACTTGCGCCATGACATTAGAATAACAAGCTCTCTCAACTTCTCACATAGTCACATCTCAATAATTATCTTACCGGTTGCGTGCCCCTCCATACTTCTGGCCCATGCCTTGGGTGCATTTTCAAATGGGTGCTTTGAATCAATAACTGTCTTCAGTTTCCCTTCTTTAACAAATCCAACTAGAAACTCCAAATCCTCTTTGCTCAGTTTCATCATAAACGGCACCAGTTGCTTCTTAGGAGGAGTTGTTTCTTCCAAAGAAGAGACAACATTGGCAAAGTCTGGGTTGAGATCGATAACTTTTCCATTTTCACTCAAATTTGGCTCGAAAACAGACCACGCAATCCCTCCCGAGCCATGTATCACCCCATCATACTTGTTACCGCCTGGACTTTTCAGGCTCTCTCCTTCGGGTGTTTGGTAATCAAGCACCTCATCAGCACCTAAACTTTTGACCAAGTCGATGTTGCGGGGCCCACAGGTGGCGGTTACATGCATGTTAGTGAGCTTTGCTAGCTGGACAGCATAAAGGCCAACCCCTCCAGAGGCTGCAGTTATAAGGACATATAAGGGTTTCCCGGTACCATCAAATTTGGTACCTACCAATTGGAGTGCTTTTAGTGCAGTCGTTGCGGCAACAGGTAGACCTGAAGCCTCGACTGGGGACACCTCTTGAGGGAGTTTAGCTGCTTGGTTTGCGGGGGCCACTGCGTACTCTGCTAGACCACCTGCATTCTATTTGATGCAAAGTTATTATAACTCATGATTTGTAAGCATCACAGTCTGTTAAGACCATAGATAAAAAATATGAAATATTAGATTGACATAATTAAATTTTGGTCTTGTTCTCCATAGAGGACTTGTTAAAATGATTGACAAAACACAATTGTACATAGACATGGTACATGCAATTAATTAATTATAAATTTGTTAAGACAAGCTTACCCAATAATTAAGAAGAGAAACAATTTTATCGCCTGGCTTGAAATCATCCACTCCTGCACCAACACTTACTATTTCTCCCGCAATGTCAGTCACTGTTTTCAAATCCAATATGTAATTAATTATATATTGTAAAAGCCAACTAATTATGGTTTCTGAGAAGAATACATCTCTTACATGGCACGAAGGGAAATTTCGGAAGAGAAGGTTTCATCAAGCCACACTGGATTTTCCAATCACATGGATTCAGACTCACTGCTTCCACTTTTACTAGGATCTCACCTTCCTTTGGCACAGGTACTGGAATCTCAACTTTCTGCATTTATTTGTATGTTATTTTCATACTTAATCAAAAGAGTAATTCTTTATGACAATTTGGCTGTGCAAATTCCAAATACTTATAATTGAAAGGATCTCTTTGCAAGATTCAATAGACTGAAATTGATCTCGATGTACCTAATGTGACTCTGCATTGAAGTAACAAGATTAGTGATTAAATATTCATATTATTTGCTTCTGTGCCTCGGACAGGTACACCGAAACCGGCTATTGGCAAATAATTCCCGAGCGAAATTCAATCCTTTTCTTTTTAACTTGAGGGATATCGAGAAGAAAAGTTTACTGACTATAACATAAAAGATGAAGTTTAAAACATAAGGGAAACCTTGAGTGCCGCGGCGCCACCGTCGTATCCTTCATAGCAGAAGGCATTCATTGTTTTCCCAGCCATTGTGGTAATGAATAGAACGCCAAGGAATGTGTTATGTGTTATGTGTGTGCGTGAGAGAGAGAAGGAGAGTCCGGATTCTCTAAATAGGATGCAGATTGAACGGTTCGGATATAAACTCAAAATTTGAGTTACCTTTGGGTGATATGAATTGGTGTGTTTGGTTTACGAAAATGGAAATTGAGAGGTGAAATGTGACTAGGGGTGTCAATGGTACCTTTTTAGCCGTTTACCCGACCCGTATCGTATTCGATAAGGCGGGTATGGGTAAGATTTTTTTTTCGTTAGCTTATTGGGTATGGGTATGGGTAAGAATTTTTTTTCGTTAAATAAATAGGTAAGAGTATGGGTAATGACTATTTCGTACCCGTTACCCTATAGGAAAATTATAAAATCCAAATATATATTCAATTCAATTTCCAACCCACTTAAATATATATTTAATTAAATTTTCAATCCACTTAAATGTATATTCGTGTTTTTGAATTTTTATTCTTTATAAAAAATAATTTAGTTGGAATTGATTGCACATTTTATTTTATTTTTTATTAGAAATGCAATTATATATGTGTTAAAATAAATGAGTTTTTGATGTTTAATTTGTAAAATATAATAAAACTAATTATTATACTAGTATTATCCGTTATTCACCCGCTACCGCTCCGTTACCCGATAATATTAACGGGTAAGGGTAGGGTAGGGTAAGATCAATTTTTAATGGGTATGGGTAGGGTATGGATAAGATCAATTTTAATGGGTATGGGTATGAAAATGTCTCCACCCGACCCGTACCGTACCCATTGACACCCCTAAATGTGACCGTACACGAAGGAATCATGCCAGCAATAACTGCTCTCTTGTTTCTGGGAATGTTTTGTTTATAGAAATTATTATTAAGTAATAAATGAAAATAGAATGAGTACATTTGTTTCTCCATGTGATAGATGGATCCCAACAAAAACTCTCGCTCCAAACTTTGATATCGAATTTTTTAGAATTTGTTTTTTTTTATTATGGTATTTTTTAAAATTTCGGTGATAAAAGGCTATTAATATTTGAAATGATCGACCTAACTTTGATTGTGATTTCTTATACCATGACCTTTGAATGTCCAATTTCAATATGTCGCTCTTGTATCATAAATGTATAAAACTGTTGTTGACAAATGACAACACCTGTATTATAATTTTCAACTTTTATTTTTGATGGAGAAGCACGAAGTTAACGTGTCGAAATTAAATGGAATTGATTTCTAAAATACAGTGAAGCTCTCATTTTCATACTGTTGAGTGAAACCCGCTTTCCATGAGATTTGTTTTTTTTTCTTTTTTTCTTTTTACGTTTGTTTTAAAGTTAACTAATTAACCTAACCAGACGGATTTGATTTCGACAAAATAAATAATGAGATGCCATTAGACCGAGAATTTTTTTTATAAACCATAATTAGAAAAAAACTTTTTATGAAACCAACACGGTTACTTTAAAAAAAAAAAATAAGAACCGAAATATATATATATATATATATATATATTTTTTTTTTTAAGGGATAAAAATGGCATTTCGGTTCTTATAGTTTTTGTAAAAAAAAAAAGAATAATGTTGGTTTCATTAAAATCTTTTTTCTAATTATGGTTTATAAAAAAAAATTGTTAGACCGATCTCATGCTTTATTTAACAGCAGAAGTAGAAGTCTAGTTCGTTTATTATAGATGTGTTCATTATATAATTAAACTTTTCTTTTTATCAAATTTGATTCAATGTAATTTAAAAATTGTTTATTGTCAAATGTCGATAACACTATATTTATTTTGATATAAAATTTTCAAATCGTTCAAACTAAATCATGATTCATGTCCTGTCCGAGTAACATGTCAATATCCTAAAATATTTTATTTTGACAATCTCTGTGTTTTTTTTATTTTATGGTTATCTATTTATTGTTTTCAAATCATTTTTTTATTACTCATCGATATAACTAGGATTGTTTTTAGAATTTTGCCCCGGAATAAAAATATGCATTACATAAAATTTTAAATTTTAAATTGAGAGAATACTATCAATAATATAATGTCTATAATTAATATATAACAATTGAGTAGATGATCACAAAATAAAATAATTAATTTTATATTTTGAACTATGTATAACTCACATATTGACAAATATTTATTAGTAAAATGTTAGATAATTTCAAGCCATATATGATTAAATTTGAGAATAATTAATATTTGATCTAACGATTGAAAATGATTGATAATTAGGCTTGCGCTAGAAATTTTGACGATCTTTGAAGCATCATCAGACAATACTTAGTAAAAATGTTAAAAAATGAATGTACTAAAATTAACATAAAAACTCACACATTTGAACCGCTTGACTTGATACTAAATAAATTTGAAAACTTATAAATTTTGCATGTAAATTCACAACTAATAAGATAGATTAGTTTAAACGGTTTGGATTCACCGTTTCAAATTAATTCGATAGGTTTTAGAATTGGTGTTATATAGACTGAAATAACATGGATACATGTTATACTAGCAAAACTCACTATTTATATGTTGAATAACGTACTTAAATTTACTTTCTATTTTCATATACGTTTGAATTATTGGTATTAAGATTTGTCAAAATAATCGCTATCAAGTGATGGAAATTTACTGGATTATATGTGACATCGCTAATATTTACGAGGTTAAAACGTGGTACAGGCAACATTTGTTTTTGTTCTTTCTTTCAATACAACCAGTACGTGTGGTGTGACTTCAAAAAGGATATGGCGATCTAACGTGTGCAACTAATTAACCACCTTAATTTCTTTTCTTAACAGAATATTCAAGGTTTAATATATATGTTATATTCCAAAATTTTAAAACATGATTAAATTGTTAAATTGATCATTACGTTTAAATATTTTTTTTAATTAAATTAACGATCATTCATATTTTATCTTGCTGACTTAAAACAAATCTAAAATTTTGAAATATAAACGAATTACGAAATTATGTACATTAAAAATTAGAGAATTAAAAATAAAATAAAGTATAGAACCTATAATAATTTATAATTATTCGCAAAGAATTAAATATATTAAATTCTAATTTGGAGAATGAATATACAAAATTTTTGTACGAATAAAATATATAAAAACTTCAAATTACTTTCATTTATGAATTATAGATATTTGATTTGATTTCTATATATATATAGAGAGAGAGGGTGTGTGACTAATGTGCATTCGAATGTATATGGGCCGAAATACATATGGTCCAAATTCAACTTTTCAAAATTCAAACGGTCGATCCGAACTGTTCATCTTGTTCTCCATATTAATATGTGCTTAGAGACCAAATTTTATATTTTTCTGATTTTTTTTACTATTTATTAAGTATTTTACAAAATTGTTGATCCAACGGTGACTTAACAAAATAATAAAATCAGCAGTCACCGTTGGATCAACAATTTTATCAAATACTTAATAAATAGTAAAAAAATTTATAAAAATGTAAAATTTGATCTCTAAGTACAAATTAATATGGAGAATAAGATGAACGATTCGGATCCACTGTTTGTTCTAAAATTCTATGAAATTATTGTTAGCTAATAAATGAAAATAGAATGAGTACATTTGTTTCTTGATGTGATTGATGGATCCGAAAAAAATCTTTGGGTCCAAACTTTGATGTCGAATTTTTTTTTGGGATCCAAAGTTTGTTTATTTTTTTTTAAACAAAAAAGATATTGAGATTTTTTCTGAAATAGTAGCTGAGATTGTTTGAAACAGAAAGAGTAGTTAAATTTTTTCTTGAAATAGAAAGAATGCAGGAGTATTTTCTAAACAATAAAAAAATGAGAAAATGTTTCTGTCCACTGAGTTTTGTCCACCATTTGTCCACAACCTTATCCACTCCCATCTAATTATTTTTTTATAGTATACAAGATTCAATTGAAAATTTTACATTAGACGATATTCAATTTTACAGCATACAAGATTTAATTGAAAATTCTACTGTATACAAGATTTAATTTTTACAGTATACAAGATTCAATTGAAAATTCTACTGTATACAAGATTTAATTTTACAGTTCTATTGATTCAATTTTACAGTATACAAGATTCAATTGTAAATTTTACTATGTAGAAGATTCAATTTTACAGCATACAATATTAAATTGAAAATTTTACTACATACAAGATTCAACCGAGTGCAGACGCTAATAATTAACTCTAACTACCAATAACCGCTAATAATTAACTTTAACTGCCAATAACTTCCTATAACTGTAATTTCCAAAAGTACAGTTTGAAAGTACATTTATTTTGTCCTGTTATGCAAGTTGCAAACTTTTTCTAACTATCATGGGACCACTTCAAATAGTTGCTGGATGTTTTGTGATTAACTGATATATTTTATGTGATATATTGTATAATTATAGAGCATGTAGAAGTAATTTTACAGTATTCGTGCAAGTCAAACTTGTGGACAAATGGTGGACAAAAAGCTGTGGACAATTAGATGCTTCCTAAAAAAATCGGCTTAATATATTTACCCTGTTCATGTATTTGACTTGGTCGCTTGGATAGGGCGAAATGTTCACGGCGTGTTTGCCACTAGTAGGAGTATCATCTATATTCTTGTTCGAGAAAAGGTAACGTTCTCCGGGTTGCAGTTTTTCGAAAATCTCTGTGTATAAAAGGCTTTCTTTTTTAGCTTAATTTTGAAGTGCTTTCAACTGCCATAACTGCCACAACTGCCATAATTTCAACTACCATAATTTCAAGTACAATATGTATGTTTACTGAATAATATGTGTATGTTTATAGGATAATATGTGTATGTTTACAAGATGATATGTGTATGTTCACAGGATACTATGTGTATGTTTACATAAGGTGGTCCCTAACAGCTGTCACATGTTTTCAACAGCTGTCATGCGTTTTCAACAGCTTTCACGCGTTTTTATGTTGACATGATTTATTGCATTAGTTTACAGAATTTAGTATTGATGTTTACAGAATTAGTTGAAAATATCCGGAGATTTTTGGGGGACTGTTAGTTGCTTTCTTTTTGTTCAGCACCAATTTGTACCCTGAAAAAGATTATAAATTTATATTTTTTTAGGGTGCCATCTTACGGATTTTTATTGATAAGAAAAATATTTACATAAAATTATAAATTTATAAAAATAATTAAGTTTGTAATACGATTACAACAAACGTGATTAGCATATCTTGTTACAGACATATCATATTAGATGCAACTAAATCTGTAAAATGCAATTAAATCTATATTTCATTAAAAATATTTAATTTCTAATTCTTTTTACCTATGCCACATTATCAATATTCTCATCTATTTGATTTTATTTTCTCATCTTATTTATTATGATCGGAGAACTCGCATTTTCTTTATGCTTTTTTTTTTTTTCTATGGGTACGTTTGGGTGACACAATAATAGTTTGTTGTTTTGTCAATACAATAATGAAGGAATGGAAGAAAAGGATTCTGAATTGAAGTATACCATTATTTCATATTCTACCTTTTAAGTAGGAAAAAATAGGAGATTTTTTGCACTAATTTAGGAATAGCTGCTATTCTTAACGAGCTATTCTCAACACAACACGTTTGGATGAAAAAAAATGCTATTCTCAAGTCTCAACAAAGAAATAGCTCGAGTTAGCTGTTATTCCGCTATTCCTATGAAATGTTGGGTTAGCAGCTCTTCCGAACTCAAAAATAGCTGCTATTCCGAACTATTCCTTGATTCATCCAAACACACCCTATAAGTATTTTATACGGTTAATTATTATATACTTTTTTAGAGTCTTGAAAATAATAATAATAATTTGTTTGCACAAAAAAGAAAAATTTGACTATTAATATTTTATTATAATTATTATTGAAAAACTATAATTTGTTCTGAATATAAATATATTTCTTAAAGCCACGTCGAAAGACGAAGTTAAAATCCAGACAGAAAAGGGTCGCACTATATATAATTAATGTAGAGGGTCTCTTTTACTAATGTAGTGTAATGTAAATAATTTTAAACCTCTACATTACACTACAGTCATACAATAAACTTTTAATTTTCTTTTTGTTACCATTTTTGTAATTAATACTTTAGAAGAGAGAACAAGAATTAATAGAAACAATTAGAAAGTGGTATCTTAAAGTAAAACTTTTTAAATTAGGAATTACGTTACATATCAAAAATAAAAAGAAAAATGCCACACGTGATTTTAGAGATAAGAAAGAAAGAAAGTGTCTAATTGTCCACTGTTTGTTCACAAAAAAAATTGACATTTGACTTGCACGAATACTGTAAAACTATTTTTACATGCTGTATATTTACACAATATATCACATAAAATATGTCAGTTAATCAAAAAACATCAAGCTAGTATTCCAAGTGGTCTCATGATAGTTAGAAACATATTGCAAGTTGCATAACAAGACAAAAAAAATGTACTTTCAAAGGGACCACTTATCATACTTTCGGAAATTGCAGTTATAGGAAGTTATTGGCAATTATTTCGACAAAAAACGTGCTTAATTTTCTGAATAATTTTTTTTCTTTATTTAATGAACACACAACTAAATTATCAAAATAATGAATACTTTAAAATTGACCCCTTTAACTATAAAAATAAAATGTACAAACTATAAAGTTGCAGTCATGCAAAATTCACAGATGAAAAAGATAAAATATAATGTTGAAAAATATTAATTTTCAATACTGTAAAAATATCAAGTTAAACTGTAAAAACAAAATGTAAAAACTATAAATTTCCAACAATGTAAAATTAGCAGATAAAATTTAAAAGGTATCAATTTTCAATACTGTAAAATTATCAACTTAAAATGTGAAAACAAAATGTACAAACTATAAAATTTCAATAATGTAAAATAAACAAATGAAAATGATAAAACAAAATGTACAAAGTACAAAATTTCAATACTATAAAACTGTCACCGATTTTTTTATATATATCCAAAAAAATATATAAATTTAAAAAACTAACCCAACTGCCTGTTAATTTTCAAATCTACCCAAATCGGAAATTTCTTTCCGGTTTCAATACCAATTTCCGGAAATTTTTTTTTTCAGAAATTGGATCCTAAATCCGGAATAATTTTTTCCGGATTTAGGATTTTTTTTTCTTTTTTTTTTCCTAAATCCGAAATAATTTTTTTTCGGAATTACGACTTTTTTTTTTAGGAATTTTTTTTTTCCGGAAATTTTTTTTTTAGGAAATTTTTTTTTCATTTTTCAGTTTTATTTATAATTTATTTATTTATTGTATTGAAGTATTACAAATATTTAATATATTTTTAAAAAGATAGATGGAATACTATATAATTTGATTTATTCGAACGACTGCTACAAATAATCCGGATCAACATTTTTCATACCGGACTTTTTACGGCCGTAAGAAAAAATAATATAATATAATATATGTATATGTATATGTATATGTATATGTATATATAATATAATATATGTATATATATGTATATATAATATAAGAGGAGGGTTCCAATGCCTCATTTTTTTCATACCTCATCATACCTCATATTTTATATTTTCGTTTTCAAAGTCCAAATTGTCGATCCAAACCGTTCAATAAAATATTTATACTAAAATATGCATGGAGATGAAATTTTATATTTTTTGGATTTTTTTTTGCTATTTTTTAAGATAGGTACAAAATCACTGTTTTTGAACCATTCATAAAACAGTGATTTTCTACCCATCTTAAAAAATATATTATATTATATATACATATGCATATATTATATTATATGTATATTTTAAAATGTGCATATTTTAGTATAAAATATTTTAAAATAGCAAAAAAAAATCCAAAAAATATAAAATTTCATCTCCATGCATATTTTACTATAAATATTTTATTGAACAGTTCGGATCGACAATTTAGACTTTGAAAATGAAAATATAAAATATGAGGTATGATGAGGTATGAAAAAAATGAGGCATTGGAACCCCTCCTCTTATATTATATATACATATATATACATATATTATATTATATTATATATACATATATTATATTATATTATATTATATTATATATACATATATTATATTATATTATATTATATTATATATACATATATTATATTATATTATATTATATCATATATACATATATTATATTATATTATTTTTTCTTACGTCTGTAAAAAATCCGGCATGAAAAATGTTGATCCGAATTATTTGTAGCAGTCGTTCGAATAAATCAAATTATATAGTATTCCATCTATTTTTTAAAAAATATATTAAATATTTGTAATACTTCAATACAATAAATAAATCTATAAATAAATTATAAATAAAAACTGAAAAATAAAAAATAAATTGACTAAAAAAAATAAAAAAAATCCTAATTCTGGAAAAAATTATTCCGGATTTAGGAAAAAAAAAAGAAATCCTAAATTCGGAAAAAATTATTCCGGATTTAGGATCCAATTTCCGGAAATTTTTTTTCCGGAAATTGGTATTGAAATCGGAAATTTTTTTTCCGGTTTGGATAGATTTGGAAATTAACAGGCAGTTGGGTTAGTTTTTAAAATTTATATATTTTTTTGGATATAAATAAAAAAATCGGAAACTGTCAACTTAAACTATAAAAACAAAACATACAAACTATAAAATTTCAATAATGTAAAATAAGCAGATTAAAACGATAAAATAAAATGTAAAACATATAAAATTTCAATACTGTAAAACTGTCAACTTAAACTATAAAAACAAAACGTACAAACTATAAAATGCCGATATTGTAAACCTAGTAGATGTTAACTATAAACCAATTGAATGTATACAACATCCAGAACATCAAAAATAAAAAGTGAAAAAACAAAAACTATAAAACTTTAATACTGTAAACTGAAATATGTTAACTACAAATATAACAATTGCAAACTATAATACATCATTATTCAACAAAAAATAACATTTCAAAAGCATCTGGTCAACACAACCATAATATTCAGCACACAAATATATCTGTCAAGCCGCAAATGATGTTCGCCACTGTTCTTTAATTCAAATCGCAAATGATGAAGATTATAGATGATTCGTCATGTTCTTCTTTCAAAAGTGAAATTAAATACTGTAAAACAAAATATCGAATCTTGTAAGTTCTTAAATCAGAAAATTCAAATCGATGACATTACGCAAATGATCTATGTAATTTTGAATTTAAATACCAAATTCAAAATAATAAAATTCAAATAGGACATTAAAATAATGTGAGATCCGATATTACTCACACGGCGAAGTTGAGCACGAGACCCCAGTGGAGAGAGAAACTATCGTGACCGTCACTATGGGCTTAAGCTAATCTGTGTAGAGGAGCAGAAGAGATGAATACTGTAAAGTCACAAGATGAATATTGTAAAACCACAATATGAATACTGTAAAACAATAAGATAAATATTGTAAAACAACAAGGTCAATATTTTGAAACAACAAGATAAATAATCGATCCATGAAAAATTAGAAAACTAGACCAGATCAACAGCTGACATATTAGATCAAATTAGATTTGACTCAAAGTATTGCCAGATCGCATCAAGATTAGCCAAAAACAACGAATCGGTAGCGATATAACTTGTCATATCAGCACCATTAATGAAACTTTTTTATAATTAGCATGCAAACCTCATTATAAATTTCCTTCAAAATTTGCAAACAAAATTTCTGTAAACGATTGCATTAATCGACGGAATTACTAGATTTTGTAAGGTATGCATAAAATATGAATTAAAGCAGGCTCATGGCCCAATTGAATTAAGCAATTCCCTTCGCTAGTGTGTTTAAATCAGAACCGGTGCTGAATTGAAGCATATCCCACTTCTGTCTCACAAGAGAAATAATAAGAGTGAAAATGAAGAACAGATCTAACTCTTAACCATTCACCAAATCAGCCTCTCATTCTTATTTTTAAAAGGAACTCCGAGGTAGAGATTGAATCAGTTGTAGCAATCTCTTGCTCTATTATTGAGGATTAAGCCGATCAATATCAGAAGCTGTGTCACAAAGCAAGGCGGAGCTGCTCCCATGAGGTCCGCTCGGTGCCTCTTGTGGCGACGGAGGCGATCAGGAGGAAGGTGTGGTGGTGCCGTCTTTGTTGTAGCAAGAGGAGTCTGAGCTCGGATCTGACAAAAAGAAGTTTCGTTTTGGTGAAGGGAGAAGATGGACATCGTTTTTTTTGTTTTTCTTTTTAGTTTTCGTGAAGAGAGATATTGGAAAGTTTGAGAGGTGAGAGAGAATGTGAAAATTTTAAATACACTAGTTTGGAAGCAAACAATTAAAGACAGTTGAATCAGGAAGTGGATAAGGTTGTAGAAGGTTGTAGATAAACCGTGAACAAAGGTTTTTAGACCAGAATCTTTTCTCAAAAAGAAATCTCAATACATATAAAGTTATTTGTTGAATTTGACATTATAAGCTTGTTTCCGGAGGCTATTTTGAAATTCATCTCAGGTATAAAAGATAAAACAAACACATCTGCCCAAGTATTTAATTCTACCATCACACAATTCAACTAATCAATTGTTAATACTTACATACATAACATACATAATCTCAAATCCAAACAAGGTGAAAAACCCTCCTATTTCTTATATCTCAATAACAATCTTGCCAGTTGCGTGTCCCTCCATACTCTTAGCCCACGCCTCTGGTGCCTTGTCGAATGGGTGTTTTGAATCAATTACTGGCTTCAGTTTCCCATCTTTAACCAAACCAACCAAAAATTCTAAATCTTTCGAGCAAATATTTGGCAAAAATGGCACCAGTTGCTTCTTTGAAAAGGTTATTTTTTTCAAAGCTAAGGTGACAAAGCTTGAAAAACCAGGTGAAAGATCAATGACTTTTCCATTTTCGCTCAAGTTCTTCTCAAAAACCGACCATGCGATCCCCACAGTGCAATGTACAACTGCATTGTACTTCTTACCACTTGGGCTTTTCAAGCTTTCTCCCTCGGGTGTTTTGTAATCCAGTACTTCATCAGCACCCAAGCTCTTAACAAAATCAATGTTGCGGGCCCCACATGTGGCAGTCACATGAAGACCGGCCAGCTTAGCAAGCTGGACTGCAAAGTGGCCAACCCCACCAGAGGCGGCAGTTATAAGCACATTAAATGGTTCCCCAGTTCCGTCAAATTTGGCACCAATCGATTCAAGTGCTTTAAATGCAGTTCCAGCCGCAATTGGTAGACTGGCAGCCTCAATTGCGGACACCTCATGGGGTCGCTTAGCCATTCGGTTCATCGGGGTCACAGTGTACTCTGCTAGACCTCCTCCAACCTATTTGCACAATAGTTTGCTTGTTATTGTGATTTGTGTGCTATGTTCATAATTATAATACATTTCTGGAACTAAACAGTACACCTTTCTACAAAGGTACTGTTAGAGTGTCCAAAGGAAAAAAAGAAAAGAAAGAAAGAGTGACGATATGGGACTATGCATAGCGCACTTCGGTGCGTACTATGGATGTATATCTCAATTTTCTAAGTCCAAACAGTCGACCCATTATGATTCAACATGATCTCCATGTGAAAATGTGCTTGGATGCCTAACTTTACATTTTTTATAATTGTTTACTATTTTTTTTAAATAGGTACAAAATCACTTGATCTAAAGATTTTGGATCACCTGAAAGTAGTGATTTTTTACCTATCTAAAAAAATATTAGAAAAATTCTAAAAGATGCAAAGTTTGGCCTCCAAGTACATTTTCAAATAGAGATGGATCGACTATATTGACTTTGAAAATGAAGAAATGAATCCATAGTACGGACCAAAGTGGCTATGCATAGTACTGTAACCTCACTCAAAAAAAAAAAAATCAAAACAACAGCATTTCGATACGGACAGTACGACACTATTGACGACTGTTTCTCTCTCCAGAGTTCTTAATAAAGCTGTTTTTGTTTCTGAATTTGTTTATTTCCTGTTGTTTTTCTCTCTTTTATTTTTGCTTATCCATATATTTTCAACAATCTCAATTCAGTGCAGCAGTCCATTGATTGTTAGTTATAAAACAACTAAGTTTCTAAACCGTTTTGATGGGTGTCTGAGAAAGAAAAAAAGAGAAGCAAATATGGAAAAGACAGTGATGGCATAGAATCTTGATACAGTATATTATAGCATCATTTCCAAATCATTAATCTCATTTGTGTCCGTTCAAGTCCAATATAAAAAGTTATTGACACAACCACTATAAAATGAACCCAACTCATAAAGGAAGTAGAAATATCTCTATGCTTTATTTGATATCTTTTAAACACTTACTGTAACACTAAGAAGAGTGACGATTTTATCTCCTGGCTGAAAATCATTCACTCCAGCACCAATATTGACTACTTCTCCTGCGACATCAGACACTGTTCCAATAATATATTAATAATGAACCAGAATGAGCTCAGCATATGCTTGTGCACTTGAAAACTTGCATTATTGTTTAGTAGATAGAAATATAAATTATTTTTCACTACATTATTTTTTTATTTTCCAACAAATTATATAAATGAGGAACAATTTCACATAACTGGTTCCAGATACTTGAAGCAATTTGCTTCACCAAAGAAAGGAAAAAAAAAGTAAAATAATTTTGTGAGTATTTATTAAAGAACATAATTTCAACCCTCCATGTAATTAATACATAGTTTTATGCACTTGTTGAGTCCTTCATATCTTCTAGGAAATCTGAAAGCTAGAACTGTTTGGCATGTGCATATCACGCAAATGCTTCTAAAAGTATTCTCTTAAATTTCTGTTGGAAGTTCTAGTGAGAAGTTTTCATCAAGAAACATGATTAAACTAACTTTGAGATGAGCACTGAATTTCAAATCAACAAAAAAAACTGCTAAATTATACTGAATTAAACAAACCCTGAAGGACTCTTATGCATGACCCAAAGGCCAGTAACATTTTAAACATATCATTTCAACAGGTGTTGTTTGCAAGAAGAAATCAAACTTACATGGCACACAAGGAAATTTGGGGTATAAAGGCCGCATTATGCCATTTTGGGTTTTCCAATCCACAGGATTTATACTTATGGCTTCCACTTTAACTAAAAGTTCCCCTTTATTCGGTGTAGGTACTGGTATCTCAACTTTCTGCAATCAAACAGAGAATTGTCATCTCAACACTCAATCATGAAATAAATAAAAACACAGCAATTTTTGTGTTAAGAATATTAAAATAAAATGGAAGATTAATGATTTCATCACGGAAACCTATTCAGAGTTGGAATAACTAAGTTTGAATTTGAGCAATCATTTTGATGATTAGAATGAAATTGAGCTCACTGTTGATAAGTTTCCTATCTCTTAACAGAAAAAGGAATAAAAAAAAATGATTGTTTCTACAGATATCTTTTACTCGTTTAATTAAAAGTTAAAAAATATAAATTCCTGTAGTAAGAAGAAAATGTAAGTTGTGTGCATCAGTGCATGTAGCATAAAATAAAATTAAGAAGAGAAAGGTAAAGGTTGGCACACTACCTTGAGTGCAGCGGCGCCACCTCCGTAACCTTCGTAGCAGAAGGCGTGCATAGATTTGACGGCCGTGGCAAGACCGTGATTAAGAAGCAGCGGAACGGAAAGGGTTGTTTTGGAAAAGCGTAGGCGTAGGTTGAAGAACGGCGGAAACGCATCAGCGAGGCGATAGAAAACGATCAAACGGAGGAGAATAGATATTTGTAGAAGGAAACGGATGAAACGTGCCCGCTTTCTATCGTTTTTAATCTTGAGACGCTAGATGTCGAGTTGAACAGATCGGGACCCTTCGTCCCTTCGACAGGTGCCTTGGTGGGAACCGAATCCATATGACATATTCTCTGAGCCCTGAGGTTACAATTAAATCGGACGATCCATGCAAGATTGGAATTTTTAACTTGGCACGAATCTCAAAGCACAAATAATACTGCCCTCATCATCCCGAACAGGCACCGGCTGATATTAAATCTGGGTCGTCCGTTTCAATTTTTTTGAGTCAGGTACCTGGTTTGATACGGATCCGCCTGAGCCTGAGGTAACAGCAAACATTCTGTTTTGATCACGGATGCCCATTCAGAATCCGCCCAATCCGATCGGAGGTTACTGATATTAATAATATATATTAACTCTTTTATTGTTTTATTGACACACACTTTCAAATATTTTAATTATTTAGATAAATTTGTTTTTTTTTATTAATTATTTTCTTCTAGAACTAAAGTTCTTTTATATTAATATCCACCACTTTCAAATATTTTAATTAGTTAGATAAATTTGTTTTTTTTATTAATTATTTTCTTCTAGAACTAAAGTTCTCTTATATTAATATCCACCACTTTCAAATATTTTAATTATTTAGATAAATTTTCTTTTTTATTAATTATTTTCTTCTAGAACTAAATCTCTCTTATATTAATATCCAACATGATTTTCTTCTCTGTTTATTTTATTTTTATAAAAAAATCAAAATCATAGATATATTAGTCTTATAGTAAAAGTAAACAAATTAAACAATAAAATCAGTAGACAACTATTTCATGTTGGGCTCAGCAGTCAGCGAATCCGTATCCTCTGCGTGAACTCAAAAGGGAATCTTTTGAGTTAATGAATTTTGGCCATCCAATATATTTTAAAATTTGTATAGACTAGATCCACACTAATATTAAAGGGCCTCTATATCATAATTAAGAGTCAGATTGACTCCACTTAAAATCAGATGGTTGATATTCATTAACTCAAAAGAAATTAATTCCTTTTGAGTTAATGCAGAGGATACGCATTCGCAGTCAGCACCATCCTTTGCACATTTATTGTTGCACCCGTTAAAAAATATCAAAGCAAACGACTAAAAAATAATGATGGAACTAACTCAAACATTAAACATTGATCTCTTTTCTTTTCAATTTTCATTTAAATTTAATTTGCTCGTCTCTCGAGCTCCCTACGAGGTTTGTTTACAAGGAAAGCAAGAATTAATTGTCGATTGGACTTTGTTAATTCCACTTAAACATAACATCTCTCTGTTTTTGCATATTTACTAAATTAAATAAATAAATAAATAAATACTGTTACTGCAGCTCTGAACTTTTCTTCCAGTTCTATTTGCTCCCACAAAAATTGAATCTGAAATTGGCATGTCTCCAGAAGAGCGAAGGACTAAGCTAAAGAGAAAGAACAGTTTTCATCTCACAAAAGGTTATAAGAAAGAATCTATTTCATAATTTTGTCTTCAGTGATTCAAAGCGAGATTCTGAAATTTTACTTCACTTTTTTAACTCGACTGACATATATACTGACGTTTCATTCTTCTTGCTCTTTATATTCCAATTTTAAATCATAGAGAACTGTAATTATCAAATATCATTGCAATTTGAAGCACTGCACGTGTGAATTGCCACCAATTTTAAATTATTTGATGGACTGTTAAATATAATATGTGACAATTGTAGATTCCATAGATAGGCGTTAAAATTTTCTGATGTGTTTTAAAATTGCAGATTTGATGGTGGGTTGGTACCAACTTGGTATCATCTTCAACTTGTGATTTTCTAATGAAAATCGGTGGCAATGACCACTTATTAAAAAAAAAATAATAATGTAAAAGAGAATGAAAAATAAACTATAGGCCAATTTTTCATTCCCTTCAATATATTTTCCGTGGATATATATTAAATGTTAAATTAGATACCTGATTATCTTCATTTTTATTGGAAGTCATTGAAGTGAAGTGTTCCTTGTTGGAAATTAAAATGCATAACCGTCCACGTAACATATCGTATCATATCGTATGGATGTTAATAATTAGGAGATCCACCTAGCTAGCCTAGCTACTTCAATTCATTCACTTTACCTATCCCAATTCCCAAATAAGATTATAGGATATGTAGGAGGACTGGAGGAGTACAGTACAACCGTCGTACGTGCATCACCTTCTGTCCCTTTCCGTTTGGTACCAGATCTCTCCATTTCAAATTTTCAATACAGACGTCAGACAACGCTCGATCTGCAACTCCCCAAGTCATCACACAATATTAATTTACCTCTCAATGGAAAGAAAACTGCAGTAACAAATATCTATTTTATTTTTTTCCTGTCTCATGTATATATTCTCTATCATCATTAAGCATTAAGCATGTGTGGATTTGGAATTTTTGTTAGGAAAGAGCAAGAAAATAATGAATTGGATCCAAACCCATTAGTTAATTAGATACTAGATTAAAAAAAAACAATGTTCTAATTTCTAATTTTTAATACTCTGACTTTTAATTCTAATTACCAATTAAAATTTAAGAAGTTTATCATAATTTTAAGTCTAAATTTAACATTAATTACAAACTAAAATGCAGTGGAAAGCAAATAAAATTTCATCTTATAAGCTCTTTTTCTTTTGTCAGTGGTAAGTAACGATGGTACAGTAGGGTTTAATGCAGAGGGTAGGAATGAAAACGACTCGGATACGGAGCGGGTAGTGAACAGATCATATTATTTTTTTTATTTTTTATATATATACGGATTTGAATTGATTCAAATACAAATACAGAATTTAAATATCATTCGGACATAAAAGCAAATTTTGCTCCAATTTCATATAATGCATCAAACATTCAAACTTATTATAAAAATAATAAGTATTTTTTTTTCAATACTAACATTTATATATAAATATAATTTTTATAATAAATACAAGAGAAGGGATCTGCCTCATCCCAAAAAAGAATGATCCCAAATTAATAACAAATTATAGGCCAATTAGCTTTATTAATTGCAGTTTCAAACTAATTACGAAGGTTCTCACTGATCGATTAGGAAGAATTATGTCTTCTTTGATTGATGACTCTCAATCAGCTTTTATTAAGGGGAGATTAATAACAGATCATATAGCTACTGCCCATGAGGTTTTACATCACATTCATTGAAGAAAATTAAAATGCCTCCTTTTTAAGCTTGATCATGAAAAGGCTTTTGATCGGGTTAATTGGGATTTTTTGATTGAGGTCCTTAAAGCAAGAGGCTTTGGTAATTTATTTACCACATGGATAAAATCTATCCTATATAGTGGCCAAACATGTATCAATTTTAATGGTACATTTGGTCCCTATTTCAGATGCTGACGAGGCTTGAGACAGGGTGATCCCTTGTCTCCATTGTTATTTAATTTGGTTGCCGATGTACTTAACAAGTCTTTACAAAAAATTCAATCAGCTGGTTTTGTTACTGGAGTAGGTAATTTTAATTCTATAGGTCCAGTTCTGAATTTGCAATTCACAGATGACACTCTTTTATTTATGCAAGCCGATTCCAAAATGGTGTCGGCTCTCAAATTACATCTTATAGCTTTTGAAAATCTTTCTGGGATGAAAATCAACTATGCTAAATCTGAGATGGTTGCCCTTAACTTACAATCAAATGAAGGGGATCAGTTAGCACAGCTCTTTGGTTGTAAGGTGACTAGCTTGCCTATTACCTACCTTGGTTTGTCTTTACATTACAAAAAACCAAGCATTCTTGACTGGCAATCGGTTATAGATAAAATTGAATCTTGGATTCAAGGTTGGAAAGGTAAACTTCTCTCTTATGGTGGTAGGATTACTCTTTTAAATTCAGTTTTGTCGTCTATACCAATCTATTGGCTATCTGTATTTGTTATGCCAGCTAAGATCAGAATGAGAATTGACCAATTACGAAGACGGTTTTTATGGTATGGGGGTAATACTGTTAGGAAAAAATATTGCTTGGTGTTATGAGAAATTGTGTGTAAAAGTAAAAATCAAGGTGGATTAAGTATTATCGACTTAAAGAGACTTAATCAAGCCTTATTGGCTAAGTGGTGGGTACGATTTCATGATTCCACTATTGTTGGAAAATGGAAGTCTATTGTGTTGACTAAATATGGTCCTTATGGTTTTTCTTCCACTTGTTCACCTTTTTGGGAGGGTATCCTTAAATGAGCACCTGTAGTTGAAGTAGGTTTCTCTAGAAAATTGGGAAATGGTTCCACTATTCAGTTTTGGCATGATCAATGGATTTCAGAACATCCGCTTGCTAGTTTATTTCCTAATTTATATAACATATCAGCTGATCCTGATTTGTTGGTTATTGAAGCTTTTCCAAACAATTATTTAAATCTTTCTTTTAATAGACAACTAACTAGTGTGTTATTAAATGACTGGAATGCTTTATCTTCCTTATTGATTGATTGCAAACTTGATTCTAGCCTACCAGATTCATTACTTTGGAGATGGTTCTCTAAAGGGACATTCTCTGTACACTCTTATTATCTCTGGCTCGAATATGGTGGTATGGTCAATAATGAATTTACTTCAATCTGGTCCTCCAAAATCCCCCTCAAGATTAAAATTTTCCTTTACCTCCTCAAAAGAAACAAAATTTTGACTAAGGAAAATCTCATATCTAGAGGGTGGACTGGTAATACTTCTTGCTCTTTTTGTGGTGCTTTTGAATCCATTGACCATCTTTTTGTTCATTGTCCATTTACTATCCAAATTTGGAAATGGATTGCAGCTCACAATAATTTTATTTTTGATGGTTACTCAATGGACGATGTTTGGTTTCTTAATGCTGCTATCCCTCTCAAAAACAAGCCAGTAGTCGAACTGGTTAGGGGTGCAGTACTTTGGTGTATTTGGATTGAACGTAATAAAATTTGCTTTCAAAATCATTCTTTGCCAACATTGCAGGTGGTTGGTTCAAAGATAATCTCTTTAGCATCTTTTTGGTCTAAGACTCTTAATGATGGTTCTATGTTGCACTTATCTTTAATATTACCTCTTCATACTAATGACATGCCATGCCAGGTTATGATACCATTAGAGGCAGAGGTGGATTCTCAGGACCAAGATTTGGCACTAATTTCAGAAATATAGGATCCAGAAGATACAATCCCTATGCGTGGGATAGAGTTCCTCAGTAGCTGATGCCTTTCTACTTGGTTTTTTTAGCTTAGTATCAGTATTGGTTATGTGCCATCTTTAGTTTTACTGTTGACTTGTATTTTTTTTCTTGTTAGTTTTTTGGAGTATGGTTGACTTACCTTTGTGGGGCATTATATTTTACTTCTGTTTTTTTTTGTTACTGGAATGATTCCAGTTTTTGTAAACTGTGCTAGTTCTAGATTTTTGGAGTTAGTTACAGTAAGACTATATGATTTCTAATGAAATCGGTGGGAAAAATTCACTTTTCAAAAAAAAAAAAAAAACAAGACAAGGGATCCAATTACATAATTTTATGGTGTCACATCTTGACACCATATGTTTGTCATACGTTTATAAGTTATTTTTGCGATTTTAAGATTCAAACAATCGATCAAACCATTCAACATGTTCTCCATATTAAGTTATTTTTGCAATTTTAAAATTCAAACAGTCGATCAGACCGTTCAACATGTTATCCATATTAAAATGTGCCTGGAACCAAATTTTATATTTTTTGAAATTTTTTTACTATTATTTTAGAATTTTTGAAAAGCTCTAATTTTCAATAGTTCAGAATTGTCTGAAAACAACAATTTTGTACACATATTAATAAATACTTTAAAAAAGTCCAAAAAAAAATATAAAATTTGGTCTCCAAGCACATTTTAATAGGGAGACCTTGTTACACATTTCGGATCGACTGTTTGGACTTTGAAATCGTAAAAATAACTTATAAGTATATGGTGTCAAGATGTATCACAATAAAATAGTAACTATAGATCCCTTCTCTGATAGTCATATAATATACCAAAATATACTGGTGAATAACATAATTTTTTGATAACAAGTTGCTTAGGATAAATTGTGCTAGCACTGTGACTATGATCACCTAACATTATACGAGAAGAGTTGAACTATACAAAAACTTTAAAGTTAATAAAATTAAATTAAATTTCAAAGCACATAATGAAAAATTTTAAACCCGTAGAGATGATTAAGCACCCCTTGACTTACGTTAAGATTCACGTCTAACCACAATTGACGATTATTACATAAAAAATTACAAAATTTAGTGGACCAAACTATAAATTTTTAAACTATAGGGAATGCTTAGCACCCTTTCCCCACCACTATGTTCCGCCTCTGGCTGTAAGAATCATCAACAAAACAATCTCATGATATATGATTCTTGTGGATAATTATTCATAACATAATATTCAAAGCAAATAAACTGTTAATTTTAATTTTACAACTTTATGTATTGTGTCAATTTGTTATAATTAATTGTTTGTAATTCATGCCAACGTTCATAAAATTGCTTGTAATATGATTAAAAATACGACCATTGTCATTAGCACATCTTCTTACAGACAAATGAAATTAGATGCAACTAAATCTGTAAACTGCAATTAAAATGAGCTAAAATTTATATTTCATACAAAAGATTTAATTATAATTTTTCTTACCTATGTTACAACATTAATATTGTCATCCATTTGATTTTATTTTTTCATCTTATTTATTATGATCAGAGAACTCGTATTGTCTTTATGTTCTCTTTCCACATTTTTTTCTATATAAATTTTATTAGGTTAATTAATATATAATTTTTTAGAGTTTTGAAAAAATAATTATTTGACCATTATTTTTTTATTAAAATTATTATTGAAAAACTTAATTTATTTTGACATACACATTATTTTTTTAGAGCCAAGTTGAAAGACAAAGTAAACAAATTAAATCCAGACATAAATCCGAAAAGGTTATACTTTTTTTTCCGAGTGCCTGTATTTTTAAGGTTACATAAGTAAAATCAAGCATAAATTAAAAATAATTGTCAAGCACTATATATAAACTTTAGTTAATTATAATTTCTAAGCTTCTACACTCGTACAGTTAATTTTTAATTTTTTTAATTGCCACGTAACGGAAGATAATAAAAACAATTAGAAAATAATTTCTTTTAAAAAAAATTCTAAATTAAAAATTACATTACATCTCAGGAAATGACACCTCTCTCTCATAAATTAGAATAGAAATGGCACCCGTACTTTAAAAGGAAAAAAAAAAATATATATTCATTGAATTTGACATTATAAGCTTGCTTCCGGAGCCTATTTTGAAATTCACGGAGACTGTTAACTCGCTAACTGCAGGTCTACCAGTTTATTGCTGATTGGAGTATTTGGGAAGCCTGGAGACTGCAAAGAGGTTGCCACAATGCAAATTCATCTCGCCAGTATAAAATACGTACATTACTAGGTGCTCAACGGACGAGCTTAATTACATCTCATTTAAAAATACTCCATTACATATCATTTAAAAATATTTAACCAATCACATCATATAAAACAAACACATCTACCTAAGTATTCAATTCTACCATCACACGATACGGCTAATCAACTGCTAAGCTATACATACAGTCCAAGCAAGGTGAAAAACCCTCAATCAAGAAACTATTTCAGTACACAATGATAGTTTTTTTTCTTATTTTCTTTTTCTCAGATCTCAATAACAATCTTGCCAGTTGCATGTCCCTCCATACTCTTAGCCCACGCCTCCGGTGCCTTGTCAAACGGGTGTTTTGAATCAATTACTGGCTTCAGTTTCTCATCTTTAACCAAACCAACCAAAAATTCCAAATCTTTCGAGCCAATATTTGGCAAAAAGGGCACCAGTTGCTTCTTTGAAAAGGTTATTTTTTTCAGAGCTAGGGTGACAAAGCTCGAGAAACCAGGTGTGAGATCAATGACTTTTCCTTTGTCGCTCAAGTTCTTCTCGAAAACCGACCATGCGATCCCCACAGTGCAATGTACAACTGCATCGTACTTCTTACCACTTGGGCTTTTCAAGCTTTCTCCCTCAGGTGTTTTGTAATCTAGTACTTCATCAGCACCCAAGCTCTTAACAAAATCAATGTTGCGGGCCCCACATGTGGCAGTCACATGAAAACCAGCCAGCTTTGCAAGCTGGACTGCAAAGTGGCCAACCCCACCAGAAGCGGCGGTTATAAGCACATTAAATGGTTTCCCAGTTCCGTCAAATTTGGCACCGACCGATTCAAGTGCTTTAAATGCAGTTCCAGCCGCAATTGGTAGACTGGCAGCCTCAATTGCGGACACCTCATGGGGTTTCTTAGCCATTCGGTTTGTCGGGGCCACTGTGTACTCTGCTAGACCTCCTGCAACCTGTTTGCAGAATAGTTTGCTTGTTATTGTGATTTGTGTGCTATGTTCATAATTATAATATATATCTGGAACCTAACAGTACCTTGTAGAAAGGGTACTGTTAGAAGCCACTAAACCCTGATTCAGCCATAAGAGTGACCAAAGGGAAAAGAAAAAAAGAAAAGAAAAGAAAAGAAAAAAAGAGTGATGCTATGGGACTATGCATAGAGCACTATGGTCCGTACTATGGATGCATATCTTCGTTTTCAAAGTCCAAGAGTCGATCTCTACCGTTCAACATAATCTCCATATGAAAATGTGCTTGGATGCCAAATATTAAATTTTTTACAAATTTTTTGCTATTTTGTTAAATAGGTACAAAATCACTTGATCTAAAGATTTTGGACCCTCCAAAATTAGTGATTTTTTACCTATCTAAAAAAATAGTAAAAAATTTCTAAAAAATATAAATTTTTGGCCTCCAAGTACATTTTCACATGGAGATCATGATGAACAGTTTGGATAAACTATTTTGACTTTGAAAATGGAGATATGAATCTGTAGTACGGAATAAAGTGCGATATACATATCATAGCCTCACTCAAAAAAGAAAAAAGAATAGCTACAACAGCACTTCAATACAGACAGTACAAAACAGCACCCACAAACACTTGATAAATTTGAGAGTGACTAATAGGGCATCGACTGTTTCTCTCTCCAGAGTTCTTAATAAAGCAGTTTTTGTTTCTGAATTTGTTTGCTATTTCCTGCTGTTTTTCTCTCTTTTTATTTTTGCTCATTTATATACTTTTTCTAAACCATTTTGATGGGTGTCTGAGCAAGAAAAATAAAGCAAATATGGAGAAGATAGTGATGGCATAGAGTCTTGATAAAGTATTATACTATCATTTCCAAATCATTAGTCTCATTTGTGTCTGTTTAAGGCCAATATAAAAAGTTATCAACACAACCACTGTAAACTGAACCCAACTCTTAAAGGAAGTAGATATCTCTCTTTTTTTGTGTAAACACTTGCCTTAAAATCAAGAAGAGTGACGATTTTATCTCCTGGCTGAAAATCATTCACTCCAGCACCAATATTGACGACTTCTCCTGCGACATCAGACACTGTTCCAATAATATATTAATAATGAACAAGAATTAGCTCAAGCATATATTAGTGCACTTGAAAACTTGCAATATTGTTTAGTAGATAGAAATATAAATTATTTTTCACAACATTTTTTTTTTAATTTCCTATAAATTATATAAATGAGGAACAATTTAACGTAACTGGTTCCAGATAAGCTATTTACTTCACCAAAGAAAGGAAAAAAAAAGTACAATAATTTTGTGTGTGTTTTTTAAAGAACATAATTTCAATCCTTTATGTAATTAACACATATTTATGCACTTGTTGAGTCCTTCATATCTTTTAGGAAATCCGAAAGCTAGAACTGTTTGGCGTGTGCATATCACGCAAATGCTTCTAGAAATATTCTCTTAAATTTCCGTTGAAGTTCTAGCAAGGAGTTTCCATCAAGAAACATGATTAAACTAACTTTGAGATGAGGACTGACTTTTGAATCAACAAAAGCACCTAAATTATGTTGAATTAAACTAACCCTGAAGGACTCTTATGACCCAAAGGCAAAGCCCAGTAACATTTTAGATTTTAGCAGTTGTCGTTTGAAAGAAGAAATAAGACTTACATGGCACACAGGGAAATTTTGGGTATAAAGGCCGCATTACGCCCTTTTGAATTTTCCAATCCACAGGATTTATACTTACGGCTTCCACTTTAACTAAAATCTCCCCTTTCTTCGGTGTAGGTACTGGTATCTCCACTTTCTACAATCAAACAAGAATGAAATCAATAAACAAAGCACTTTTGTGTTAAGAATATTCAAATAATAGTGATTTCATCACAGAGACCTGTTCAGAGTTGGAATAGCTAATTTTAAATTTCAACAATCTTTTTAATGATTAGAATGAAATTAGGCTCCCTGTTCTTAACTTTCTACTCTCTCAACAGAAGAAGTGAAAACTAATATAAAAGGGAAAATTTCCAATGTACCCATACAAACTTTTGAAATAGCCAATATCCCCATAAAACCATCATAATATCCATTATACCCATCAAAATTTAACATTCTTGCTTATATCCCCTTCTAATTATTTAACATTTTATTTAATTATTTTTAAAACAGAAATGACTAATGTACCCCTGAATTTTAACCGGAAGTATCCATTTCTAATCATTTAACTCATTTCTTCCTCCCTTCTCCTGAAAGGACCCAAATGTTTCTCCCTCGTGTCACTCTCAACTCCAGTTCTCTGACCCTTATATGCTTCTCTCTCAGCAAAATCAAGATTTTGCTAGATATCGCACAACAAATTCTTAGCCCTAGTTCCCCCTGGTGCGTGTCTCAACAAAATAAAGAAAATTTGAAGCTCAAGCCATTGGCGATGAATTTGATCACAGCATCTTTATCCTCCGGGTTTTGTGATTGTGATCTCATTTTATCTAATTAAAGGTATGATCATACAAATGTCGAAACTATATTCATATATTGGATCAATTTTGCATATTTGTTTTGTTTATTTTTTGGGCAAGATGGGGAACAAAGGTGGAACAGTAATGGCGTTTTTCTTATTGGTAGCCCAAATGTCTCAGATGCTTTGATTTCCTACGACAGCTCCAACATTTCTCTGAACAGTTTGGCTTAGATTTATGTGCTTATATCACCTTCTATATCTATTTCAGTCAAATTGTTTGGCTTATATTCTTTTGTGTTATGTGTGTGTCGGTTTTCTTTTTAAGTTTCATTATAAGTTTGATTATTTTGTTACTATTTTGAATTGATATCTTATAGTTGTACTCGTCATATTGACAATCAGAGAATATCAAATTTCTTCTTGAAGTGGCTTATAGATGCTAGGTAGACATGCTATGTTCTTTGATCCAGTACCTTTTCTTATAATTCTACAAAATAACACAAATTAGAGAAATTATTTAACATCTAAAACAAACTTAAATACAAGCAATTACTTTTCACTTATATTTGTTATAATTCAATGGTGTGTGTTGATTGTTGAATTGCAACTTTTGTGTCTCAGGATTCTCATGTTGGATCCTGGATATGGAATGTACCAGTATAACTATGAGCACAAACTATTACTTATCTATTCAATTGAAATACTTTAGTGGCTCAAAAGTGACCATTGAAAAAAAACATATATATATATATATATATATATATATATATAAACCAAGCAACTCATCTTAATTAACGTTGTCTATTCCAATTTCCTACCTAATCTTTTTAGTATAAGATGAATGGGAAAGTGTCAGACTCATTGTTGTCGTAGGAGTAGCACATGGAGGGTGGTGGAGCAGCGATAACGAAAAAGAAGAAGAACGATAAAATAAAATAAAAAATGGATAGATTTCAACTAAATCGTCAGATTAGAGGATAGAAATTTTCTAGCACAAAAATGAGGGAAGATGACTATTAGATGGGAGGAAACATTACCTAGGCGTCTTTCCTTTCCTTGTTCAATCATTGTGTAAATTTCAACATTTTAGAAATTCAACTGGATACATCCAGTAAAAAATCAAGGGTATATTGGTCAGTTCAGTTTGTAAAATAATTAAAAGGGTACATTGGATATTACGGTGTTTTTATGGGGATATTGGCTATTTTAAAAATTTGCATGGGTACGCTAGAAAATTTGCCTAAAAAAACTGTGATTGTTTATTCGGAGATGTATTTTCCCTAGTACTAAAATCAAGAACACTTGCGTAATTAAATTAAAGAGAGAAACATCGTACACATGCTGTATTCTGAAGGGATTTATAGTCATTTTTACAACACACTTGAACCTAAAGCAGTCTCGAATTCCCAACAACGACCAGTAATTTAAAAAAAAAAAAAAAAAAAAAATGCAACTTGTGCGCATCAGTGCATGTAGCATAAACTTAAGAAGAATAGCTAACTACCTTGAGTGCAGCGGCGCCACCTCCGTAACCTTCATAGCAGAAGGCGTGCATAGATTTCGAATTCCCGGCCATGGCAACTGGTTTTGAAGAGCGGCAGAAATGCGTCTGGGTTCAATGAGGCGATAGAATCATAGAAGCAAACAAGATACTTGTAGAAGGAAACGGATTAAGTGTGGTCCGCTTTCTATCGTTTTCAATCTTCAGACGCCACATGTCGAGCTGAACAGATTGGGACCCTTTGCCAGGGAAGTATTTAGCTCCGGACCGTCCGATCAGAATCCGGGCCAATCCGATCAGACAGTAAAGATCTAAACTCGAACGGTGGGTTAATGCAGATATTTGTTATGTTCTTTCGCTCCAAGCCTCCAGAGTAGAGTATTTATACTCGGGTGGGTACGGGTACTCCGGGTATATCCGTTTCGGGTACGGGTATAACTCGGATACGGGTATACTCGGGTAGAAGGGTATTCGGATATGGGTATAACGGGTATAATTTTTAAAATTCATACCCTATCCGAGTTATATCCTTACCTGTGTATCCTAGACGGGTAAGGTGGGTACGGGTATGGGTAGGGTATTTTTTTTTTTTTTTGGTTTTTTTGTTGATTTTTTTTTTTTGCTGTTTTTTTACTGATTTTTTTTTGCTGGTTTGGGGGGGAAAAAAAAATCAGATTTTTTGAATTTTGAAATGGATGAACAGTAACTCGGGTATACGGGTACAATTACTCGGGTAGTTGGGTATGGGTTTAGTCGGGTACGGGTTAACTCGGGTATTGGTATAAAATAACGGGTCTGGTCCGATTTTTGCCCGTACCTGCGTACCCGAGTACCCGATTCATACCCGGGCTCGGACACGGGTACCCTAACTGGCGGGTACGGGCGGGTATACCCTTAACGGGTTTTATTCAACCTCTACTCCAGAGTCCAAGTTTGAATAAATTATTTTCATCTTATGCTGATCTGATGTAGCCGACATTTTTATTTTTATTCATTTTCTAATATATTTTAATAAAAATAATTAAACTTTTTTCGCAAGAAAATCCTGCGACTTTTTTTTCTTTTCAAATCATGGCTTTTAAAAGTCTCTGGCTGGGTCTCACGGTATGGCTGTAATTAGCGGTGGCTAGATATTTGCTAACGGGTTACCTGTGACTCGTTCCGGGTAACCCGTTAGGGGTAACGGGTAGGGCGGGTAAACGGCTAGGACGGGTACGGGTACAACCCGCAAGGGGTAGACGGATAGTTTTCCCAAAACCACTACCCTACCCGTTTATTACCCGTACCCGTTGCGGGTTGACGGGTACGGGTATCCCGGGTACGGGCGGATTTTTTTTTTTTCTTTTCTGTTTTTTTCTGAATTTTTTTGCTTTGAGATTCGTGCCAAGTTAAAGGACATATCTCGGATGGAGTTTAGATATAGGGGTCCGTTTTGAGATTCATGCCAAATTAAAATTGATGACTCAGATCTCATTCTACTTAGTCAGGTATTGCACTGGATCTGAATTCTATAGGGGTGCCGCCAAAAAAATTTTGAAATTCAAATTTTGTAACGGGTCAGGTACGGGTACGGGTAGATGGGTACGGGTAGGCGGGTACGGGTTGGCGGGTAGACGGGTACGGGTACAACGGGTTTTTTTCAAAATTATGTTGTCCGGTTCGTTTATTACCCATACCCGTCTACCCGTTTACCCATTTGTACCCGGGCAACGGGTACGGGTACCACGGGTAACGGGTACGGGCCGGGCAAAACGAGTTCAACCCCTAACGGGTTTAGCAAACCACTAGCGGTGGCAATGAATCGAACCAAATTAAACTTATTCTAGGTTTGAGTTTGATTTAAATTAATTTCGAACTGAATCTGATTTGATTTGTTTTGAACCGAACTTATTTTCAATCGAATTAATTGTGAACTACACATTTTTTGAATCAAACCCGAATTGAATCACGAACTAAATTATTTTTTAGCAGCCCTAGTTATACTGATAGTTTATACATTAATTTTTTCTTGTGGGATAAAATTCACATGGTTTCGTTTTACCGGTATGAACTATAAAATGAGTGTTTTTAAGTTGAAAAATTGTTTATGAAAAAATACATTAGAGATAGCTTTTCTGATATGAACTATGAGAGACGACCGAAAAGAGAGGAGAGACAGTCATCTAGGCTGAAGAGACAGCCAGTCGCCGAGAGCATCGGCTAGATTTTAGAGCTAGAGGGAGAGTGAGTTAGGGAGAGGTGGAGAGAGAACTAGGTTATTGAGATTTGAGAGCGAAAGAGTGTCGGCTAAGTTAATGACTTTCTATCTTGGATTTTAATTTCATCAGGTAAATGGACGGTCGATGTTATTATGAGATTCGAACCCATTTCGATTGAACAAGGCTAGATTTGAGTTTGATTTGAATTAATTTCGAATCGAACTTGGTTTGGTTTGTTTCAATTCGAATCCATTTCAAATCGAATTAATCTTGAATCAAACCCGAATTAAACCTGAATCGAATAACAAACTACGAATTTTTTTGCCAGCCCTACTTGTAACTGTAATTAGATGGGCCCCACGATTTTTTTAATTTCATATAGTGCCACGTAGGTTTTTTTCACATTTTGTAAATAAAACCTTAAGTTTATGAGATTTATAAATAAGTTAATTATTATTTCAAAAATACTTATTGAACACTTTTTATAACTAGACCTTTAATTATTGTAATAAATTAAAAAGCATACGCGTAGACCGTGATTAAGAAGCAGCGGAACGGAAAGGGTTGTTTTGGAAAAGCGTAGGCGTAGGTTGAAGACCAGCGGAAACGCGTCAGCGAGGTGATAGAAAACAATCAAACGGAGGAGATATTCGTAGAAGGAAACAGATGAAGCATGCCCACTTTCTATCGTTTTTAATCTTGAGACGCTAGATGTCGAGTTGAACAGATCGGGACCCTTCGTCCCTTCGAGAGGTGCCTTGGTGGGAACCGAATCCACATGAGCCTTACCTGACTGAGTACAATTAAATCGGACGATCCAAGATTGGAAATTTTAACTTGGCACGAATCTCAAAGCACCAATAATACTGCCCTCATCATCCGGAACGGGCACCCTCTGATATTAAATCTGGGTCGTCGGTTTCAATTTTTTTGAGTCGGGTACCTGAATTGATACGGATCCGCCTGAGCCTGTTCCTGGAAAATAAAAATATAATAGAAAGATAAAGAGCATAAATAAAAAATATAAATGTAAATTAAAATCGTGATGCTCCTGGATCAATAAAATATTCAACGCAATTAACAAATGAAAAATATATAACTGACGCATTTTAATTGCTAGTTGTAACGTACAGTACAAATGTGCAATATATCGATTCTACATAATGATATAGTAATTACAAGATATATGGGACTTAAAAGAGGCACGCTCGGCTGAGTTAATTTGAAAAGTAACGTAGCAAGATTTTGGCAGCAAAAACGCCTTCTTCTTATGCTATACAAACGAGACAGACAGAAATCGGGAGAGATAACCAAAAACTATACTAAAATTTTGACAGAGTTTGAGTGCAAATAATACAAATAAAAATAGGGGACAGATATAGCTTCCTTCGTTGAATAAGAAAGAAAAGGTAAAAAAGGAGATTTTGCATTATTCACTTGGACCTTTGATTTTCTCATCCCTCTTCTTTTCTCACATCTTATAAACAAATAAACTCTTTGTAAAGCTCTTTCTAAAGCTCTTTGTATAAACATGTCCACACACAAGTGGTAGCCATATTTCAGAAAAAAAGCTCTTTGTAAAGCTCTTTCTAAAGCTCTCCGATGAACTACCCCGCCTAGTTCTCTGAGGCACCGCCACCCATTCTAGTTCTCTGAGGCACCTCCACCCATTCTAAGGTCTGGGTCCCAGCTAATGACCCAGTCTTTCTCCTCTTCCACCCCTCAAAACCTGCTACACTGTTTCCTCTCACCAAAGGAGGAGCATGACCGAATTCTTGTAGAACTTCGTGTGAATTCACAGAGGCTACGCAAAATTCTGCATAACCTTTATTGGCAAATTTTAATAGGCAGTTATGGATTTTCTTTTGATTTTTGGTGAAATTTATTTTTGATAAATTTTTTAAAACAAAATATACAGATTTAGAATTAAATTTTCAAATTTATTTTTGGTGAAATTTATTTTTACTATTATTTTAAATTTTTTGAAAATCTCTAATTTTCAATAGTTCAGAATTGTCTGAAAACAATAATTTTCTACACATCTTAATAAATACTTAAAAAAAAATATAAAATATATAAAATTTAGTCTCTTAGCACATTTTACTATGGAGATCTTATTACACGGTTCGGATTGACTGTTTCGACTTTGAAAAATGCCTTATAAGCATAAGGTGTCAAGATGTATCACAATAAAATAGTGTGATTAGATCCCTCCTCTGATAATCATATAATATACCAAAATATACTGATGAATAACATAATTTTTCGATAACAAGTTGTTCAAGATAAATTGTGCTAGCAGTGTGACTGTGATCATTTAACATTATACAAGGAGAGTTGAACTATACAAAAACTTTAAAGTTAATAAAATTAAATTAAATTTCAACACATAATGAAATTTTTTTTTAAAGTAGAGATGATTAAGCACCCCTTGACTTACGTTAAGCTTCGCGTCTGACCACAATTTACTGTTTATTAAGCTTAAAAGGACATCTTGCTGCTTTATTTTATTTGGCAAAAGATAACCGTATGAGGGTTGTACCATTTCTTCTCTTATTAATTGCTTGTTGGTCATGTTCAATTTGATTAATAATTTCGTATCCATGTTACTTTTGATTTTAGCTGCTTTAATTTCTTTTTTTACTTTTTGCCTCGGAGATCTTAATTATGATAATGACCTTTGTGCAGAACATCCTTTTTCTATAATTTAGGATTTAGGATAATGTTTTGACCGTTTACTGGTTTATTTTTTCATGTGCATTTTTCATGATGATTATTACATAAAAAAAATTACAAAATTTAATGAACCAAACTACAAATTTTTAAACTATAGGAAATGCTTAGCACCCTTTCCCCACCACTATGTTCTGTCTCTGACTGTAAGAATCATCAACAAAACAATCTCATGATATCTGATTCTTGCGGATAATTATTCATAGCATAATATTCAGAGCAAATAAACTTTTAATTTTAATTTTACAACTTTATGTATTGTATCAATTTGTTATAATTAATTGTTTGTGATTCATGCCAACGTTCATTAAATTGATTGTAATATGATTAAAAATAATACGACCATTGTCATTAGCACATCTTGTTACAGACAAATCAAATTAGATGCAACTAAATCTGTAAACTGCAATGAAAACGAGCTGAAATTTATATTTCATAAAAAAGATTTAATTATAATTTTTCTTACCTATGTCACAACATTAATATTCTCATCCATTTGATTTTATTTTCTCATCTTATTTATTAGGATCGGAGAACTCGTATTGTCTTTATGTTCTCTTTCCACATTTTTTTTCTATATAAATTTTATTAGGTTAATTAATATATACTTTTTTTTAGAGTTTTGAAAAAATAATTATTTGACCATTATTTTTTATTAAAATTATTATTGAAAAACTTAATTTATTTTGACATACACATTATTTCTTAAGGTCATGTTTGGTTGTGGAGTAAAGTTAAGCCGGATTAAATTTCTTACTTCAAGCTAAACCGGAGTAAGTTAACCATGTTTGGTGGAGTAAGCTAAATCACCTCTCTAGGTGGTGTAAGTTACTCCGATTTAGCCCAAATCTTACTCCATCTTAAACCGCTTAAGTTACTCCTCGTTTGACTCCTTAAGCGTGGAGTGAGGGGTTTACTCTACGTCTTACTCCACAACCAAATATGGTCTAAGAGCCAAGTCGAAAGACAAAGTAAACAAATTAAATCCAGACAGAAATCCAAAAAGGTTATACTTTTTTTCCGAGTGCCTGTATTTTCAAGGTTACATAAGTGAAATTAAGCAGAAATTCAAAATAATTGTCAAGCACTATATGTAAATTAAGTTAATTATAATTTCTAAGAGAAAATAAAAGGTAGTACAATTAGTTAGAAAAAGATTTTAAAGTTATTATATCCAAAAATCAAAAAATTCGATTCATTCTCTTCATGACTTCGCAGCTTTTGCGAAAATTATCAAAAAACAATTATAATTTCTAAGAGAACGGAAGATAATAAAATACTCCAATACATATCATTTAAAAACCCTCATTAAAAAAAACTATTTCAGTACACAATGATAAGTTGATAACAGATTCTTCATAAGAAACTAGATTAGTTTTTTTTTTTCTCAGATCTCAATAACAATCTTGCCAGTTGCGTGTCCCTCCATACTCTTGGCCCACGCCTCTGGTGCCTTGTCAAATGGGTGTTTTGAATCAATTACTGGCTTCAGTTTCCCATCTTTAACCAAACCAACCAAAAATTCCAAATCTTTCGAGCCAATATTTGGCAAAAAGGGCACCAGTTGCTTCTTTGAAAAGGTTATTTTTTTCAGAGCTAGGGTGACAAAGCTCGAGAAACCAGGTGTGAGATCAATGACTTTTCCTTTGTCGCTCAAGTTCTTCTCGAAAACCGACCATGCGATCCCCACAGTGCAATGTACCACTGCATCGTACTTCTTACCACTTGGGCTTTTCAATCTTTCTCCCTCTGGTGTTTTGTAATCCAGTACTTCATCAGCACCCAACCTCTTAACAAAATCAAGGTTGCGGGCCCCACATGTGGCAGTCACATGAAAACCGGCCAGCTTTGCAAGCTGGACTGCAAAGTGGCCAACTCCACCAGAAGCGGCGGTTATAAGCACATTAAATGGTTTCCCAGTTCCGTCAAATTTGGCACCGACCGATTCAAGTGCTTTAAATGCAGTTCCAGCCGCCATTGGTAGACTGGCAGCCTCAATTGCGGACACATCATGGGGTCGCTTAGCCATTCGGTTTGTCGGGGCCACTGTGTACTCTGCTAGACCTCCTCCAACCTGTTTGCACAATAGTTTGCTTGTTATTGTGATTTGTGTGCTATGTTCATAATTATAATATATTAGCAACGCCAGCAAGGAAGAGAGAAAACATTACCTTAAAATCAAGAGGAGTGACGATTTTGTCTCCTGGCTGAAAATCATTCACTCCAGCACCAATATTGACGACTTCTCCAGCGACATCAGACACTGCTCCAATAATTTATTAATAATGAACCAGAATTAGCTCAAGCATATACTAGCGCACTTGAAAACTTACATTATTGTTTAGTAGATGGAAATATAAATTATTTTTCACTACATTTTTTTTTTAATTTTCTATAAATTATATGAATGAGGAACAATTTAACATAACTGGTTCCAGATAAGCTATTTGCTTCACCAAAGAAAGGAAAAAAAAAGAGTAAAATAATTTTGTGAGTGTTTTTTAAAGAACATAATTTCAATCCTTTATGTAATTAACACATATTTATGCACTTGTTGAGTCCTTCATATCTTTTAGGAAATCCGAAAGCTAGAACTGTTTGGCGTATAGTGTGCATATCACGCAAATTAATGCTTCTAGAAATATTCTCTTAAATTTCCGTTGAAGTTCTAGCAAGGAGTTTCCATCAAGAAACATGATTAAACTAACTTTGAGATGAGGACTGAATTTTGAATCAACAAAAGCACCTAAATTATGTTGAATCAGTAACATTTTAGATCGATTTTAGCAGTTGTGGTTTGAAAGAAGAATTTAATAAGACTTACATGGCACACAGGGAAATTTTGGGTATAAAGGCCGCATTACGCCCTTTTGAATTTTCCAATCCACATGATTTATACTTACGGCTTCCACTTTAACTAAAATCTCCCCTTTCTTCGGTGTAGGTACTGGTATCTCCACTTTCTACAATCAAACAGAGAATGAAATCAATAAAACAAAACACTTTAATTTGAGTTGGAATGAATAGCTATGTACCTTGAGTGCATCGATCAGTGCATGTGGCATAAACTTAAAGAAGAACAGCTAACTACATACCTTGAGTGCAGCTGCACCACCTCCGTAACCTTCATAGCAGAAGGCGTGCATAGATTTCGAATTCCCGGCCATGGCAACTGGCAAGAGCTAGCGTGATTAATTAGGAAGCAGCGGAAATTAATTAATTATGCGTCTCGATCGGTTCAGTGAGGAGTTAGAATCATATATAGATAGAAGCAAACAAGTATACGAAGTTTTCAATCTTCTTCAGACGCTAGCTACTAGATGTCGAGTCGGAAATGCGTATCGACCTATTTGTGAATTGTGATATTAAATATATATATATATATATATATAGTAGGTTCATTCATTTGAAAATTCTAATTTTATGACATATACATATACGTACGTTTGAAGTTCCTAGCTATTTTTTCTACATCTATCATTATCATTGAAAAAAATATAAATGAAGAGGTGCCAATAAAATACATGCATTGGACTGGACACCGCGCGTAGTATCTGGGAGCTTGAAAGCTCGAAGCAGCGGAAATGCGTCTCGATCGGTTGAGACTTGAGAGAGGTGATGGAAAGGAATTAACCAACTGTCCAGCTCTCCGTAGAACTGTCAACTGATGAAGCTAGCGCACTTGTTGTAGTTGAAATTTGAAAATAAAGTGGCGGGTCGTACCGTCGTAACATTAATTGCAACTTGCAAGTTATCTGGTTCTAGACAGCTCCACGCACGCATAACTGGTTTTGTGGCGTCATGCTGTCCATATATATATATATATATATATATACTTTGTTTGACTTCTCTCTTAATTTTTTTAATTAATAACCCGCCTCTCCTCGCTCGTCTGACTCGGTCTTCAGTCTTCACTTCCTAACTTCTTTTTAAAAGAAAAGGTAATAAATTGACAAAATACAATATTTTAATTTTAGAAGGAAAAATATATAATATTAAAATATTTCAAGAATATACAAAAAAATTCCTCAGAACCGTTGATCTTATTCATTTTAATGAGAGATACATTCAAGTAAATTTTATGAATTTTTCTGTATATTTTTTTATACTACATTTAAGATGACAGAGTATTAATGCATTAAAATTAATCTATCATTGTTAATTAGATTTTAGATCTATTCATCCTCTGTTATCATGAACTCTTCTTCATTCATATCATTTGCAAATCAATATCACACAGTTTAGAGAAGATATTTATTTGAATTTCAAATTTTAAAATATAAATAAATCACTGTACTAAAAAATAAGGAAGCCAAAATAAAATAACCTACCAGAAAGCAGGAAAGTTAATGAATGGCATTGTATTGTGTAAGTTGACAAAAATGGAGATGCGGGGGATCGAACCCCGTACCTCTCGCATGCAAAGCGAGCGCTCTACCATTTGAGCTACATCCCCTTTTCTTATTCAAACATTTTATTAAATTAGTTGATGAAATTAAGAATCGTTCCATCTACAGTTCCTGGATTCCCTCTTCTTCTGTACTATGTTTTCTGAAGCACCCACCCCCCGTGCTGCCGTGCAGCGTTCTTCGTGATATCGACGCCTCCAAATCGTACCAAATCCTTTCTTTCTCCTCCATCTTCTCGCTCTCTTCCGATATTATAACCTCGTGGCACGCTGCACTTCAGCTGAATCCTTCTTTATTGGTTTGTCCTCTCTTTCTCACTCAGACTCACACTCACGTCAAATCAGCCATGAACCTCCATACAAAAACCCTTGCTTCCTTAATTACTCTTAAACCTTCTCTTCTTTCTCTCTATCTCTCTTCCCTTCTGTACCAATCCAGGCCTTACTCTGTTCAGGAAGCTGAATTCGATAAGAGAAACTTTGCCATTAACAATGTAACCGACTTCAATACAGTTAATGGATCTCTTGTTCAGAGAAGGTACATTATATAACTTTAGATTGTATAAAAAAATAAAAGCTAAATACTTGTGTTCTAATTCTAGTACTTCTCAGTTGAGTCCTCAGGATTGATTTTGCCTTTGCTTATAACCTATTTGATGTTATACCTGACAGAAAGGAGTATTGTTTTCAAACCACTTTTGGTTTGTGCTTTAGAATTATCAGTTTTGGTTACATGCTCATCCCAAGTTACTATTGGAAGTTACAACTTCAATGTTACTATAACAAATCTTGAATATTTCTCTCTGTGTTATTTTATTCACCTTTCTCTTGATTTGCAGTTTTGCATATTACCAGTTTGAGTGTATGATTATGCAATGTCACTTCAATCCACTCAGGCTATTTGATCATGTGAACAGAGTTCTTTGTTTTTCAATTTTGGTCAAAGCTACTTCCTGAACTGTGTATCCACTTTAGTCATAGTTTTTGTAAACCTTCTGATATTATTTATAGAAGAAAAATGCTTTTAATTTATTTTAAAAATCACGTGAGCAATTTGTTAAATGTTTTGATTTTGGTTTTTGGTCAGAACTAAACATACTTGCTTAAGACCAAAATTTTGTGGACTGCCAATTATCAATCATTGTAGAGCTGTTGAATGTTTGCTTGCTGCCAATCATGTATTCTCGTTTGTAATTATGCATATTACATGTTTGATGATATGATTAAGAGAGAAACCATGTTTCATATTGTGACATTATCTTAGCATAATGGGTTAACCAATGCAGATTCATGTCAACAAGCAAGGGAAGGAGCACGATGAGTAAGGTTGAGAAGAGAATGCAAAGAGAAACAGGAAAAACCTTAAGGGAGATGAGGCGTGCAAAGAAACTTAGAAAAAAACTTATGACAGAGGATGAAAGGCTAATTTACAACTTAAGGAGGGTAAGATAGACAATATATTATTTATTTTATTATTTCCCTTTTCTTTTGGTTTTTGTTTTGTACCCAATATTCTAACTTATTTGTTAAGTAATTACTGAAAAAGTTTGTGTTTGCAACCAGCTCATGAATTATTTTTTTGGTGATTTGCAATGAAAAACCTTGCATCCAAAAAATGATGCCAATAAAATGGCCAAACTACCCTTGGAGAAAGAGTAATTTATTTGTAACATGTTTATTGATGCTTATATTATATCTTCTATTGTTTTGAGGCCTTAGATTAGTTTACTTTGGGTTTGCCCCAACTGAAAAGGGAACCACTTATTAAGTGGAGAGGCAATATTAGTAATGTCTAATGGCATATACATTCTAACTATTTTTTCCTATCTGCAAATAACACAAAACTGTCGGTCTTAATTTCAGGTATGGAAAATGTTTAGTGTACTAGCAAATATTATAGAGTACTGGGTGTTAAGCCCTGTTTTTGTGGTTGGATGGACCACAGTACTGGAAGCTTTTTTTTTTTTTTTTTTTTCTGGTACTCGTATGAATTAACTGAAGTTTCAGCAACACATTGTTTGTATACTACAATTTACTTTGATTTCCCTTGTCTTTTAACCACCTATTTGTTCTTTTGATTGCTTTATTTACGACATCTGAGAACTCATTTGATAGTAAACACTGGGATATGACCCAAAAGGAATATAACTGTGCCATGCAGGCTTGTCTACTCACAAATGTTTCTGAGAACTCATTTGATAGTAAACACTGGGATATGACCGAAAAGGAATATAACTGTGCCATGCAGGTTTGTCTACTCACAAATGTTTCTTATACATTCTTGTCTAGGCCAAGAAAAAGGTGGCATTGCTTCTCCAAAAACTCAAAAAGTACGAGTTACCTGATTTACCCCCACCTCGCCATGACCCTGAGTTATTAACCGAAGAGCAGCTTCAGGCATACAAAAAAATTGGTTTTACAAACCGAAATTATGCACCAGTTGGGATACGTGGTGTATTTGGAGGAGTGGTACAAAATATGCACCTACATTGGAAATTTCATGAGACAGTGCAAGTCTGTTGTGATAATTACCCAAAGGAGAAGATAAAAGAGATGGCTACCATGCTTGCTAGACTGAGTGGGGGCATTGTCGTAAATGTCCATGCTGTCAATACTATTATTATGTTTAGAGGGAGGAATTATAGGCAGCCAAAGAATTTAATACCTCTTAACACTCTTACCAAAAGAAAGGTATGATTCCCTGAAATACACTAACTTTACCAATACTGGTAAAAATATAATTTTTTATTGTGTATAATTAGCCTTCTATTGTGTATCATCATTCAAAATTTTTGGTTTATTAACCCCTTCTGGGATGCTTCACTATAATCTGTTTTGCCTTAACTTTCAATTGGAAATGGAGAAATCTTACCCTTCTATCATGGATTGTGCTTAGTTTAGGCTACACTAAGTCGTAATCGGCCTCAACTTGAAAAGTTAATCATCTCATTCATAACAAATCAAGTGCTTGTGTTATCTGCAATCCTATGTGGCTGCAACCTCCAATAACTAATTCTCTTGATTTGATCATGATACCACAGGCTCTGTTCAAGGCAAGATTTGAGCAAGCCCTAGAGTCACAACAACTAAACATTAAGAAAATTGAGCAACAGCTAAGGCACAAGGGTGTAAACCCAGAAGATCCTGTACACATGTCAAGCATCCAACGGGTGGCCTCCACTTTCTTCCGTGCTATTGACGAACAGCAAGGCACTCCATATGTGTTCAGGCAACCGCAAGCTGTTCCTGAAGCAGGTCTAACAGGTCAAAATGACCTCGTGGTTGACCTGAAACCTGATAATCTAGAAGAGGATAGTGATCAAGAGGAGCTTGATAGATATATTAAGGAAATAGAGGATGCAGCGGGTCAGGAGTGGGAGGAAGAAGAGGCGGCAGATAGAGAAGAAGAAAACAGAACAAGGTACTGGAATACGGAGGATTATAGGAATAGACCGAGGGGTAGATTTGAGGGGGGTAGTGACAACTCGGGGTCCTCAGACGGGGAGGTGTGGAACAAGGAGGAAGATAGTGGAGATGGTTTTAGTAACCAAGAGGTTAAAATCGGACGAGATGAGAGCGGGAAGTTCGGCCACACCAAGGGCTACAGAAGTAGGGAACTCAATGTATCAAGGAGAGCACTACAGGATAGATCAAGAAATGGGTCTTACAGAGATGACTATAGAGAGGACAGTTTTAACAAATCAAGTGGTAGGAGTCGAAGAGTCGAGTTCGATTCTAGCTTTGGTGAGAATTTTGGTAAAGAATTGAACTGTGCTGAGGGCTACAGAGATATTGACCACAGAGGATCAAAAGGAAGTGGTAAACGATTAAGTTCAGAGTCAGACAACGAGTCCTGGGTGTCTGATAATGTAGAGCTTAGCCCCCCAGAGTCGAGAAAGATGAGGGGAAGTGCTGAGTTTGATTCTGACAATGAATTTAGTAAGAAAAATAGTGATGAGAGTTGGGACAGTGATTGAATTGATTTTATTATTGTCTTTTTTTAATCTTGGCTGGGGCTACCAAGGGTGATTTGATTACTGTTTTGGGGACAAGAAAGAGGTGAACGTGATAACAAGAGAGCAAGCAGCGATTGTTAAATTGCTGTGCTGGGATTTTCTTAGTTATATCTTCTGGTATGATGAAAATTTTGAGGAAGAATGATATTGTTTTCTTCACAATATTGTGAAATTATAATTTGTGAGAGAAAGGTCAAGTATTTCATTTTTTAAATTTATTGAATTTCATTGAAACTTTTCTCGATCTACAGTAACCCTAGGAGTGCTCCGTTGGGATTTTTAATTTTTTATCATGTTGAAATTTAATTGAACTTTATTTTAGTATGTATTAGCCCAATTATTTTATTTTTTTATCTTTGATGTCTTTAATGTGGTTGATTTTTCCTTTTCTACACAGTACAATAAAAATAAATTTTAAAATAATTTCTCTTTATGAAATCAAATAGTGAAGGATCTTATTGTCCAGTGTAATATAGAATCTATTCTTATTAAAATAATTTTTTAAAAACGTGTTTACGCCTATATCATTACAGCTTAAATTTAATAAAGGTATAGCTTTTGTTTTGCAAGAAATTTAGTGAAATTGAAGAAAGATATACAATAATTTATGTTCATTTGTTTTTCAGAAATTCAATAAAGGTCTACAATAATTTCAATAGTTCTTGTACTGATTTGGTACATTTTTGAAGAACTTTCAGCTATTTTAGTTGAATTATTATTGTAGCCATATGATCAGTGGTCAATCTGTACCCTTAAAATAGAGATAGCTCTAGCTAGGTGGAAACCCTCTTCCTCATCACCACTTACAATGGAGTTTCTTGTAATCTTTTTCCTTCTCGTTGGTTTATGAAACCTAGCTGGTTCACACTATCCCAAATTAATCTCTCTCTCTCTCTCTCTCTCTTCCAGTATAAACCACCGCGCATTAGCTTTTCAAGAATTAGGAAGAGTCCAAGCAATCTAGAATCTAGAAGGATGGATGGATGGATGGATGGAAGAATGACACAAGGTGAATCTCATCGCGTCTAACTCACTGATTAACATGAATTCAAGTTGCCTCTGCCTCTATCTATTTTATGTATTCACGTATATATTATTGTATAGTTGAAACTAGACCATCATTAAATAATATATAAGATCTAAACAAATCCTTTATCATTAAATAGTGGGAATTTAATAAAGGTGATTAAAGAGTTCGTGGTTGATCGATTAAACAGCCAACATGTTTCTTGCATCAATAGATAGAATTTGATTCAATATGCATGTTTCTGAAGATTATATATGATAAGATTACAGATATAATTTGAACGAATAATGCGACAAGGTTAATATTTTGTGTGTCATATTAATTTGTTTGAAGCATAAAGTTTTTGCATGCATAATTTTATACAAAGTTATTTCACTATAAATTATTCTTATTTCGTTGGACAAATGTGTAATAAAAAGGGGATAAAATTCATATCTTATTTATCTTCTCTAATCGTCAATTTAAATATTATTTACATTTGCACCTTTTGCAAAATTAATTACATATCAAAAAAAAAAATTGAAGGGGAAAAATTCCCTTTGCATCAATTCTTATCTAAATTCCTAATTTTATAATATATTTGCATTGCAAATCTAAGGCTAAAATAATTCTACAGAATCTCAATTAACTCTTCTCAAAGATAGAACCTAAAGCATCCTGACAATTATCCAAAACAGCAACCACCAATTTACTGATAATTTCTGATAAGCCCTCAAAAATTTGTGGAATCAAGCTGAACAACTCCTCAAGCCCCTCTTTAGATAACTGCATCAGCTCCGTAATTGCATCTAACATAAGATCAACAGATCCAGTAACAGCACCACTGACAAATTCAAAAAATCCAGATATAACGGACGATATAAAATCCCAAAGCAGAGCAAATACATATTCACCGATTGTGCTGAAGATGCTTCTTAAGTTGTCAAGTAACCCGCCGAGTGCAATCCCGGGTGCAGATAGCAATTTGAGCGCACAAATAATTAGACTTGCTGTACCTCTAAAGACAACAAAAGTTGCTACATCTATTACTGTTGTTAAACACCATACTATAAACTTGACAAGCATCTCTTCGTCTCTCTTTCTCTTTCTCTTTCTCTTTCTCTTTCTCTCTAAGCTAGGCATACAAACTATATATATATATATATATAGATATATATATATATATAAAGCAAGAGAGATTTGGAGTGGGTTTTATTGGAGGCAGATATATAATTGCTTGGAGTGTAAGGTTGGATATGATATGACTGATGTTATCTTTACCATGTATTTTTCAAAGATGGCAATTAAGTCATAGCGTGTAAGCATGCTTGAATTTTCCTTTCATAATGTTTTACTTACCAAGTCTCCTCACAGACTTAGACCGAATTCGATTGTTTTGGAATTTACTTGGATGAAAGTTTCCCAAATGAAAATTAAATTCGAGGGAAAAAACAAAGAAACTTGGAAGGGGGAGTCCAAAACAAACGACAAATTAATACGATCAACTTTTCTTTGTTAGTATGTTTAATTAATTAATTAATTAATTAGTAAAACTTCGGTCAAGTTTTTAAATAAAAGTTTGGAGAGGATTGACTAATTAATTTTTTTTTAAAAGGATGAAATGATTGACAAGATGTAACCGCAAGTGTTGTTTAAAACAGGCGGCAAATAAATAAATAAGCCTCTAACCTAAAATGTGGTGACATCATGTGTGAACTAAAAATAATGATGCAAATACTACAAACCAAATATTTTTAAAATGAGATAATATTTCCCCGGTCCCCCCCCCCTTACTTTCATTTTAAGAATTATCTCCCACGCGTTTTAACCATGACCCAGTGTTTTTTTTTTTTACCTTTTTGTTGAACTTTATTTTTTTTTTTTCTTCCGTCATTTACAGAAATCTGTAATCTGAAAATCCTTTATTTCTTACTTTTTAGAATTTTTATTTTCAAATTGTCAATTAATGTACAAGAGAAGCATATATTGTATAATCATTGTATAAAGATTTTAGATTAAGATATTTGTTCTCAAAGTTTAAATAGTCGATTTAAACAGTTAAACTTTGTTATTTATGTACAAAATGTATTTGTAGACTAAAATTTTTATTTTTTATATTTTTATTATAATTTTTTACAATTTTTTAGTAGGTGGAAAATCAGTACTTTTGAATAGTTTAATTTTTTTTAGATCAAGTAATTTTGTTTCTACAAATGAAAAATTACTATATTCCCGTATCAATATTGTGTCCGTTATGATACTTGTATTTGTATCTATGCAACATAAGCAATCAATGATAGAATATGCTGTCGGATCAGGTAGGGTCTGAATACTATTATATTTGAACTCATATTCTAAAAGTATTTGAGTCTGAATTTTGATCCATATACTTATTAGTTTCAAATCGGGTTGGGTTCGGATTTGGATACTTATCTATTAGTAGATACTTCGGGTCCAGTCTTTCGGTTTCGGGTAGCTAGATATCCAGAACTTATTTGTGGATTATCGGGTCAAGTTCGTATACGAGGCGGGTCCAGATCCAAAACGGATACATGTCGCAACTAACAAGCATCTGAAAAACTTTTTACGGTTAAGTATAATTATAATTTATAAAAATCTCACATAATATATCATTATAATATTTAAAATCTGCTCAAAAATATTGAAGTGAAAATAATTTTAGAAACTAAAATATTAGAGACGGTGATTTCATTCTATAGTTCCAAAAACCATGATAGAATATTAATACGAATTTGTTTCAATGAAGGAAATGAACAAAAAATTTCAATAATCATTGTAGAAAGGCAGATTATATTAGACAAAGAGATCAATAAAAGAATTAGGGAAAATTGGTTCCATGCCATTCCAAAATGGTGAATTTAGAAAAATGCCACCCCAAAGTTTTCATTTTGCTAAATACCACCCCAAATCTCATTTATTAAGCAAAATACCACCCCTAACAAATTATTATACATTTGTAACAAAAAATAAACATAATATATTGTATTTTTAGTATTTTTGTATATTCCAAAAATACCCTCACCCTTTCATCTCTACACCCGTAATGGGTCCGGTCCTATCAAAAGAAATGGTCTAAACAGTATAACAAACCCTCACTCGTCTCTTCTCTTCCGTCGAGCCTCTCCTTCCAGTTGCAGCCACCCTAGTCAAGCCTCTCAAAACTTTGTCACTGTCAATTTTTTCCAATTGAAAACTTTGTCACTCTCTGCATGTAATATCTTCTATTGTATTTGAATTAACAATATTGCTAAAAGAAGGGTCTAAGCCCATATCTTTGCAACATCACTGAGTTAACAATATTGTTAATTCATATCTTCCTCCGAAATTACCAGTATTTCAACTCTATTGCATCATGTAATGAACCACAATTCTTTCCTCATAATTCATCTCCTACTATCAAGCACTTCTACAATGTTACCTCCCATAAACCATTTCATAACAGTTAATTATAAGGCTAGAAATCCGATACAAAAAAATGCTTCATAAAAGACGATATTTCACACAAAAACTGATTCAGTTAAATTAACTCATCGAAAGAAACAGAATTATCGTATCACCATAAAAAATCAAGACAGTATGGAATAAAAACTGATTCATGCATGTTCAAAATCAATGTGTTTTCAAATTTTGAAACTCTTCAATAAAAACAAGTATTCTACACATATTGCATTCTTCGACATCTAATTTACTGTGAAAAACTACTGTATTCTATCTTCAACTACATGAGAGGAGAGGAAGGCGGAGTGGAGAGGACGGTGGAGAGGAGGAGGGCTGAAGGTGGAGGCGAATGGAGAGGAGGCAAGCGGAGAGGAGGCAAGGTTTAGGGTTGGAGAAAAAGAATCCTCATCAGTGCCACGGATTGAGAAACGGGGGAATTGCGTTAGAGGAGGAAAGATGGACAGTGCCACAGAGAGACTTGCGTCAGAAGAGAAGAAGATCAAGGCTATTTCGGTCTTTTCAATTATACTATAAATTATTTATTTAAGATTATAAATTAGTATGGTATTTGTGGTATTTTTCTTAAGAAATGAGATTTGGGGTGGTATTTAGCAAAATGAAAACTTTGAGGTGGCATGGAACCAATTTCTCCAAAGAATTAACTAGCTTCGAAAATTTATAAGCAAAAGGTGAATGTAACATTTGATTTCAATGATATGTACAAAAAGAACAATAAATTTCATTCAAGAAATTAAAAAAACAGTACAAATGATTGTCTTTTCATAGTTATTAATATATATTTTTATATTAAATAATTATAAAGATATGATATTATCATTTTATTGGAAATTTATACGGAGATGGGGTCAGGTTTGGTTATGAGTCGGATAATTAAATCAAACCCATATTCTATTCATTACAGTATCGGTTTTGGTTCGAATTTGGATCAGATATTAAATTATTAATGATATAATTGTACTCATAATTTAACCAATATTTTTTAAACTATATCCTATCTAAATTAATCAGATCTGAATCAATTCCAAATCGGATCCGGATGATCGAATAAAAGTAGCACCTCTAGAAAAAAGTTATAATATTGTGTTTCTACTAATTAATATTTAGCTTGAAATTTTGTCATGTTCCGGATATTAAATTTGTACAACGGTATTTTCACAATACGCCGTATTTTTGCCGATTTTATTTTATATATAAAGTATGCACGTAGGACAGGTTGTTACTTTCACCCCGTCTGTATAATTATTTCTTTCTTTTTAAGAAATTGATGACTTTACAGGTTTTATATTTATTAAAAATGAATTATTTTTAAGTCGTTATGGTTTGAGGGATTGTGATGAAACGTGTACACTTGAGAGATTTAACATGAAAATTTTATTGAGAAGTGTAAATTAAGATTATGTACAGGATAGCATATATATATGGTATGACAATGACATTAAAAGAAGGGTGACATATAAATATAATATAATATAATATAATATTACATCTCTACTATAATCTTTCCGGTTGCATGGCCTTCAACACACTTAGCCCATGCCTCCTGTGCTCGGTCAAACGGGTACTTGGAATCAATAACAGTTTTCAGCCTCCCTTCTCGCATCAACTCACCTAGAAATTGCAAATCATTTTTTCCCAGAGACACAAATATCATCTTAATTTTCTTTTTGGAGAAGCTCAACATCCCCCAAATAAACGCCGCTAGGATTGAAAAATTAGGCTGCGCTACCGCCATCACCATACCTTCGTTGCTTAGGCTAGATTTAAGTGTTTTCCATGGAACTGCTGGGGCGCAATTTATGATGTAGTCGTATTTCTTGCCAGATGAGTTCTTCAGGCTTTCACCTAATATATATATATATAATTACTAGGTTTATTTTTCTTGGAACATTTAATTCATTTATATATCAAACGGTATATATAATTAGTGGTAAATATTGTAGCCTAAAATTAAGATTTTGAATTAATATTGGTGAAATTGTCAAGTTAAACACTGTGTGCTGTACACAATCTATTTGCTATATTTGACTTAAATTTCAATTAATGTTAGGGGCATGATTGTAAAAATTGAACACCATGGTGTAAAGTGTAAACTAAATTACCTTCAGGGGTTTTGTAGTCAAGAACCTCATCAGCCCCCAAGCTTCTGACCAGCTCAACATTTCTGGCACCACAAGTTGCTGTAACATGGTGGCCCCCCAGCTTCGCCAGCTGGACCGCATAAGACCCGACACCACCCGAGGCGGCTGTGATGAGTATGTTTGCCCCTTTACCAGTGCCATCAAACTTGGTCCCAATCATTTGGAGACACTCCAGTGCTGTCAGACCAGCTACTGGGAGCCCAGCAGCATTAACAGAAGACACTTCCTCGGGCCGGAGAGCAGTCTCTTTTTCCGAAGCAACAGCGTACTCGGCAAGTCCACCTGATTTCTGTTCATCGATCAGCAATTCAACACAAAGAAAACCAATTAAATTAATTTTTTATGTGGCAGTTGGAATGATAAAATTAAGACAACTAGCTAGGTTTTAGCTAGCTAAGAAGTATTAATTACATACCGCAAAACCTAGCCTGCATACAACCTTGTCACCAACTTTAAATGCAGTTACTTGAGATCCGATTTGAATCACTTCACCAGAGATGTCAGTAACTGTTGCAGAAATATATACAATTAATGTGAATGTTAGTTAAAAAGATGGTGAACTCTGCAAGAACACCACTTGAATTTTACAATACTGTACCGCCTGTGCTTACCAGGGGTGAAGGGGAATTTAAATGGCAAAAATGGCCGAAGCTTTCCCTTTTGAATTTTGCAATCGGACAGGTTGATGCTTGACGCTCCTACTTTAACCAACACCTCATCTTTCTTTGGTTGTGGAATAGGAATTTCAACATTCTACATTAATTCAAAATTCAAATACACATGCATTGTAAATATATATAGATATCTAAAAGAAGTATATACGAAGGAGATTGAGAAAGAGGGAGATGATGTGCCTGAAGGGAGGCAATACCACCACCATAACGCTTGTACTGTATGGCATGCATGTTCATGTTCTTCCCAGCGACACCAGCCATGTATCAACTATCAAGAGAAAAGCAGAGTAATAATATAGAGAGATAGGAGGGTTAATTTGAAAATTCTAAGGCTCTCAAGTAATTTGAAACTTAACAACGAACTGGATAATATATTGAGAGAATCAGAGGCTATCAGACGTACTATTTATAATATTTCGTTACGTGCATACATATTTAACAGAGATGTAATCTTCGACGCCAAGCAATTTAATTATTTGTTTATTGTCCAATATTAAGTGTTTGACTGAATTTGATTACGTCACAGCAAGGCAAGCATATTAAAAGGTAAATCAATAAATTATGAGTTGAATTGACTTAATTTGTTGTTTTATTTATTATTTTCATATGTTTGGATAATTAAATATAATTAAGTAACAGAATTAAATTAATAATCCTCTCTTGCTCTCCAAGAATACTTGTTTGCTTATCCAGACGTGTCTCTTTCGAATTCTCTGAATTTGAACTTCTTTTGACCTAGTTACTTTTTAATCAAGCAAGATCTGTGATGGTTTTTTCATTTTGCTCATCACGCGGATTAGTACGGATTGCAATATATTTTACCAATTAATGCTCAACAAAATTAAGATCGTATTATTAGGAGCGGATCTAGGATTTTTGCCATTGAGAAGCAAAAAATAAAAATTAAATCGGGTTTAAATAACTAATTGAAAACTCGATAAAAAAAAAAATTCAATGTTTTGACTTATATTTTTCAATGCTCTGAGTTGTAATGTTTGATACTCTAACTTATAATTCTAATCACAATTATAATTCAAGAAATTAATTTTGATTTCAACGCTAAATTTGACCCGAATTACAAATCAAACATTCAGAGAGGAGGACAAAGTCGATCAGAATTGATAAATCACCACTAAAACTCAATATTTAGGAGGACAGCTGCCCTCCTGAAACCATGTGAGTCCACCCCTACATATTGTTATTGAAGCATATAATAGTTCATAACTTACCTATCACATTCCGTAGTAGCTTCTACCAAGATTTAAAAGAACTCACCTATCACATGACGGACGGGAACTAGAAAATTTAAATAAGTGGAGAGAAGGACATCAAACATAAAATGCAAAAATAATATAATGTGGCACTTTTTGATAATAAATACCTATAAAAATATACTATATTTAAATTGTGTGAACAAATATTTATTGAAATTAAATATTTTTTATAGAGGAGGGATCAAGTTACAATATTTTTGAGTTACAACAAGTTACAACAAGTTTTTTTTTTTATTTTTGAAAGTCTAAATCGTCAATCCAAACCGTTAGATATGATCTCTACAATAAAATGTGCTTGGAGACCAAATTTTACATTTTTTGGAAATTTTTTACTATTTATTAAGATGGGTACAAAAACTAGTCAAATTCAGACCATTGAATTTTGTACCCATCTTAATAAATAGTAAAAAAAAATTTAAAAATATAAAATTTGGTCTCCAAACACATTTTATTGTAGAGATCACATCTAACGGTTTGGATCGACAATTTGGACTTTCAAAATTAAAAAAAAAAAACTTGTTGTAACTCAAAAAATATTGTAACTTGATCCCTCCTCTTTTTTATAATGCCCTTTTCATATATCATGTTATTGTATATATAATTAATAATTTTTCTTGATATATCATTTTTTTTAATAAATTAACAACTCTTTCTCGTAACCATATTCATTACAACACGTTTAACTCTTTAACAATTCTCTTTGTACTCCTAATAAAAGGAGAGAAGGATTTGAGGTCTGAAACATCTATATATACAACCATACTTTTAAACAAGAGAAAAAAATAAAATATTCCAACTTCAGTAAGGACCTGTTCAGTAGGTCCTCATCTCATGCAATTTTTTTAGAAAAAAATGACTATATTAGTGTTTTTTTTTTTTTTCCTTCAACTGTTCAGCAGCATCTTTTTATTTTCTATTTTATTTCTCTGTAAGGGTTTAGTTCCTGCAGCCTTCAACTTTTATGGAGGAAAAAAAAAATTAGTCTTAGCTCTGTTTTTTTCCCCACCTTGCGTAGCTCTTTTCAACTTAATTAATTTGTACTTTTCTCCAACTTAATTAATTTGAAGTTGTTCAAGCCCAAAAATTCCTGCTTCTAATAATGCTTGAACTATATAGGATAAACAGTACTTAAAAACAAGGTTCTAAATAGCGATTATAGCGGCATAGCGGGGAGACAAAAAAAAAAGCTATTGCGAATAGCGTAGTTATAGCGGAAGTTATCACACATAACGATTTTCCCTTTTCAAACTTTATATTCTATATTTCTACTAATTATCAACATAATCAATATTAGAGAATTGATGTAACAACTAATCTAAGTCTATACTTTTTATCAATTACGCAAATAAGAAGGGAAAAAATCTAAAAAGTAATGTTATTTAATAGTTTATACTTCATGGTATTACATATTATAATAGACAAAGAGCAATTTATTTTATAAGGTAAATGAAGTCAATATACATATTTAAATATTTTATAATTATAATAATAATCAAAATCAGCTTTCAATTAAAACAAACAATAATAATTTTACAAATGAATACTATAAAAAGAGTAATCAAAATGAAGAATTAGTATTTGAATATTTCTCGATATAGAATGATAAAATAAATCACAAATAAAAATAGAAACATATAGTTTGGTTTAATATACTTATCGTAGAAGACCAAGTAGCATTAAAAATAAGAATAGAAGTACAGAAGTCCATATAAATTGCAAAAAAAAAAAAACCATGTAGCATAGCAGTAGCTATAGCGGGTCTCATATAGCGGTAATAGCGGTCAGCTATTATAGCTATAGCGGTCATAGCTTAGTTAGCGCAATTTTATCTCATAGTTTAGCATTTATGGTTTGAAAAAGCTATAGCACCGCTATAACAAGTTATTTAGAACCCTACTTAAAAATTAAGTGTATAATGCTCCAATTATTTATTACAATGGTTGAGACCGTATTTAATTATCAAATTTATTTATTTTATGTACGAACTATAATTTTCAAGACCAAATTTACTTTGAAGCTCCAAACACATATATTGTAAAATTTTCATGAGTTAAATTACTTTAGTTTTGATAAATTGGCAATATTCCCATATTAAAAATTTTCATTCCCACAAAATTTTCTTGCTGCCAAACATGCTCTAAGTCAGAATATATGACTTGGAAGGAGTCCAGAGAACAAAATGCAAAGCAAAAATTGTGCTAAACTGAGAAAAAAGTGTAGATCCAAAACAAATATAGCCTATAAGAAAATGAAAATAATCAACAAATATACAGAAAACATGGATAATTCTTGCAAGATCAATTTACATCTCAAAATTCAAAAGCGAAAAAATTCCATCTGCATCTGTTCATAATCGTTGTATGTGCTCATCCTAATTTTTATATATACAACAATAGAAACAAAAGCTCAGGTTTCTTCATGATAATACCCATAATATTATTATGATTATCCCAAGCAGCACCAATTTATTGTCATTTTCTGATAATCCTCTGAAACTTCCCGGTATCAAATTCAAACCGGACAAATCCACAATCTTGCCCTTAGTTAGATGCATCATCCCCATAATTGCACTGAATATAAGCCCAAAGAATCCTCTAACAATGGTGCTAAGAAACTTGAAAAATCCAGAGATAACAGAAGCTACAATATATAAGATTATCCTAATTACATATTCGCTAATTGTGTTGAAGGTGCTCGCAATGAAGTCTAGTAAACCACCAATTACAATTCCAGGCGTGAATACCAATTGCAGAGTAGGTGTTATGAGCAGAACAAGAAGTGTGGCTACTTGTGTTAATGATCTCAAAAACCACATTATAAGCTTGAGAATCATCTCTTTCCCAGTTCCCACTGTGTTCCCCCTCTAATATAATTTGGGTTTTTTATTGGGAACATTTTATTTTGAAAACTGGAAAACTACATTTAGGATTTCGATAATGTTATAAATATTGAGAGTTCAAGTAAAAATGGAAAGATCTTTCTTTGACAGTTTTTTAATTTTACAATTGAATACGATTTCCAAGGTACTTGCTAAATTTTCAACTATCCAAAAATAGAATATTTTGTATTTGAAGGTTGTAAGTCGGCATCCTTGATATACCTAATTTAGGTGGATAATGTCCAGGCGGTATAGATATATACAAAATTATATTTGAACATACAGTTATATAATATTTAAAATTATGATGAGATTTATTTACACAATATTCCATATAAAAAAAAAAAAAATTTCGTGTGTTGCACCATACCGTGTCAATTTAAAAAAAAAATAGTCATATCACACAAATACATGAGTCATAGTAAATGCTGTGATATTACCCGTGCCATGCCGTGTTAGAAGCATGACTTTTTTACATCCTTATTCTTGAGAGATTTTCTATTATTTAGAAATAAAATAATATTTTATGCTGAAAAGAGGAGTTGGAATGGATTTTCGAAAAGAAAAGGAGAATCGGAGCAAAAATCCGATGCAAGGAGCTTACATCTCAAGAAAAAAATTCAGTGTGGCTCTGTTTTAGAGAAAAATTGTTACACCGAAATTTTGATACGGTGCAACCTGTTTTCTGCCGAAGCTTTAGTGTCGCCAACTCTCTCTGACGATCCACCAACTTTGATACAAACAGATCCAAAAATAGATCAATATTTTGAAAGAGAAAAACAATAAAAAAATAAAAAACATCAGGTGTTCATCGGGCCGGTTTAATTGCTCCGGTTCTCTCTCTTTTCGTAAAATTCACCCCAAGCCTTCCCTTTTCAACATAAAATATTATTTTATTTCTAAATAAAAAAATATATATATCCCTCTTGAAATATGCTGGCCTGAAACAATCTTTACTTTTTATCCTTTTTTGGTTGAAAACTGCGCTAAATTTCAAAAGACAATCCAGCAGAATTTTAGGAATTCACTGCACACTATTCATCATCATCATCTGGAAAAAACAAAAAACAAAGACAGGCAAAAATATTAGAATTAAAATTTTGGGGTTTGAAGTTACATGAAATTCAATTTATAAACAATAGAATGAGGCCAAACTAAGTTCTTGGTAAACTTTCCATGCGAGCCCCTTCAAAATGCTTCTTATAATTGTAGTGTGCAAGCCTTCTTGTTTATCCCCTGAACTTTCAAACCCTTTTGTATTGCCTTTCAAAATACTATCTTGCCTTAAAATGCTTTTCAATATATTTTTTTATTGTCATTTAAACATATACCGTGTTTTCAAATTTTAAAAATGCCGTACCGTATCAGATACGATACAATACTTGTATCTGTATCCATATCTGTATAGCATAGTTATGCAATTTACATTAACAATACTTGATTGACTGTACTAGACCAATTCTCTTTATCAAAAGTTCATCCAAAACTGAAGAGCTTTCAAATAAACTTTTCTAATATTTTATTGCCAGATATTGCAGATTGGTAGTCATTCATTTGGACAAAAATCAAAGTTGTAAATGAAGTTTTTGGTTTGATAATTTCATTTGTGTCCCTGAAAAACTCTAGAGATCGCTGGTCCCTGCAAAGTGAGAAATATCATGCATGTGCCCCCAAACTGTAGAATATATAAGATATATGGATGTACCGCAACAAAACATGAAGTTCTATCATCATTTTCCCCCATTACTCAAAGAATGGCCAAACTACCCCTCAATCCAGTCTTGTAATCGCAGATGAAGGGAAAACAAAGACAGCATAAGTCTTGGAAATAATAAAAGGAGGACAGTTTTAGTCAAAGGCCAAACTACCCTTCAATCCATAGTATCTTGCCAAAGAGAACACAATACTTGTCATAAAATGAGGATATAGTTTTAGTCAGGGCTTGTAAGGGCAATTGACATACTTTCCTCATCAACAACCAAAAAATCTCTAATTTTGAAGAAGTTAATGTATACAAACTATGCCTCAATAACAGATGTTTTACAGCATTAGCATTCTTACTTGTGCCCATTACCACAATGTACATAACTCTTCTTTTTTAATACAATTGTTAGTGGCACAAAGCCAACTAACCTTAAAAAAAGGTATATTCCAAAGCAGAAGAAATAATTCTTCTCACTGCCCAAATTCATACTAACTTAATACAGTTCTTCATTACAAAAAATCAGCAAAGGGCTCCAATGTTCATGATTTCGGTGCCAAATTATGTCAAATTTTTTTTTTTTTAATTTGAGCTTGAAAAAGAAAATCCAAAATGTCGGATGTATTCTATACATCTCACCAGATGCATCTAAACAACTGGGGTTTGGACTTCAGTCTGATAGGCATCGGAGTTTGCGGATTGTGATATTTCTGGGTTAAATGATTTTCTTGTTCTTAATATACATTCAAGTCATGAATATTTTTCTGCATATATTACACGATTGTTGTTTGAGACTGCTGTTTGTCATCTGAAAGTTCATAAGATTCCTGTTTGAGATTTAACTTCATCTGCACCAACTTGGCATCAAAACGTTTGGCATTGGATCTCTCTTCAAATCAAACCCTTAATTAAAAATAAAGCTTTCCAGTTTCCATGAATATAAATGCCTTAAAAGCTTACGAGGTGTTTGCTTTCCTTTGAAACTCAGTATAAGTAAACATGCCAAGCAAAGCTTTTGCAAACTAATGTAGCTTAGCAAAATTACTTGCAACTTTATGCTAAAAACTCAAATTGAAATAAACAGAAAGTATCACGGCTAAGAAACCTAGCTCTATATTATCACACAGGACAATAATAAGAAATTTCTCATCAGACTACACGATAATTCACAATGATTGACTGTAAACCCGATTAAGTTGTAAATATAAATACTTCCCCTCTTTTTGTTTGCTTCTAGCAGAAATCCTAGTTCTTCACTCCTCAAATGAACCTAATTACTAAACTAGTTCTTACTTTTATATGCCATCCAATCAGAAGAAAAAAAAATTGAGACACATTATAGCAAAAAAGGGAGAAAAATTCTATTTAAAGGGGGAAAATTACCGAAGTAGCGGCGCTCGTTAGCAGCCTTGGCCTTGTCAAGCATCTTGTCTAGATCCTGTTTGAGCTGCACATCCCAATTGACGAGGCTGTTCACAAACACCGCGCCAAGCCCCATTCCGATCACATGTTCCCAAGGATCTAAAACGAAACCGTGCATCACTTCGATCAGATCAAGACTAGAACAATTGGAAGTAAAAAGAGGTAGAAATAAAGAAGGAACGGCGAAAGAAGAGCAAAGCAAAGTACGTACGGCGCATGTAAGGGAGCTTGCGGAGAGCATTGGAGTACATCTGAGTGCCCAATCCGAGCAGCATCCCGATCGCCGTCGCCGTCGCTGGCATTGTTGCGAGCTCTGTGATTGAGAATTTGGGTTTGGTCGGAGAGAGTATGCTGCGCAGCCTGCGCTTAATCAAATGGAGATGGCGATTGAGTCAGAAAACATGGTCGGATCGTTCTCGGCCTATTACCAAGATTTGGGCTTTGGGCCTTAGTTGGACTACTTATCTCATGTTGTAATAGGCCTAACAAAGAAAACCTTTAAGCTTGCAACCTGGGTTTTTTATCACCTCGGCCTTTCCACTTTTGTTCGACAAATTAAATTGGTCACTAATTTGGAAAAAGGAAGATCTGATGGACTTCCATTTATTGGATTACGGATTTTAATGAGTCTGCACCTCTAAAACCCGCTAACATGAATGAACTTCAGACGAACCCATTCGACCCCTCAGCTTTGTAAATCCAACCGTCTGATACTCTAATATGAATAATTATTTCTGTACATGCGCTACAGTATCTACACAGTACCTCCGCTACAGTAATTATATTTAGAGAAATAATGTATTATGCTCTCCACTGATTATTATTTTAAAAAAATATTATATAGGAGTTGGGCTAATATGACACTAGTGTTATATAAAACTAAATAATACCACATCTTAAATCCTTAGATCTGCTTTAAGATCCGTACAAAATGAAGTACTTGAACAGTAAAAGCAGATATTACGGATCTTAAAGTAGATTTAAGGGTTTAAGATGTGGTGTTATTTAGTTTTATATAACACTAGTGTCATATTAGCATAACTCATTATATAGTCCCAACTAATTATTATTCTAAGCCTCGGCACTAATTTCGCGTCAATATTTATCTAACAAAAATAGTTTACCTCATAAAAATAAATACTTCAGTATATATATATAAATATTTTCAATACTTTGATATTAATACTTTCAGTGCCATATGTAAAAAGAGGAGAGATCCAATTACAACATTATGACAGTTATATAAAAATTACAACATTGTTTACTATATAGATATAAATACTTGTGTCCTTTGGACTATATACTTCAATATTTAACTATTAATATTAAAAAAAAGTTATAGATCTGGAACGATTGCGGACCCCACAAGCAATTATGGCAGTTTAGGTACGGGTACGGCATCATAAATTTCAAAAAAAAAATGTGCAGGTACGATTATTTAAAAATAATTAATTTATCATTTACATTGTTTACTTTATAGATATAAATACTTGTGTTATTTTGACTACATACTTCAAGATTTGACTGTTAATATTAAAAAAAAAAAAGTTACAAATCTGAAGTGCAGTTTGGTCCCCACAAACAGTCATGACAGTTTAGGTGTGGGTACTGTAGTGCGGGTACTCATATCAGCTTCCTTCTAATATATCATAGCATCTTCTTACATCAAAGTAAAAAAGAAAAAAAAATTAGATATTCTATTATTAAAGAATTTGACACCCTATTGATAGGACTGGCAAAAAAGTTCATGGCTCGTGACCCACTTGGTATTCACCCATGACTCGATCGGTAACAGCTCGTTCGTTAATGGATCGAGTTAAAATTAACTCGCTCGCTACATACTTGAGCTAGAATTAATGAGTTTGAGTTTGGCCTGACTCGGCACGAGCCAGCTCGGTCATTAACGAGCTATTTAATATACATAATTTAATAATTTAATCGGATCCATTCACTTCAAATTGAGGATATTATGATCTATGAATGTTATAGCCAGCGTTATGACAATTACACTTTGGACTGTTTTTAAGTTGATTGGTAATTTTATATGAAATATGTATGAATTAATTATAAGCAATTAAGTTAATTTTGTATAATTTTGTTTGATTTGGTATGCATGAATTTATTATGTGAATATATTTGCATGAATTTAGGATTTTAATATATTTGTATGTATGAATTTAGCTGTAAACTTAATTTATAGTAGTTGATTTGCTTAATTACAATTGAATTAATAATATTCTTCAATAATTGGTCATATAAATATTATTTTGTTTTAGCCATAATTAATTGATAAGATGTGTTATGAAAATTTAAGATATAATAGGAAAGAAAATATACAAATTTATAAATCTATCAAGCTAATAACAAGCTAGCTCGACTCGCTCAGACAAGCCACAAGTCGGTCCTGAACAATAGTCTTAGCTCGCGATCTAAAATTCAAACTCGCTCACTCAGCTTTATTCACCAACAAGCCGAGTACGAGTGTGTCCTAACTCGCTCTTTAGCAGCTCGTTGCCACCCCTACCCATTGATGATATATGCCATGAAAGGAGGCAAAACCTTAGGGGCATTTTCGACTTGAGAATAAAGCACGAAAACTATCCTTTGCGGCCTGAAGAAAAACGCTATCACACTATTTCAACAATGAATTCTACATCCAAAAGAATAGCACTATTTCTAATCTAATATGTAAATTAGCAGGTACACTAGTACGGTGTCTTAGAATATTATTTTCATACAATGAGATGAAAAACCTCTTGTACAGCTTTCTTATGTACAAAAAACAAAGCAACTTAATCTAGGTTAAGAAAGCATTATTACATAGCATGCAAGCACAGCTTCCTCCCTCCATAATGGAAGTATTGATTATGTACCAGTTCTCAGAGCTTAAGATTCTCCATTTCTTTGCCTTCCTGTGATTCCCCTGAAGGACTAGGGTTAGTATTGGACCTCAAGCCAGAGCTGGCCTCTTCGCTATCACACCCTGGCCTCTCAGTAAGAAACTGCTCCCAGAACACATCATTAATTCTGGCTGGTGGGCCCACAGGTTCCCCTCTCTCTACTGCCTCCTCTTGCGACCCACCTGACCCATTTTGACTACCTACCTTCTTTTCATTTCCTATTCCATTTTCAGTTCCACTCCTGTTCTCGCTTATGATTCCAGATCCATTTTCAGTTTCACTCCTGTTCTCACTTCTGATACCAGTTCCATTGGTGTCTTCACCTCTCTCATCTACAGCACTCATATTTGCAATGTTTAAATCCTGACCCATGGCCATCTCCATAGAAGGGAAAGAAGCCAAGGTTAGATCCAGGTGGGAAGAGAAAGGCCCATCTCCAGCCAATTGTGTGCTCTTCAAGGGACAAAGTGAGGTATCCGAAATCCTGACATGCGGGCCCACATTGTCATCCTCTTCATTTGAGCTGTGTGTGCTCATAGCAGCCATTGCAGGACACAACCCTAATTTAAGCTTATCAAAACTCTGATTGATTAAACTAAAATCAGTTCTCCCGGAACTACTGCTACTGCAATGGTCCTCATACAAACCGCTGCTGTTGTTATTCGTAAAATTATTATTATTGTTGCAACTCTCCATCAGCTCAGGGGAGTATTGCATATCCTCCCCAGTGGGGAGCCGACGCTTCTTGTGGAGGGAATCAGTGACCGGAGAAGGATCCGGCAACCCAGGGCTGGGTACTGACATAGCTGTTGGACCTGGTAACCTGTTTGCCATCTTGATGAGGTTGTCCATGAAGCGGGGATTGGCAGTGGCCTTCTGCAGGAAAGTGATCATCTTCTGTTGGCGCTGCTCCATATATTGGATACGGCGCTCAATGTCTCCAATCTGGATTTCGGTTCCTGACTGCTGTTGCTGGAACCGCCACAGCTCATTCTGAAAATACACCATTGTTAGTTGTCCATGCATGTATTAGATAAAGCATTACTCTATGAACTTGTGTATCTTTACATCAAGCTTTCCTACTGGTCGGTACCTGCAGGTACATGCTTGTACTGGTCTGACCAATTTAATTGCCTTCTTGATTTTGTTGCCTTCTTTAAAGTTAAAACAGATTATGAGTGAATTGAGATTTAATTCACAATTGACTATTTTGGGAACGGTTAAATTGAGTAAATAATTCATCGCAGGGTGGGACAGAATGAGTGGGGCTTAACAAAAAGGACACGATGAAAATGTTCAAGGCATATGCCAGAGTTTTTGGCCTAGATTGTCATAGTGACGTATGTCAGTCTTAACCAATTCAAACTAATATTGATGATAGAATGCAAGGTATGTTGTCAATTATAAAGAAGTGAGCTTGCACCTCAGATGCTAGACTCCTACAGCCTTTTTCTTTTTTAAGTATCTATCCACAGTGATCTTATTGGGTTGGACACAAATAAGATAACCACGCAACCAAGATTGAATTTGCAACTGTACCTGAAGGCCTGTGCGCTCACGCGTTAGACGATCAATCTCCTCCTCAAGTGCAGCTCGCTCAGCTTCTGGCAGTGGGCCTGCTGGTGGTTGGCTATGGCTGTGGATTGGCTTCCGTCTGTGGATGCTCTTTAAAAGGTGCTTCCTGCCTTTTATGAAATGGTCGTTTGCAAATTCCCATTTCTCTGGATCTATCTTTCGGAAACCCTGCACAACAGTCATAATACAAGATAATTAGGAATAACAGTTTTAACAATATGATGTTAACAACATCATATTTAAAACCATTCCAGTTCCTTTTGTGCAGGCATGCAACAACTGATTTTTTTTGACATGCCAACTAATGATTTTGTATTTATTTTAATATAAAACTATATGGGATAGGTTACATTGGCAACGATATTATCTGAAATCACTAACAACCGACGCAATGCTTATCAAAACAACAAAAGCAAAATTTTAGAAATGTTCTCCATGTTTTAGACATAGAGTGCATCAAATTTGGTGTGCTTTGAAGGACTGCTCATCCATTGAGTGATTTAAAATATAGAGGAATATCATTTTTTGATTGGTGACCGAGCAACTCTCAAAGTGCACCAAATTTCATGCACAGTCTGACTCCGTAATAAAGAATAGACCTGTAACTTCAAATTTCCATTTTGATGAATTTGATGAACAGATCATAAGCTACAGCAGCTTGTCTTTGATGACAATGAGCTAATTATAGATAAAATTGCAATTACTGCAGGATTGGATGTAATCTCCAACTAGCATAATACTGGAGGTTATCTGGTCCAGTATTGTACCAGTTGGGTCCCTACAATATGATTGCAGTCCATAAAATCCTAAAAGGTGAAAGCAAAAACGTAGAACCACATCTATTATTTTAGCTGCAAAATTAGCTAACATATGCGCACTATTAGTAGCCTAAATCAGATCAAAACTGAATTTTGCATAACCTGCAGGGGACCTCACTCAAATAAAAACCAGATCCAAAGCATCCTAAAAATAAAATCAACCAGAATCAAGGAATTAACCCAGTGAATAACACTGGTATCTGGGCTGGCATATAAAATCAGAGAAACTTCACATGAAACTCAGTGCAAGATGAATCAATTAAGCAAACCTTTCGAATCAACAACCTAACCTAATCTAACTTAACTTTTACAACGGAAACAATACCAGAAAAGAGAAATTATGACACTCACATATGTATTGAGCTGGCGAATGAAGCTGGAGAAATTATTGTGCTTGAAGTAGGTGGGAAGGAGGCGGGCTGCAAATTCGGGCGGATCCCAGACCACAAAACTCGCACCCTCATCGGCCCAAGCGACGACGTCGTTCGTCGAAGGATCGTCTATCATTTCGTAAGTTTTGACGAGAAACGGCGCCGGTCCTCCACCGCCCCCGCCTCCACCGTGCGCTCCTTCCATGAGCGAGCTATCTTATTCTGCGGTGCGACGCGAGGATAGAGATAATAGATGGAATGGAATGGAGGTGGGTGGGAGTAGCGATGACCGGACGACCTTCGGTTTCTAGAATCTAGGTTCTTCCGCTATCCTGTCTGTGCTGCTATTTCTTTGGTCCGGTCGCTGACGCTGGCTTTTTCTTCTGTAAATCCTGGTCCGATTTTGTCCGCGGGCTCACAGTGTGGGGAAATTTTTTTTTTTTTTTAAAACCATAAATAATTAAATAAAATTTATGGAACTAATATAATGACTTTTTAATTTTTGGAGAAATCATAAGGACCGTCTCCACGGTCTCACAATTTCTCTTTTTTTTTTTCTCCTTTTTTCTCCAGACCGAGTGGTCCGCACGGTCTACACAAAATTTACTCCAGATCGTGCGAACGATCCGGTCTTTATTTTTTTTTTCAGTGTTCAGTCTGATCTTCATAATTACAAAATAAATAATTCAAAAAATACTACATGCATCTACACTAAAAAAAACTACATGCACAAATACCATGCATCTACACTAAAAAAAAACTACATGCAAATAAACCATACATCTACATAATTACGAAATAAATAATTCAAAAAATACTACATGCATCATCTACACTAAAAAAAAAAAAACTACATGCACATAAACCATGCATCTACATAAATCATGCAAATAAAAAATTCATTCAACAATTATTACATGCATCTACACTAAAAAAAAACTACATGCAAATAAACTATGCATCTACATAATTACGAAATAAAAAATTCAAAAAATACTACATGCATCATCTACACTAAAAAACACTACATGCACATAAATCTTGCATCTACATAAACCATGTAAATAAATAAATCATTCAACAATTACTACATGCACTACACTTAAAAAAAACTACATGCATCTACATAATTACAAAATAAATAATTCAAAAAATACTACATGCATCATCTACACTAAAAAAAACTACATGCACATAAACCATGCATCTACATATAACATGCAAATAAATAAATTATTTAACAATTACTATATGCATTCTAAAAAAAATACATGCAAATAATTACTACATAAACTACTTTTTAATACTGCAATTACAACATAAACCATTTATACTACTTAAAAAAATACACATAAACTATTTATGCTACAAAAAGAAAAAAAATTACATAAACTATTTATTTATACTACAATTACTACATAAACCATTTATTCTAATTATTTATTCATAATTGTAGATATTTATATTAAAAAAAATTAGTCAAACTAATAATTATTGAAAACCGGACTGAATCGTCAAAAAAAAAAATGAAGACCGGATCGCCTGCACAGTATGGAGTAAATTTTGTGTAGACTGTGCGGACCACTCGGTTTGGATAAAAAAAGGAGAAAAAAAGAAAAAAAAATAGAGATCTCATGCGGCAGAAATTGTGCAGCAATGGCGAAGAATTGAGAAAATCGGAAAAAAAAAAGTCGAGACCGTCGGGTTCCCACGGTCTAGGGAGAAGGCAATTGTGAGACCGTGGGAACCCCACAGTTCTTATGGTTTTCTAAAAAAAAAAGCCATCATATCGGTTCCGTAAAATTCATTTAATTATTTATGATTTACAAAAAAAATTCCAATGTGGGTCCCGATAATCTACAATTGTGGTGGGGACGAGTTCACAAAATTTTAATAAATCTTGGCCGTTTGATCTATTATCTTTGATTTAATTGAGTGATAGGCCTAAATTATATATATATTTGATCTGATTTTTCTCACGAAATAACACCAAATATCTTGTATTTTGAATATAAAGTGAATATATTACACCTAGGATCAAGTTACTGTGTTTGCTTAGTTTTAACTTACAGGAAATGAAGAAAAATGAAGAAAAACCGAAGAAAAATGCCCACTGCGAACACACGGTTTGAAATATGGCCAAAATAAGTACTTAAGTGGATTTCTGGACGCGTGCCAATTTTAAAAAGGTATAATAAGCTATACATCAAAATCCGTGCGGATGTACGAATCTCGATGCAGCCGCACTCTGGTCGAACAGGAAAAGTCCGAGCCTAATGCGGATCTCGATGCATCCGCACTGCGGATCCCAGTGCGGATGGTACTGTAGCAGTGCGGATTGTGAGGACGCAGTGCGGATCCCAGTGCATATGGTACTGTAGCAATGCGGATTGCAGTGCGGACGCACTGTAGCAGTCAGCCGAAAATAGAGTCTGAACTTAAAACGGTCATAACTTTTGACTCGTAACTCCGATTAAGGCTTATGACCACTTTTTGGAAAACTAGCGAGAAGATCTACAACATGAGAAACTAAAAACTAAAATTTTTCTCAGTGCGGATCAGCCCACCCGCAGTGCGGCACGGAGAACCCGCACTAGACCCGCAGAAAGCCAAAATTGCACGTTTTTGACAGTTTTTCTATTTTTGGTGCATCATGGACGCGTTTTGACAGCCACATGTGGACAATACAATCCTGAAAAATAATCCAAATATAATACCCACTAACTCCACTTCCTAGGCTCTTAATTGGACATGATCCTTGGCTATAAAAGAGGGGATCTCATCTCTTCCCATTCAACATCCCTCACAATCTCATTCTCTTACCATACCCTTTGGACGCATCAAGTTTTTGGCGCCGTTGCCGAGGAGCTACGGTGAATATTATTTCAAACCTAAGTAATTTAGTTAGTAATTGTTTTTAATTTCCTTTTGTTTTCTTTTTCTCTCATTTTTTTTGTTTTAGGTTGAAATCTGGCAGAGGAACCTTCAACCCCGAACGTCACAGATTTGGTTGAGTGGTTTTCTAGGCGAGGATCGACCCATCTCTTCTACCAAAGACGGAACAAACACCCAACAAAGGGACCTTTCTTATACTCAGATCCATCACCTCTTCCCATACATCCATTCTTTTGGCAAAAACTTGATGCGCGCAAAAGCATATGCACAAAGTTTCAGTACAATAAGATGTACCTTTTAAACCTTTAACACGCGTTTGAGTTAAATTGCAAGTGCACAATTCTATCAAAGTAGTATTTTAGGTATCGATCCACAGGGAGTATGATAAAAACTTAATTCAAACTTTAGTAATAAATTTCAGAAAATAAAATAAAGTAAAGTGCAATAAAAGTAAATTGGGGGGTTTGTTCTAACAATTCCTAAGGTTGGGTTCAATACCCAAAAGAAAGGAGTTTGAAACAATAATTGTAAATAAAAGTAAAAGAACGGAATTGGTTTGCTTTCAAGATTTAGAGATCCAGGGGTCTTTGGTCTACAATTCCTTGCTAACTCTATTAATTCGGTATTTGTTTGAATTCAATTATGATTTGACGAGGTTTCTAACCTAATATGTTATTAAGGGTTACTTTCGTAAATTAATAACATGCCTAGGTAACTCGAACTTCTCAATGAAGTCCCCCACCCTAGCTACCTAGACCTATAAGCTCTTGTTAGTCTCTCCTCTCCTCAAATATTGGTACTTCGCAACTAAATCCATCATACCAATACCCGATTTGAATTGAGATGTCCTAATTAGGATTTGACTTCACGGTTAGGTTCTTCACCAAGTCCCTAACCTTAATTTCTATAGTTCCGGCTTAGATTAAATTGGTTACAATCTTAATCTAAACCTAGGGTATTTGTATTCATATTTTGGTACTATCCTATTGATCACAGTCAATTTTGGGTTCTTTAGAATCCAAAACGGGATACTACAATTCAAGTACTAACTATGTAATTAATACAAATAATTAAATCACAGAAATTAACAATCAAATCTCATAAAACAATCATAATAAAAACAAATAACCGAATAAAATAGAATTAAACAAGTTCATGCGGATTGACCTAAACCCCTAGAGAGATAACTACTCCCTCATGGAGAGATCCATTACAAAAATTGGCAAAAGTAAGAAGAAATGAAATAAAGAAATGATTACACCCTTTATTTGATCAAAGCCCTCAATCTTGCCGAATCTTGCTCAGGAAACCCTTCTTCTCCTTGCTTGAAAGCTTTCCTTACTTCAGAATTTATCGCTGAGTATTGTGTGGAGAGAGAATGAGATTGTGAGGGATGTTGAATGGGAAGAGATGAGATCCCCTCTTTTATAGCCAATGATCATGTCCAATTAAGAGCCTAAGAAGTGGAGTTAGTGGGTGTTATATTTGGATTGTTTTTCATGATTGTCTTGTCCACATGTGGTTGTCAAAACGCGTCCATGATGCACCAAAAATAGAAAAACTGTCAAAAACGTGCAATTTTGGCTTTCTGCGGGTCCAATGCGGGTTCTCCGGGCCGCACTGCGGGTGGACTTATCCGCACTGATAAAAATTTTAGTTTTTAGTTTCTTATGTTGTAGATCTTCTCGCTAGCTTTCCAAAAAGTGGTCATAAGCCTTAATCGGAGTTACGAGTCAAAAGTTATGACCGTTTTAAGTTCAGACTCTATTTTCGGCTGACTGCTACAGTGCGTCCGCACTCGCGTTGCTACAGTACAATCCGCAGTGGGATCTGCACTATCCGCACTGCGGATGCATCGAGATCCGCATTAGGCTCGGACTTTTCCTGTGCGACCAGAGTGCGGCTGCATTGAGATCCGTACATCCGCATGGATTTTGATGTATAGCTTATTATACCTTTTTTTGATCGGTCGTCTGTAGGGGTGAAAACGGAGTCAGATTATCCGGCGGATATCCGCTCCGTATCCAGATAATTCGGATTCGGATAATTCCCGGATACGGATTCGGACAATTTTCGGAAATCCATAAAAGATCCGGATACGGATTCGGACAATTTTCGGAAATCCATAAAAGATCCGGATACAGATACGGATTCGGAGTCCTAAACGGAGCGGATATCCGGATTATCCGGATTCGGATAGTTTGGCCGGACCCATATAAAAGAGGAATAAATATTTGCTATAGGTGGGATTTGAACCCATGTCCTCCCATTTCAATGCCTTTAGACTAAACTTCAAACCACTACACCACAACATCTTTTGTTACCATACACTTATTTGATATATATATATATATATTATATGAATAGATTATCTCCCATCTCTTATAAGTTCATTAATATTTATATTTAATGTTTTAATTAATATTTGTATCTTAAAAGTTCATATATCTTAATTATCCGACCATTATTCGTTTTATATCCGTATTCGAATCCGTATTCGTAGACTATCCGTTCCGTATCCGTATCCGTTTAAGGCGGATTTGGTTTTGAATTTTGATATCCGTTTACTATCCGTATCCGTATTCGTATCCACTCATTATCCGACGGATGCGGATATGGTATCAGCACTATCCGCTCCGTTTTCACCCCTAGTTGTCTGACTTATAAACACAAACATATTTATTTATAGTATGAATTTACGTGCACATTCCAATGCATCGTAACGTCATTCACATAATATTTAATTAGAACTTGACGAACCCGATTTTTTATTAATATTAAAATAGAGATAGGATGTCGTGAAATTTTGAAATATAGGAAAAATATGACGGTAACCATAAACACCGTATTTCTTAATTAACAAAAAATAAGTTACTGGACATGATAGAGGATCACGTCTAGCCACATGCAATTCAAATTAAAAGGAATGAAAACAATATATTTGTTCTCTTAAAAAAATGTATTTGTTGGATGTGATTAACAATCACGTCCAATAATTTTTTTTAGTTAATTACTAAGTACAAGTGCAGAGAATTACGATTAATTATGAACATGATAGTTTATAATGTCCAGTGAAATGTAATAAACTATCACGTTGTTCAGATATTTTGAAATTTTACGAAATATTTCCTCTTTCGATATTAATTAATTGATTTTCCTATAAGTAAAAAAAATGGGCTTGACGAACTATAGCTACTAGCTAGTGGTGTGATGTGATGTGAGCTTGTTTGAATGGATTGCTTCTCCAACGAAGAACGGAGGAGAGCGGGATGAATATAAAGAAAGAATGGACGATTCGTTGAGTACAAGATTTCTAATGAGCTGCTGGCTACTTACAATATTAAGAGACTTAATTGAAACAAAGACTATATACATTTCTAAGGACTGAAAAAAACAAATACAACTTTCTGACGATGTATTATTAAATATCGAAATTTAAAAATAACATATAATATTATTGATGAAATTCATGTTGTAGACATCATGATGAAATCAACTTTTGTTGATTTGTATCACTCTTTCAATTCATAGTCAAATTCCAATCTCGTAGTTTTCAAAGATTCTACTTGAAATAACTTGTTCTGTACAAGAAATTTGAACGGATTGATCATATCCATCTTTGACTCTTTCATGGAATACAATTGAATTGTATCGGCATCATCATGTCTGTAAGAATGTTCGGATAAAAACTTCAATTTATTTTATTCTACTAAATAAGTATTAAATAGATTTACGCTTATTTGGGTCAGTCTATTTAATACTTATTTAGTAGAATAATTGAGATTTAAAACTTTTATTCTACTGTTTAGTCAAGAACCACAATCAAAGATGATGTAAAAGTTTAACATTTTAACTTGAGGAAAACGCATAACAACGGCTTGGCTTAAAAGAATTGAATCACAGTTTCACAAAATACTAGTTGCAGGCTTGCAGCAACTAACATAATTTAAGAAATAATTGTCAAAATCGTCAAGAGATCTTCATCCTTAATTTACATTTATAACTATTTAACATATAATTCATTTTGAGATCCATAAAAATTAAACAATACAAGGGCGGGCCTAGGACTGTAAATAACTCTGGCTATTACTGCGCGCCTAGGACGGGCCTATTATTGTTTTCCATGGGCTAAATTTTCTGTTTACTCAATATAATTGAGCTGGATTGGGCTCAGTTTCACTGCCTCAGCCCGTATGCTATGCACAACATCTACGTCATATAGATCTATCATAACATGAATCAAGGCCTTTGTTGAACTTGTTATTTCTCAATACGAACATGGATTCTTTCTTTCCCTTTATTTCATAGTTATAATTAATCATTCAAAAGAACTGTGTCAATAGTCAAGTCAGAAATTCTTTCTTTTTTATACCTTTTTCTTTTATTTCTACCTTTTTCTATGGTAAAGATTGATTATCATTCTATGTTCTATAGATCTATCAAAAACAAGTCTAAATTACATCATAAGTGCATTTATTTGAGAGATCAAATTTGAGATATATAATGAATAGAGTAAAGACCTCACAGTGCATTACAATCGTCTCAGTAAGAATTGATTGTTCGACTCTTAAAAATCATCTCTTTCTTAGTTATATTCAAATTAAGTCTTAATTAATTTGATTTTGTACTATTGCGTTCTTAACACCTTGATTTTGATGTGTATAGATTGGGAAAAAAAAATCAACTACTATTTCTTGAGAAGTGTACATAACTACATATAGTTCATCTGAATCTTTGGAGAAGTAAATAATTAAGAATCTCAAGAAATAAAATTAATACTCTCCATATACTTATTATAATCGTTTTTCCAAAGTACATACTCACTGTACATGTCAAAGAGCTTTTATTACAAACAAATCAAATAACAAAATATTAATGTCAAAATTGTGCTTCTCATCCAAGCGTCCAATTAATGCAAAACCTTATTATTAATTTACTGAAATTGGGACTGTATGTAATCGACAGTCTTCTTATCCAGCATAAATGCCTTGGCAAGAATGTCATCTGGTATTGCTGGATGTGATCCGAACAGAGAATCGGAAATCCTCACTACACCGGGATTCTGGCTACTCAAAACTGAGAAAGCCTCAACGTCGACATCTCCGAAATTGTATTGGAAATGAACCAACCCGATTGGGAACACAAACACATCTCCTTTGTTCAACACCTTAGAGAACAGCTTATTGTCTGTGGTGATGAAGCCGACGTACAGCGACCCCTTGATTACAGTCAACACTTCGGTTGCACGCGGGTGGCTGTGCGGTGAGTTGAGACCCATCGGTGCAAAGTCGAGGCGCTCTGGCATCACACCATAGGTGTTCAGGCCAGGGAACTTGTCTACTGTTACCAAATTTACCGAAATCCCCTGCTTGTTTCTGGTGTCGCCGGCTATGTGAAGACCAGAGAAGGTGAAATCATCGGCAGTTACGAGGGTCGGGTCCTTGCATGCAACTCCATTTACAAATACTGCATTGGAATGGAAGAGGAAATGTTAATACCAGAACTAGCTAGTACATATATATACATATGCAGAGCAAAGCAAATTAAAGCAAATTAAAGTCATGCTATAAGTGAATAAAAAAAAAATTAACTAAATTCAATATTGTATAAATATGTGTTATAAACCTGGTGATGTTTTGTCAGCTACACAGAAGTCTTGAAGGGGGCTTGGCTCAGAACCAAATACTAGTGAGACAGAGATTACCATAAAAAATGCGAACAGAAAGATGTGGGAAAGAACCATGTGCGTGGCTTTAATCTCACAAGTGAAAAGAAGAGACAAAGAGATAGAGAGAGATTTGATATGGAAAGGAAGAATGTTAGAAAGAAATTTGGTTGGTTTTTGAGTTGTGAGATGGTAGAATTAGAAATGGAGTTCTACAGAGTTTATATATATAGCGTCGGAGGCTGTTGAGAAAGGTCGTGCGAACTCATCATAAAATATTAAATGGAAGAGGTCTATACGTATGGTTTGTACGACCAAGTATAAACCAAGTATAAATTGGGAAGGGAGATGCATTCGGAGAATTTATGAGAAGAAGTCATGACATTTGTGAATGCATGTAGTAAACTCCTGCTCCGTTGCACATACGATATTGGCTACATCTTAATTTTATATTCTGTGTACAATAGCGATATTTTACCACATGGTGCCATCATTATCCACCTCCTTTTTTTTCGGGCTTTTCAAGTAATTTTAAATATTTATTTCTTCTTCATCTCTTAACTTATAAAATGTGGTTGGTTTTTTAATGGCAAATACAGAACCTCACCTTAACCATTAATTTGCTTTGTTTAGATGCCATAGAGTGTGAAATATAATTAATAACTGTAGTGAAATTAAACTGTTCATGAAATTAGGGGGTCAACAAAACTTGTTTATCCGTTTATTCTACCCGTATCGTATTTGGTAATATATATATGAAGAGGGATCAAGTTATAACATTTTTTGAGTTACAACAAGTTACAATAAGCTTTTTTAAAATTTTGAAAGTCCAAATTGTCGATCCAAACTGTTAGATGTGATCTCTACAATAAAATGTGCTTGGAGACCAAATTTTACATTTTTTGGAATTTTTTTACTATTTATTAAGATGGGTACAAAAACTAGTCAAATTCAGACTATTGAATTTTGTACCCATCTTAATAAATAGTAAAAAAATTTCAAAAAAGATATAAAATTTGGTCTCCAAGCACATTTTATTGTAGAGATCACATCTAACGATTTGGATCAACGATTTGGACTTTCAAAATTTTAAAAAAGCTTGTTGTAACTTGTTGTAACTCAAAAAATATTGTAACTTGATCCCTCCTCTATATATATATATATGTCAGAATATTTTTCAGTTAGTGTAACACGTACGTAAAGTTACATGTAAGAAAAAAAATTCATTAACATACCGTGTAAGAGTACAGATAAGAGACATTTGATATATATTTGTATCGGATATATATAGATATATACAAAATTATATATAGTACTAAATTTTATATTTGTATATACAATTATATAATATTTAATATTATGATGAGATTTATTTACAATATTTTATATAATTGTGTAAATTATTAATTTATAACAAGATTGATCTATACCACATCTTATATAATTTTATGAAATTAGTAAAAATATTAAATTAATTGTACCAACAATTATAAATTCTTTTGTATTATACAATATTATGTAGATAATATGTTTAAAATAATATATTTATTTGTTTGTATATGTTTGGGAGTAGAACTAGGGTGTTCCTAAGTTCACCAAGTTTCTCTGTGAACTGAATTTTAAAATCTATCGGATTGGCTTTAAACGATGAATCCAAACTATTGAAATCCTTCTACCTTACGAGTGATGCATCTACATGTAAAATTTTTAAAATTTAAAATTATTTTTTATATAGCCAAGTGGTTAAAAGATGTTCAAAAAATTAATGCATTAAAATTAATTTATAAACCTTCTAATTTTGACCACTTGACTAAATACTAAATTAATCCAAAACTTTAAAAATTTCACATGTAGATGCGTCACTCATTGTTGACTTTTGGAGCCCTCGACTTATTTGTTTGACTGGATTTGCAAAACATACATAATTACATTTTACAGTTTTTCCTCTTGAGACATGTGCAGGTTCATGACAACTGGAGATACAATAAATACACATCGGGGATGAATTGATAAATTGCAATATAACATCAAGGATGTGGTCATGAAGCACAAGAGTATAGATGACAAAAACATAACTCAAGATTAAGGACAATTAATCTGTAAAATTGGTAAAATAAACTTGAGACTGGACTAAGTGAGACCTACCATTGCAACGGTCTATGAATTGTTGCAACAGAATAAATCAGGTCACAGAATGAATGCACCTCGTTAAATCAATTCACGAGGTTCCAACCGAAAAATAAGTTTGAGAACTTATGTTGAGGGAATCGTCGCAACGGTTCTCTATCGTTGCACATCCAAACCTATTCGAACTACTCTACCGTTGTAATGGTCCATGAACTGTTGTAACGGTCGGGATCACTTACTTCTTTTTTGGTAGCTCTCTATAAATATAAGCTATTCCAAGATTTGGAGAGACACTCTAGCCGCCCCCAACTTCAATATTTTGCATTTTCAGATCTAGAGAAAATTATTGTTGCTTGTGTTCTTAAACTTCAATACTCACAATCAATCTCAAACTTATTCAATCAATTACACAACTCCTAGAGTGATCCTGCGTGATCAACCCATTTACTACTTTGAGCTGTAGTGCTCACCCCGACAATCTTTGAGTCCTCGCGAATTAGATTGACCAATTGAGCCTTTAGTGCTCCTTGTTCGGGCCGTGTGATTTCCCAGAAGATTGTAAGGGCTCACCGGTTCTATCTTGTATTCCTTTCTGATTAGATAAAGAAAGGCGCGTCATCTCGAAGGTCGCGAGCCCCGGAGACGTAGGCATTAGTGCCGAATTTCCTAAATAACTCTCATGCCAAGTGTCTCTAAATTTTATTATTTACTTTATTTATTTTATACTTTTAGTTTATGACAAAGTTATCCTAAGTTTTCATTAAGAATAACTTTAGGACACACTCGAACTTTATAACTTAGATTCAAATTTAAAAATGCCATATTCATCTCCCTCTAGGTGCCTTTGGGACCAACACTCATATCGTAGAAGGATTTCAACGGTTTGAATTTGTTGTTCAAACCCAATTTGATAGATTTTAGAGTTTAGTTCACAAAGAGGCTTGATGAACTTAGGAACATCCTAGTTCTATTTTATGTTTGGACTAAATATTATATTATACAAGTTATCAATTCTATTCAATAATTATTTATTATTCGTTTATTATCCTTTCGAATAAGAATAAGATATCCGCAAAACTAATTATTGTTTAACAAATAAGAATAGAGTACGTATAAAAATAGAATATTGATAAAACTTATTATTGTTTAACAAATCACTGTTTTTGAAGGGTCCAAAAATATTGTTTTTGTACCTATCTTAAAAAATAGTAAAAAAAATTCATACTCAAATATATTTTAGTATGGATATCATGTTAAGCGGTTCAAATCAACAACTTGAATTTTAAAAATAAAAATATAAAACATAAAATATGATGAGGTATAACCTCCTCTAATAATATACATAATATTACTATCACCATCTTACATTCCTACCCATTAACTCCCCTAAAATTACTCCATATTAATTATTAGGACCAAGTCAACGGGTGAGAAAGCATGCAGCTAAGTATTTTTTTATTTTTTTTTATTTTTAGAACCTGGCAGAAGCTGCCATTTGTTAATTAGCAGTAAAATCATTGACTATTGGAATTGGTCTATGTGCACAACTTGATATGGTCCTTGTCAAATAAAAACTAACATTTTTTTTTATGTTATAATAATGTCGTTAGCATAGCTGCCTGTATACCCAGTTTTAACTAAAAAAAAAAAAAAATTATTAACCCATCTGAACCGGGAAAAGTCGAAAGGCCTCCTTTTCAGAATAAATAAATAAATGTCCTCAATAATTGGTTACAAAAGCTCCTTTTTATTTGGAATGAATGTAGTTTTTATTTCCTGCAGCTACGTTCAGGCTATCCTTAATGACAAGCTATTTTGATAAGGGCCTAAAAAAAGCCCAGCTAAGGAAGCAAATAAAAAAAAAAAAAAATTCTCAAGGAATAAATAAATTATATGTTTACTTGTTCAAATAAATTATATTTTTATTTGGCATTACAATATTTACTTGTTCAAATTATATGTTTTCCATCTGAACTATAAAACTTTTAATGATCTTTAGACTCTAAAAAAGCTATAATTCGGTGACTTTCACATGCTACAATTTGTTTTTCCTGAATTGAATTTTGCGAAAAAATTCTGTTATATTTTTTTGAATTTACTATTTTTTCAATAAAATAATTGTTTTATAAACATAAAGAGTCGTTATTCTGTTATTTATTTTCTTGACGTAAGGATATAGATTTGAAGGTCTTAAATTTAACGGATATCATGAATTGTGAATTTTTATACGAGGTAATGGGTTTTGCAATTGGAGATTAAATAAATCTTATATATGTTTTTTGAAATGAGATTATGAAAGGTACTCTTTGATGTTCACCTGATGAAGCTTTTGAGATGTTAATAAGAATATCAAGAAAGAAAACCAATACTCTCCATATTTATATATTGTCGTTTTTCCAAACTAATACTCTCCATGCATGTAAAAGAGCTTTTATAATCAAAGAATCAAGTAACAAAAGAATAATGTCAAATTGTACTTAATTTACATCCTAATTGAAATCCAATGCAAAACCTAATTATAAATAATTTACTAAAATTGGGACTGTATGTAATCGACAGTCTTCTTATCCAGCATAAACGCCTTGGCAAGAATATCATCTGGTATTGCTGGATGTGATCCGAACAGAGAATCGGAAATCCTCACTACACCGGGATTCTGGCTACTCAAAACTGAGAACGCTTCAACGTCGACATCTCCGAAATTGTACTGGAAATGAGGCAACCCAATAGGGAACACAAACACATCTCCTTTGTTCAACACCTTAGAGAACAGCTTATTGTCTGTGGTGATGAAGCCGACATACAGTGACCCCTTGATTACAGTCAACACTTCGGTTGCACGCGGGTGACTGTGCGGTGAGTTAAGACCCTTCGGTGCAAAGTCAAGGCGCTCTGGCATCACACCATAGGTGTTCAGGCCAGGGAACTTGTCTACTGTTACCAAATTTACTGAAATCCCCTGCTTGTTTCTGGTGTCGCCGGCTATGTGAAGGCCGGAGAAGGTGAAATCATCGGCAGTTACGAGGCTCGGGTTCTTGCATGCAACTCCATTTACAAATACTGCATTGGAATGGAAGAAATGTTAATACGAGAAGTAGTACATATGCAGAGCAAATTTAAGTCATGCTATAAGTGAATAAAAAAAATCAACTAAATTCAATGTATAAATTATATCTGTCATAAACCTGGTGATGTTTTGTCAGCTACACAGAAATCTTGAAGGGGGCTTGGCTCAGAACCAAATACTAGCGAGACAGAGATAACCATAAAAAATGCGAACAGAAAGATGCGCGAAAAAGCCATGTGTGCGGCTTTAATCTCACAAGTGAAGAGAAGAGAGAGAGAGAGAGAGAGAGAGAGATGTAATTGATATGTAAAAGAAGAAGGTTCGAAAGAAATTTGGTTGGTTTTCGAGTTGTGAGATGGTTGAATGAGAAATGGAGTTCTACAGAGTGTATATATATAGTGTCGAAGGCTGTCGAGAAAGGTCGTGCGACACTCGATCATCATATAAAATATTAAATGGAAGAGGTCTATACGTATGGTTTACGACCGAGTATAAATTGGGAAGGGAGATGCATTCCGAGAATTTATGAGAAGAAGTCATATTCATATTCGTGAATGCTTTGGAGTTGATGTAGTAAACTCCTGCATGCTCCGTTGCACATACGATACGATATTAATTGGACATCTCAATTTTATATTCTGCGTACAATTTAATAGCGTGCGATATTGTCCACCTCCTTTCACGTAATTTTAAATATTTATTTCTTCTTCATCTCTTAATTAATTAAGTTATAAAGCTTGCTTTTTCAACGGCATATATATATATATATATATATATATATATATATATATATATATATATATATATACAGAACCTCACCTTAACCATTAATTTGCATTGTTTAGATGCCATAGAGTGCGTAATAATAACTGTAGTGAAATCAATATGTTCATGAAAATTAGGGGGTCAACAAAACTTGTTTATCCGTTTATTCTACCCGTATCGTATTGTTAAAATATATATATGTCAGAATATTTTTTCACTAGTGTAACACGTAAAGGTACATGTAAGAAAAAAAATTAATTAACATGCTGTGTAAGAGTACAAATAAGAGACATTTGAAATTTGTTATCCTATCGGGTATATATAGATATATACAAAATTATATATAGTACTAAATTTTATATTTGTACATACAATTATATAATATTCAATATTATGATGAAGTTTATTTATACAATATTTTATATAATTTTTTGAAATTAGTAAAAAATATTAAATTAATTGGACCAACAATTATAAATTCTTTTGTATGATACAATATTATGTAGATAAGATGTTTAAAATAATATATTTGTTTGTTTGTATATTTTAGGACTAAATATGATTGAGGTGACTTACATTTTTCTTTTTTATAACACCGAATTACACTCTATATTTTATTATTTTTAAAGTCTAAACATTGACTCTCCTAAAAATACTCCAGGCAATTAATTAGGACCAAGTCAACGGGGGTGAGAAAGCATGCGGCTAAGTATTATTTTTTTTTTTAGAACCTGGCAGAAGCTGCCATGTGTTAATTAGCAGTAAAATCATTGACTGTTGGAATTGGTCTTAAACTCTTAATTATGTGCACTCTTGATATGGTCCTTGTCAAAGGCAAAGCTAACTTTTTTATGTTATAATAATGTCGTTGGCATAGCTTTATACCCAGTTTTAACTAAAAATATATATTATTAACCCATCTGAACCGGGAAAAGTAGAAAGGCCTCCTTTTCGGAATAAATAAATAAATCTCCTCAATAATTTGTTACAAAAGCTCCTTTTTATTTGGAATGAAAGTACTTTTTATTTCCTGCAGCTACGTACAGACTATCCTTAATGAAGTAAATAAGCAATCAAGCACCTGCTACTATTTTTTTTTTTTTTTTGTAAATAAGTAACAAACTAGATAAATTTAAATAAGTGAGCATAGCTCTCTTAAAAATTATCAAAATAAGCAAGATGCTGATAATACCAGCAGCCAATAAATTATTTGGCATGCTGTACAATATTTACTTTTTCAAATCATATATGTTTTCCATTTGAACTATAAAACCTTTAATGATCTTTAGACTCTAAAAAAAGCTACAATTCGGTGACTTTCATATGCGACGAACAATTTGTTTAATTTCCTGAATTGAATTTTGCGAAAAAATTATGTTATATTTTTATAATTTACTAATTTTTCAATACAATAATTGTTTCATAGAATATAACATATATAAAGAGTCGTTATTCTGTTATTTATTTTCTTGATATATATTTCAAGGTCTTGAATTTAACGGATATCATGAAATTGTGATTTTTATACGAGGTAATGGGTTTTTCAATTGGAGGTTGGATAAATCTTATATATATGTTTTTTGAAATAAAATTATGATAGGTACTCTTTGATGTTCACCTGATGAAGCTTTCGTGAAGTAAATAAGAATATGAAGAAAGAAATTTAACTCTTTAATTATATTTATAATCGCTTTTCCAAAGTGTATACTGTACATGTAAAAGAGCTTTTATTACCAAAGAATCAAAGAATCAAATAATCAAGTAACAAAAGAATAATGTCAAATTGTACTTAATTTACATCCTAATTAAAGTCCAATGCAAAACCTAATAAATAATTTACTAAAATTGGGACTGTATGTAATCGACAGTCTTCTTATCCAGCATAAATGCCTTGGCAAGAATGTCATCTGGTATTGCTGGATGTGATCCGAACAGCGAATCGGAAATCCTCACTACACCGGGATTCTGGCTACTCAAAACCGAGAAAGCCTCAACGTCGACGTCTCCGAAATTGTATTGGAAATGAACCAATCCAATTGGAAACACAAACACATCTCCTTTGTTCAACACCTTAGAGAACAACTTATTGTCTGTGGTGATAAAGCCGACATACAGCGACCCTTTGATTACAGTCAACACTTCAGTCGCACGCGGGTGGCTGTGCGGTGAGTTGAGGCCCTTCGGTGCAAAGTCGAGGCGCTCTAGTATCACACCATAGGTGTTTAGGCCAGGGAACTTGTCTACTGTTACCAAATTTACTGAAAGCCCCTGCTTGTTTTTGGTGTCACCGGCTATGTGGAGGCCGGAGAAGGTGAAATCATCAGCAGTTACGAGGCTTGGATTCTTACATGCAACTCCATTTACAAATACTGCATTAAAGAATGTGGGAGAGTAAATCTTAATTAGTACCAGAACTAGTATGTACATACATAAGAGAGCAAAATCAAATCATGTGTTGTGTTCTTGCTATATATGAATAAAAAATTAAATTAACTACATTCAATGTATAAATATGTGATATAAAGTACAAACCTGGTGATGTTCTGTCAGCTACACAGAAATCTTGAAGGGGGCTTGGCTCAGAAGCAAATACTAGTGAGACAGAGAGAACCATAAAAAATGCGAACAGAAAGATGTGTGAAAAAGCCATGTGTGTGTGTGTGTGTGTGTGTGTGTGTGTGTGTGTGTGTATAGAGAGAGAGAGAGAGAGAGAGAGAGATGTAATTATTATGTAAAGGAAGAAGGTTTGAAAGAAATTTGGTTGGGTTGGTTTTTCAGTTTGTGATGGTGGAAGAAGTGGAGTTTGATTGAGTATATATATATATGTAAGCGTTAAAGGCTGTTGATCGATCAGAAAGGGTCGGGCGATACTCATAAAATGGAAGAGGTCTGTACTCGTTTGTATATATGACCAAGTAATTAAATTGGGAAGAGTATTCTGACTTTTCTGAGGGTTTATCCGTTTATGAGAAGAGAAGAAGTCAAGATATGCATGAATGCTTTAATTGATGTTGATATAGTAAACGCCTGCATGGCATGGCAGCTTGATGAGTAAAATATGCATAAATTCTATTTTAGCCACATGTAGAAATATACATAAATATATTTCCGCCCAATCAATTTATCACTCATTATTCATTAATTAACATCCCTAAAAACATGAGTACTAGCTCCATGTTATTACGACCAAGTCAACGGGTTGAAAATTTGAAATTGGTGCTCTTTAATTTATATATGCACTCTTCATATGGTCCTTGTCAAAGAAATAATTAACTTTTAATAGGATATATATATATAGCTGGAACCATTAACTAAAAAAATATTATTGATCCATCTCAACCGGGAAAGGTAGAGAGACTTAATTAATTACTTTTCGGAATAAATAAATTAATATCTTAAATAATTGGCTAACAAACTCCTTTTTAATCGGAATGAAGCTAGAGACTATTCTTAATGACAATCTATTTTTTTAAAGGCCTATAAAAAGCCCAGCTAAAGAAAAAAACTCTTCGGAAAAAATAAAGGCGGAATCCAATAGTAAATAAGCAAGCAATCATCTGCTATTTTTTTTTGTAAATAAGTTACAAATTAGATAAATTAAATAGTGAGCATATATAGCTCTCTTAAAAATTACCAAAATAAGCAATATATATGCTGACATCGCCGATTTTTTTAAAAATACCCAAAAAAAATTAATTTTATTAAAAATAACCAGTTTTTGAGTGAGATTTTAGAAATACCTAGGCCGCAGATTTTTTTCTGCGCTCCGGAATTTTTATCCTGGGCCGCGGAAAAATTTGCCCCTCGAATTTTCTTTTTTTTAGATTTTTTTATTCCGAGCGCAGATTTTTTTGTGCGGCCCGGATTTTTTTTTTTAGAGTTTGGAGAAAGAAAATATCCCTGATTTGATTTTTTTTTATAAACTCATTTTTTTTAATAATATATGTGTATGTATATATAATATAATATATGTATATGTATATATATGTGTGTGTGTATAATATATGTATAACTCATTTTTCTATAATATATATGTATAATATATGTATATGTATATAATATTTATGTATACACATATACATAAATATTATATACATATACATATATTATACATATATTATAAAAAAATATGAGTTATACATATATTATATACACATATATACATGAGTAGGGTTAAAATGTACCATTGGTTTTGTGCCCCAACCATACTCCAATTCTATATTCGTTTACAAAGTTCAAACAGTCGATCCGAACCGTTCATCTTGTTCTACATATTAAAATGTGCTTAGAGGCCAAATTTTATAATTTTTTGAATTTTTTTTACTATTTTTTTAGATAGGTACAAGATCACTACATCTGGACCATCTAAAAACGGTGATGTTGTACCTATCTAAAAAATAGTAAAAAAAATTCCAAAAAATATAAAATTTGGTTCCTAAGCACATTTTAATATGTAGAACAAGATGAACGGTTCGGATCAACTGTTTGAACTCTGTAAACGGAGATATAAACATGGGGTATGGTTGGGGCACAAAACCAATGATACATTTTAACCCTACTATATATACATATACATATATTATATATACATATACATATATATACATATACATATACATATACATATACATATACATGTATTATACATATATTATATTATATATACATACACATATATTATTAAAAAAATGAGTTTATAAAAAAAAATCAAACCATGGATATTTTCTTTCTCCAAACTCTAAAAAAAAAATCCGGGCCGCACAAAAAATCTGCGCTCGGAATAAAAAAATCTAAAAAAAAAATTCGGGGGGCAAATTTTGCCGCGGCCTGGAATAAAAATTCCAGAGCACAGAAAAAATCTACGGCCTGGATATTTTTAAAATTTCATTCAAAACCTGGTTATTTTTAATAAAATATATTTTTTTTTGATATTTTAAAAAAAATCGGATGAGAACCTCTAGAAGAAAATATGATAAAAAGAAGGGAGAATATTCTGTCCTCCAATTCTTACGTGCCTATCTATAGTCTGACTCAATTCTTACGGGCCTAAAATCAATTCTTACAAGGTTCGATTCTCTCTCTCTCTCTCTTCTTCATTAGATCCTCTGTATTGTATTGTATCGAGGTTGTTGTGGGTCAACCGGTCAAGCGACAAGAGCTCGGCGCGGGATTGTACTAGTGACGAAAACATTATTTAATCCCGATTCTCTTCGTTGATTTGGCTCTTTTAACGAGGATCTGATCTCCTAGTCAAAAAAAAAAAAAAAAATCTTCCCTTCAACAAAAAGATCCTAGTAAAATCCCCTCTATTGTTTCTATTGCCCGTTGCCTCAATTCCAATGCCTCTGGATCTAATTGTGGTCTCCGTTTCTCTTTGTTTCTTATTTGCTTTCTCTTCTCTCTCCCACTGCTGTAACAGAGACGAGAGGTACGTTAGTTTGACAAGGATTTAAACTGGGTTTCCATCATACTTATGGTATTCCGAAGTGTAGGATCTCAGGAAGGTGTTTCTTAGCAATTGCAACGACAACTGCACTGGCTATAGTCTTCCTTATCAGCTTCTACTCGATGGCCATTGCACCAGGTGTGTGTATTTTCTTTTTCCAAACTCTAATAAAATAAAATAAAATAAAAATCCGGACCACAAAAAAAATCTTCACTCGGAATAAAAAATATAAAAAAAAATTTGGGATACAAATTTTTTCTGCGACCCGGAATAAAAATTTTGGGGGCAGAATAAATCTGCGGCCTGGGTATTTTTAAAATTTCACTCAAAAACTGATTATTTTTAATAAAATAAATTTTTTTTGGGTATTTTTAAAGAAATCGGGACATCGCAATATCTATAAAATGTTATTGCCACTAACAATATCAGCAGCCAAGAAATTATATCGGCATACTCTACAACACATGCGGCTTGTTTGATGTTCACGAAAGATTAATAAAAATCCTCAACTATATATTGAGAATGGGCGCGCCCCAAGCATAAAAACCGGGCCAGAGTGATCGATGCACCGAGGAATATGGACGTATATATCGCACGGATGCGGTGGTCCTAAAGATGGTTTATGGCTAGAAGACCTCCGCAACTGTCAAAACCACATAATTTGGTCCCAGTGGCACTAAATACCCCCCGAAATGGTCATAGAGGAGTAGAGGCGGAACTACAAGATCTTGATAGAAGAGGCTAAACATTAAAATAACTAGTGAAAATTGATTTCAAACTCTTTCCAACACTACACAAGTCCTTATCACTAGAGTAAAGTGAACATGTGATCATTTATGAGAAGGCTGGAGTATATAAAATATTATAAATAATTAAAATTTAATTAAATATTAGTATATATAACTAATATTTTAAAATCACTTAATCACCTTTTAATTGACTTTAAATCCGCTTGTGCAGAGAAGGACATCCTCATGCTTTTTGATAATATCAGTACTCCAATGTCAGAGGTACATGAGGTAATTAATGACGCCTATTGACAAATCACTCAAACAAAAATTAGCTGGTTCTGCAACACCCAGCCTTGGAACCTTTACCATCTATATTGTATATGAAAGGTTAACTAAAATCTGTCTCTTTCGGCCGAAAGTCGGCCATGATCACTATATATCGATGTTATCAGAATCGAACCAGACCGTTCTCTTGAACCAAAAAAAAACGGAAACAGTCAACTGGCTGTATGAAATATCACCTCTGCAGTTGAACCGGAAAAACAGACTTAATTATCCAATTTTTGTTCGAAAATCATGCACTACTCATAGGAAAAATCCGGTTTTAAACCTGGTATACTTTTTAACGCGTAACGAGAAAAAGAAAGAGAGAGAGGGTAATAGACTAATAGATCCTAATGAACTGTATGAGTGTAAATGAGTAAATTCGAGTCACATGTCATCATAAATTATATTCTTTTTATCTCATACAATTTTTGTAAAGGACCCTTGTTTTTAGATATTATAAAAGAGTGAATCAAGTATAATATACATAATATATCACAATTATTCATATAGCATCTTGAAACAATAATTGTTATTATTTTATTTTACATATGTATAAAATTTGGTCCTGTAAAATCCTAAATTTATCGTACAAAATTTAAAATAATGGGATGCTATATTTTCTCTCCAAAAAAAATTATTTTGTCATTTCTTGATCAAATAAGTACTTTCAATATATTTCTGGAAATAAAATTTTAACTAATCTATAAATTTATAGTTATTATTTTGTGTGTGATTTTTACTAGATAAAAACATATTTATTTTGATAATATATCTCATAAATATATAATTTAAAAAAAAAAGTCAACAGTCCAACCGATTAATTCATTAGTCCGACCAGTGAACATTTAACCTGAAACTTTTTCGGGTCAACGTCTGGTCCGATTCTGATAATATTGATATAATGTGACCATATACTTCAGATTCAATTTCATCACTATATTGTGATGATAGAAAAACATACTGTATAAATTCGTTGCTTTGGATAGGATGAAAAATTTAATTTCTGATAATAAATTATATATATTTTAAAAACTAGTAATTGACTGGTTGAGCCATCGGTCTGACCATTGAACCGTTAAACTGAATTTTTAGTGGTACAATGTCTGGTCCAGTTCTAATTAATAACATTGCTCTATATAATTGTGGTGACTGAATTCGCATTGAAACTTAAAGATTGAAAAACGATCTTATAAACGAACTTAAAATAGGCTTGTGCATGGATCATTTATGAAACATTGTTACCGGCCTTAACCCAACTAATTAAGACCACAACTGGCCAATGACCAGCACAGACAGGCTGAGTATATACTGTGCTTCTGAAGCTTTAATTCGAGAAGTAACTATGAATACATATAGCCCATCTGAAGTTTTTGTCAAGTAAATAAGAATATCAAGAAAGAAAACTAGTACTCTCCATATTTATATATTGTCGATTTTCCAAACTATATACCATGCATGTAAAAAAGCTTTTATTACCAAAGAATCAAAGAATCAAGTAACAAATTAAAGAATAATGCCAAATTGTACTTTACATCCTAATTAAAGTTCAATGCAAAACCTAATAAATAATTTACTAAAATTGGGACTGTATGTAATCGACAGTCTTCTTATCCAGCATAAACGCCTTGGCAAGAATATCATCTGGTATTGCTGGATGTGATCCGAACAGCGAATCAGAAATCCTCACAACACCGGGATTCTGGCTACTCAAAACCGAGAATGCTTCAACGTCGACATCTCCAAAATTGTATTGGAAATGAGGCAACCCGATAGGAAACACAAACACATCTCCTTTGTTCATCACCTTAGAGAACAGCTTATTGTCTGTGGTGATGAAGCCAACATACAGCGACCCCTTGATTACAGTCAGCACTTCGGTTGCACGCGGGTGGATGTGCGGTGAGTTGAGACCCTTTGGTGCAAAGTCGAGGCGCTCCAGCATCACACCATAGGTGTTCAGGCCAGGGAATTTGTCTACTGTTACCAAATTTACCGAAAGCCCCTGCTTGTTTCTGGTGTCACCGGCTATGTGGAGGCCGGAGAAGGTGAAATCATCGGCAGTTATGAGGCTCGGGTTCTTGCATGCAACTCCATTTACAAATACTGCATTGGAATGGAAGAAATGTTAATACGAGAAGTAGTACATATGCAGAGCAAATTTAAGTCATGCTATAAGTGAATAAAAAAAATCAACTAAATTCAATGTATAAATATGTGTTATAAAGTACAAACCTGGTGATGTTTTGTCAGCTACACAGAAATCTTGAAGAGGACTTGGCTCAGAAGCAAATACTGGTGAGACAGAGAGAACCATAAAAAATGCGAACAGAAAGATGTGTGAAAAAGCCATGTGTGTGGCTTTAATTTGCCAAGAGAAGAGAAGAGAAGAGAGAGAAAGAGAGATATAATTGGTATGTAAAGGAAGAAGGTTAGAAAGAAACTGGGTTGGTTTTTCAGGTGTGAGATGGTGGAAGAAGTGGAGTCTGATTGAGTATATATATAAATATAAGCGTTGAGGGCTATTCATGAGATGAGATTGGGCCGTGCGATACTCATAATATAAAATGGAAGAGGTCTGTACTCGTTTGTATATATGACCAAGTAATTAAATTGGGAAGAGAGACGCATATATATATTCTGCCTTTCTGAGGGTTTATCCGTTTATGAGAAGAAGTCATATGGTTATGGATATATGAATGCTTTGAAGTTGATATAGTAAACGCCTGCCTGCCCCGTTGCAAATGATTTTTATTGTAAATCAGACTTTGGTCCAAGTGATTATATATTAAATGAGCGAAATCTTAGACTTAATTAGTCAAACGGGAGGGACGCATCACGTTCTCTTCTTGAATAGAAATATATATATCAAATGCATGTGCTTGATGAGGTTGATTTTAGATAAAAAAAAAAAAAAAAAAAAAAATCTACAAGCGAAAGATCGATGAATCGATCATGGCTGACGCGAGCTAGAACTGGGCACAATTTCCTTTTCCTTCTTGATGTGTAAAACAACTCGATCAGCCTACCTTTTCTTTTTTCTTTTTTTGAGAAATTTCATTATACTCCTCAAAAACTTTAAAATTACATATTTCTCTCTCTAAATTTCAAAATATCGTATTTAATCTTCTAAAATTTAAAAACTTATAAACCTATTACATATCCATTTCATTGTGTTTTCTATTAAAACTCATTTTAATTTTATAAAGTATTAATTTATCATTTATTAAAAAAAATAAAAATATGTAACTTGTTTAAGAAAAATGTAAATCTTCTAAATTATCAATTTTCGAGAACAAATAATTTATTTTTATACTTAATTATAACATATACACAATTGTATACCTAAATCATATTTAAATTTCGAACTGACGACTTTTCATATGAAGAGTGTTGCACGTAGAGGCGGGTCCAGGATTTTCTTCAGGAGAGTAAAATAATATCGAATCTGGTTTAAATAGCTAATAGAATTAAAACCATTAACTAATTATGTACTCGATAAAAAAACAATACCTTAACTTATACTTTCAGAACGTCCAAATCTCCACTAAAACTCGAAATCCAGGGAGGACAGCTACCCCCATGAGACTACATGGGTCCCCCCTGGTTGCACGTAAATAGTTATGAAAATTCATCAAGATCAAGATTAAAAGAATATATATATATATATATAACCTGCTAAGTTGATCGAATGGAAACATATAAAATTAGTTAAAATACTAGGGAATTGTAAAATACGAAAGGCTAGCGTTATTTTGAAGGAGTAGCACGGCATGTCAATATACTATAGATAGTATGCTATAGCCTTGGTCTTTTTATTTTGAAAAATATACATGTTTATTTTTATGTTTAGTATATATAGTTTTAGAGGTAAGACTTAAAAAATATTTTGGAAACCAAAATATAAATTGATAATTTATTAAAATTCAAGCATATCACTGTAAAATTTATGTTTAAAAGTGTAGTTCTAGAAGTATATTCTGGCAGGAAGGCAACTAGCCCTCCTCTTTCTAGATGTCTAGAATTAATACATGCAGTTCAGGACTCAGGAACATTACACCTATAGCAAACTACAAACTAATATGATAAATCAAATTTATAACTGGTTTTTAATTTAGTGGTAAAGATAATATTTTTTATTTAAGATATTAATTACAGGTTAAAAATTCAAAAAAAATAATTATTTATAGATATTAAATAGTTGAGCAACTTAATTTCCAACTTTTACTAAAAAAATAATTTGCAGCTCGCTTTGAACTAAGTTGTTTAAGAGCTACACCAGATCCATATTCCTTGAAATCAGATTAATCGCTTACGGGCTTTTGAAAAGAAAAAAAAAAATCAGATTAATAGGAATTGTCGTCGCCTACCGCCTACGCCATAAGTGCACTAGCTAGCTTTGTAAAACATAAGGGATTACAATATTTGATTAAATTAATGTGAATAATTTTGGCCGGTCACACAAAAAGTTATATGTTGGTTTTTGAACACATTTCTGTCATCTATTTCCAAAATATATATATATATATATATATAATAATCTACAAAAATATAATATCTACGAGAGTAAAAAATAACTATTACCGAGAGATAATCCAACATAAATTATTATTTTCAAAAGTGTCACTTTTACTTAAGATCTTTTTTCTATTGTGGAAACTTTATTAATTAAGTACTTAAAACTCTAAAATATCATAGGAAAAAAAACTAAATATTATATATTATTGTCAAGCCATAGTAATTGCATTTATCAAGAAAACTAAAAAAATTATAAAAATGAGTTCAAAGGAAAGAAAAAAATATATGTTGCTAAATGAATCCCAATTTATTGAACATTATTTATAAACCTATTACATATCCATTTCATTGTCTTTTCTATTAAAACTCATTTTAATTTTATAAAGTATTAATTTATCATTTATTAAAAAAATAAAAATATGTAACTTGTTTAAGAAAAATGTAAATCTTGTAAATTATCAATTTTTGAGAATAAATAATTTATTTTTATATTTATTATAACATATACACAATTGTATACCTAAATGTTAATGTGTAAATGCGAGGCTTCCTAGTTCCTACTAACTAACTAGGAAGGAATTGCATTTGTAATTATATCAAAAGGTTGTTCTCAAACATTTTTGAAATAGAAAGATGAAAATTTAGCATTTCAATTAATCTCCATTTAATATTTATAAAGAATTCATATTTAAATTTTGAACTGACGACTTTTCATATGAAGAATCTTGCATGCATGGGCGAGCCCAGGATTTTCTTCAGGAGAGCAAAAAAATATCGAATCTGGTTTAAATAGCTAATAGAATTTAAACCCATTAACTAATTATGTGCTCGATAAAAAATAATACTTTAACTTATACTTTCAGAACGTCCAAATCTCCACTAAAACTCGAAATCTAGGGAGGACAGCTGCCCCCTTGAGACTACATGGGTCCCCCCTGGTTGCACGTAAATAGTTATGAAAATTCATCAAGATCAAGATTAAAAGATATATATATATATAAAGAGAGAGAGAAAGAGAGAGATGGGCTATGGTGCATTGCAATGCATGGGCACCCTTGTGCATTGGACTATAAATCATCAATTCAAAGTCCAAATGACCGATCCAAACTGTTCATCTTGTTCTCCATATTAATGTGTGCTTGGAGACCAAATTTTAGATTTTTTGGAATTTGTTTACTATTTTTTTAGATTTATTGAAAATCTGCAAATCCGGATGAACAATAAAAATTTCTGGACCACTGGATCGGCAATTTTCAAAGTGGCTTAATAAATAGTAAAAAAATTCAAAAAATGTAAAATTTGGTCTCCAAGTACATATTAATATGGAGAACAAGATGAACGGTTTGGATCGGTCATTTGGATTTTGAATTGGTGATTTATAGTCCAATGCACAAGGAAGCATATGCATTGCAATGCACCATAGCTCATCTATATATATATATAGAGAGAGAGAGAGAGACAGACAGACAGACAGACAGAGAGAGATGGGCTACAGTGAGTTGTGAAGTAAAACGCGTTTCTACTTCACATCGTATTTTTATTTTGAAAGTCCAAACGACCGATCCGAATCATTAGATGTTTAATCCATATTGAAATGTGCTTGGAGACCAAATTTTACATTTTTGGGGATTTTTTTACTATTTATTAAGCATTTTTGAAAATTGTTGTTTTGCTGTGAACAGTAAAAAATAGTAAACTTTTCTGGACCATCAGATCAGCAATTTTCAAAATTGCTTAATAAATAGAAAAAAAAATTCCAAAAAATATAAATTTTGGTCTTCAAGCACATTTCAATATGGAGAACAAGATGAATGGTTTTGATCGACGTTTTGAACTTTAAAATCACAAAATATGAGTGAAGTAAAATAGTCGTTTTACTTCGCAACTCACCATAGCTCATCTCTCTCTCTATATATATATATATAAAACCTGCTAAGTTGATCGAATGGAAACATATAAAATTAGTTAAAATACTAGGGAATTGTAAAATACAAAAGGCTAGTGTTATTTTGAAGGGGTAGCACAGCATGCAACTATACTATAGATAGTATGCTATAGCCTTAGTCTTTTTATTTTGAAAAATATACATTTTATTTTTATGTTTAGTATATATAGTTTTAGAGGTAAGACTCAAAAAATATTTTGGAAACCAAAATATAAATTGATAATTTATTAAAATTCAAGTTATCACTGTAAAATTTATGTTTAAAAGTGTAGTTCTAGAAGTATATTTTGGCGGGAAGGCAACTAGCCCTCCTCTTTCTAGATGTCTAGAATACATGCAATTCAGGACTCAGGAACATTACACCTATAGCAATAATATGATAAATCAAATTTATAGCTGGCTTTTAATTTAGTGGTAAAGATAATATTTTTTATTTAAGATATTAATTACAAGTTAAAAATTAAAAAAAAAAAATTATTTATAGATATTAAATAGTTGAGCAACTTAATCTCCAACCTTTACTAAAAAATAATTTACAGCTCGCTTTGAACTAAGTTGTTTAAGAGCTACACCAGATCCATATTCCTTGAAATCAGATTAATAGGAATTGTCCTCACCTACGTACCGCCTACGTTATAAAACATAAGGGATTACAATATTTGATTAAATTAATGTGAATAATTTTGCCCAGTCACACAAAAAGTTATATGTTGGTTTTTTAACACATTTCTGTCATCTATTTCCAAAATATATATATAATAATCTACAAAAATATAATATATACGAGAGTAAAAAATAATTATTACCGAGAGATAATCCAACATAAATCATTATTTTCAATAGTGTCACTTTTACTTAAGATCTTTTTTATATTGTGAAAACTTTATTAATTAAGTACTTAAAACTCTAAAATATCATAGGAAAAAAAAACTAAGTATTATATATTATTGTCGAGCCATAGTAATTGCATCTATCAAGAAAACTAAAAAAATTATAAAAATGAGTTCAAATGAAAGAAAAAAATATATGTTGCTAAATGAATCCCAATTTATTGAACATTATTTACGAGATCATGTTTTATAATTTCATTTGAAGAATTAACAGAATATGAATTAAGAATCACAAGAATTAACAAAGCTCCATTAATTCTTGACGGGAAGGGGCACCAAATTAAAAGCCTCTCTGCCCTTCCATTCCTTGCTTATATAGAGGAGGAGCGGAGAGCTTTTGGTTTTTTTCATGTTGTCAAAGAGTTGGACGAGAGTATAAATATGCGATCGATGGTATCAAAATTGTAATATATTAAGTTCATTATCATCATTAATAATATTTGTGTCGTTGTGCGGTACGTAGTTATAGTCAAATAGCACATGCGGTCGATCAGGGCAAGAATTAAATTGTATTAACCAAGTCAAGATCGATTGACGTGGACAAAAATCAAATTATATATTTTTCCGTGCATAAAGAAAGCAACAAGTATTAACAAGCAATCAACAAGTACATTTTATCTAATCGTATACATATCGATTTGTTACATCACAATTGATAAATGGGAAAAAAAAAATCCAAACCACGCGCATAAAGAAAGCGAATTCTTGTATCAAATGAGAAAATAAAACAATACATATATAATGACTATTTAGTTCAAACTTGAGCTAGAGTTGCTTGTAATCATGAAACCTAGCTAGCTCAAATTAATTTACTGGAACTGTGATTGGATGTAATCAACGGTTTTCTGATCCACCATGAATGCCTTCATCAGAACAGCATCCGAGATGGGTGGTTTGGATCCGAAGAGTGCATCGGCAACTCTAATGACCCCTGGATTCTGGCTACTCAATCCGGCAAAGGCCACGGCATTAGTAGTGCCATAATTGTATTGAAAGTGAATCAGGCCGATAGGGAACACGAAAGAATCGCCTTTATTGAGGACCTTGGCAAAGAGTTTATTAGCTGTGGTAACAAATCCGACATAGAGCGACCCTTCGAGTACGACTAGTACTTCGGTGGCACGCGGGTGAGTGTGGGGAGGGTTGAGGCCATACGGTGCGTAGTCTATACGAGCCAAGGAGATGCCAAAGGTGTTTAAACCTGGGAGCTTCTCCACATTGACAAGGTTTACCGCAGAACCCAGTTGGTTGCTAGTGTTCCCAGGCTTGTCCAGTCCAGAGAAGGAGAAGTCGTCCACTGTCACATGGTTTGGATTCTTGCATGCTACTCCATTAACAAATACTGCAAAACCAAACAAGAGAAAATTGTAATTAAGAGGCTGGCTAATTATGAGAGATATCAAATTTGATTCTTATATATTTTTCCTCTTACTAACATTGAGGTTATATATTGATCTGTTATATATATATATATATAGTGATCTATATATATATATATATATGGAAACTGACAGGTAACATATACATATGTTGGTATTTACTCGTTTAAGAAATTAACATGATAACGAAAGCATATATGCTACCTTGCGAGTCTTTGTCGGCCACACAGAAATCCTGAAGGGGGCTTGGGTCAGAACCCAAGGAGAAGGAGAAGGATAGAGCGAAGAGAGCAACCAGGAGAGAGATGTGGGCAGTTGCCATGTATACCTTTGCTGATCTCTTAATATTTAAGAAGTTTGGAAGGAGAGGATTTGATTAATGGTTTGTGATTTATATCGCTAGTCGAATACTAGATGATATATATATATATATATATATAGATAGATCAAGAGGCGGCTTAAGCTGGGTCAGTTTTTGTTGCTTAATTTCTTTGAGTATTACAAAATTCAAACTGTTGGATTTGGTTTTAATCAAGTATTATATATAATTGCATCATTTGACTTTGGAAACGATATTGACAAAGAGCGATATTTTACCACAGTTCCACCTCTCTTATGTATATATGTCTGCTTCTTGCTTTTGAAGTGATTTATATATTTATATATTTATTTATTTTCTTCTTCTCTTACGTTATGGGAGATCTTCAGAAAGAATGGGGACTTCAGTTGTGGTTGGATTAACAGGGAACTAAATCCGACTGCAGATAAGCTGACGAAATGGGGCAGGAGATCGAATATGCAATGGGACCTTCTACAATTTACTTTTAATTCCTGCATGCTCTACCCCTTTTTTCCAATTTTTAGACATAGGACTCACTCATGTAGATGTAGTTTTTTACTTTTTTTACTTTTGGTCTATTGCCTGATATGAGTTTCAAACTTTCTCCCTATTCCCTAAGCCCGGAGGATTAATTGTCCTGAAAAATATAGAAACAGCTAAGTTTAAGCCAACATAGGCTAAGTGGCTAACAGTATTTTTTTTTTTTTTTATATTGTACAATATTATGTGCATGATGTGTTTAACAATAATATATATAGCTGTTTGTATATTTTGTACTGGATATTAGATTATATAAGCTATTAATTTATTCAATAATTGTTCATTATCCATTTATAAACCATTAATTTTAACTGATAAATTAATAAAGATAAAATACTGATAAACCTAATGCTTAACAAATGAGAACAGAGTACCTATAAAATTAATTTTAAAGACATAAAATATAAAAATAGTACTGCCCAATCACCATCCTATAACTCCCTAAAAATGCGGAAATAAATCTATTAGATTTATTTCCTAAAAATACTCCAGGCAAGTACGTAGTCGCTGACGCTCCATGTTGTAAGGACCAAGTCAACGGGGTGGGAAAGCATGCGCCTATGCAAAAGCATTGACTATTGGTATTGATCTTAATTATGTGCACTCTTGATATGGTCCTTGTCAAAGGCATAACTAACTTTTATTAGGTTATAATTTGAAATTTGGTACAGATAATTGGAGAAGAAGATAAGAAGAGATTTGTGTAATGAGAATCTTTATTTCTTGTATTGTTGTAATTGTACAGAATGAATACATGGCTATATATAACAAAAGCATCAGCTTTCATCTAACTATGTCTAACTACAATTATAACTGAGATAACTGATTCTGTTATAACAGAAATCAGTTATGTGCTATATCAGCTAAGATCCCCCCCTCAAGCGGAAGAGTGGGTACCACTGTGAGCTTGTGTCGTAGAAAACAGAAACGGGGAGAAGGCAGGGGCTTGGTTAAAACATCAGCTAGCTGATCCGAGGAGCATACAAAACGGACCACAAGTTCTTTGGAGGCAATCCTTTCGCGTACGAAGTGGTAGTCTATTTCCACGTGCTTTGTTCGTGCATGGAACATAGGGTTGGATGCAAGGAATGTGGCACCGATGTTGTCACACCACAGTGTAGGAGAAGAGGATTGTGGAATGTGCAATTCGGTGAGAAGATAGCGAAGCCAAAGTAACTCGGTGCATGTAATAGCAAGACTTCGGTATTCCGCTTCCGTGCTTGAGCGTGAGACAGTAGCTTGCTTTTTAGCACTCCAAGAAATGAGGTTGCGGCCTAGAAATATGCAAAAACCCGAGGTAGAACGGCGATCATCAAGGGAGCCGGCCCAATCCGCATCACTATAGGCATGCAAGGAGAAGGAAGAAGATGAAGAGAAGAATAAGCCATGATGGATGGAGCCAAGGAGATAACGAATGATTCGTTTAACAGCTACCCAATGAGAGAGAGAAGGGTTTTGCATGTATTGCGAAACCTTGTTAACGGCGAAAGAAATATCGGGTCGGGTAAGTGTAGCATATTGTAGGGCTCCAACTACACTACGGTAAAGATGAGGGTCATCAAATTTCGGAGTGTCATGAATAGACAAGATTGAATCTGAAGCCATGGGAGAAGTGGCGGGTTTGGAGTGTTGCATCTTAGTGCGAGCTATAAGGTCTTTTAAGTACTTGGTTTGAGAAAGGTGCATGCCTTTGGAAGATCGATGAACTTCGATACCCAAGAAAAAGTGCAAATCGCCTAAATCCTTTAATGCAAATTCAGAGGCTAAAAGGGAAATGCATGAGGCCATATATTCGTGATTGTTGCCGGTAATGATGATGTCGTCAACATACACAAGTATGAGCATGATACGACCGTGAGCATGTGAGATAAAAAGAGAAGGGTCGTGTTGGGAACCATGAAAGCCAATCTTGAGAAGAACCATTTTTAGCTTGTGGAACCACGCACGAAAGGACTGTTTAAGGCCGTAGAGAGCTTTGGATAGAAGGCAAACGTGGGTAGGATTTTGAGAATCAACCAAGCCGGGTGGTTGAACCATGTATACTTGTTCGGTAAGGTCACCATGCAAGAACGCATTTTGAACATCCAATTGCCGAATCGGCCAATTAGAAGTAATGGCAATCGATAGCACTAGTCGGACGGTGGTAGGTCGGACCACATGACTAAAAGTCTCGAAAAAATCGACTCCTTCGGCTTGGTGAAAACCCTTGGCAACTAAGCGGGCTTTGTAGCGTTCAATGGTTCCATCGGCTTTGCGTTTTATTTTATACACCCATTTACAACCGATAACCTTTTGGTTGGAAGGCGGAGGAACTAGAGTCCATGTTTGGTTTTTGAGAAGAGCATTTATTTCGGTTTGCATGGCCTCTTGCCAACAAGGTTGAGACTGAGCTTGGGAAAAGGTGGTGGGTTCGGTTGCTACAGTAGCTGTGAAGGCGACATGGTTGGGGTAAGTGCGTGGTTTGCGGGTGTTATCTCGAGTCCTGGTGATCATATGGTGAGTAGAAGAAGGGACTTCCGTTTGCTGAGTAGAAACAGATGGAGTAGCAGGTGAAAATGGAATTGGAATATTTAACATGGGTTGGGAGGAAATAGTGAGTTGTTCGGCCTGGGAATGAATAGTGTTGGGCTCGGCCTGGGAAGGAACAGTGTTGGGCTCGGCCTGAGAAGGAGGTTGGGCTTGCACAGAAGTAGATGGTATATTAGATGAGATGTCAGGTTGGGCTGGTGTGGAAGAAATAGGAATGAGGCCCAGCAAGGATGTTAATTCAGCAGGTTTAATTGAAGCTGAATCAGAGGAATGTATGTCAACAAAGGGAAATTTGGTTTCAATGAACTGTACATGCCGTGAGATATAAATTTTCTTGGTAGGAATATGAAAGCAACGGTATCCTTTTTGAGTGAAGGCATAACCAAGGAACACGCAAGGTAAGGCTCGAAGTTGTAATTTGTGCACATTGTAAGGTCGAGTATGAGGGAAGCAAAGGCAACCCAAAACCCGAAGTGAGGCATAGTCGGGATCTTTCTTGAATAATGTAGTGAAAGGAATATGGGAGGTATGCGAAGGTAATCGGTTGATGAGGTAAATCATGCTTGAGAAGATTTCGTCCCAAAATTCACTAGGAATCGAAGCATGCGACATTGCGGCAAGAGAAAGCTCAATGAGATGACGATGTTTTCGTTCCGCGACACCATTTTGTTGAGGTGTATATAGGCAAGAAGTTTGATGAACGAGTTGTGGAAATTGAGCTAGAATAGGTTTATACTCCGTGCCACCATCGGTTCGCAAGATCTTAATAGTAGTGCCTAGAATATTCTCAATTTGAGCTTTGAAACAAGAAAAAATGTGAGCCACTTCACTTTTATTCTTCATGAAATACACCCAAGTAAAACGGGAAAAGTCATCTATAAATGTCACATAATACCTAAAGCCATGAAAAGAAGTAATAGGCGATGGTCCCCATACATCGGAATGAATAATCTCTAAAGGAAAATTTGTAGAAGAAGAAGAGGAAACAAAAGGTAATTGATGAGATTTTGCCATGAAACAATTATTACATGGAGACAATTTATTTGTACTACAAGGCAAATTTTTTGAGTGAAGTAAATGCAAAGTAGTAGAAGTAGAAGGGTGGCCAAATCTTGCATGCCATTGGTCAGCCGTAGCACGAATCCCTAAGTAAGCTTGTGGAGAAGTAAATTGCTTCAAAGGGATGATGAAGAGTCCATTAGCACTATTCACTTGGAGAATATTCCTCATGAGGGGGTCCTTGAAATGACAAGAAAGAGAAGTGAATTCAACAATCAAGTGAGGATTATCAATAAGAAGTTGTGAAAGGCTTATAAGATTTTTTGAAAAAGTAGGGACATGCAAGATATTGTTAAGATGAATTGTGTGAGTAGAGATTTTAAAAGTGGAAAATCCGATGTTTGAGATGGAAAGACCTTCACCATTGCCAATTTGAAGGTTGTCGGTACCCTCATAGGCATAGAAAGAAGAAAGATTGGTGAGGTCGCTAGTGACATGGTTGGTTGCTCCCGAGTCTAGAATCCATTCGGCACCCTCATCAAATTGCTCGGTTGGTTGTGTGAGATAGGCATGATATGTGGAAGGTGGCTGAGCAGTAGTAGTAGCCTCTCTGTCTTCTGAAAAGCGATAATAACACACCTTGGCAGTATGGCCAATTTTCAAACAAATCTGGCACTGGGGCTTCGGAGGCCTAAGTCCAGCCTGGTAAGAGGGGCGAATTGAATTACTGCCTCCATTTGGGCTTGGCTGAGGCCCAAAAGAGAATTGCTGAGGGGGCCTTGGAGTATAGTTCAATCTGGGAGGAGCATGGCGGTATTGGTTAGGTCTATTATTGGATCTTGGCAAACCCGAGTAAGAAGAGCGGGTAGCGAAAGCAGCAGGAGAGTCGACTGATGGCAGAGCAGCGGTGGTGGATTGGCCCTGTAGCAGGTGCTCATGGGAGAGAAGGAGGCCATGAATATCAGAGAATGACAATGGCGAATGACGGCTTGCTGTAGTGACTGCGATGACAAACGGGTTGTATTCCACACCCAAGCCATTGAGAACGGCGGAAACAAGATCATCGTCAGACAATGGAGATCCGATGAAGGAGAGTTCGTCGGAGATCTACCGCATCTGCTGAAGGTACTCTGAGCAAGAAGATGAGCCCTTTGTTGTGGTCTGAAGCTGTCGACGGAGATCAGTCAGGCGAGCTCGTGAAGTAGCAGAAAAAATCTGAGTAAGATTTTGCCAGAGGTCAGCAGTGGTTTCACACGAGACAACCTGTGCTTGAATCGGTTCGGTCAAGGAAGAACGAATCCAGGCAAGGAGCAGCTGATCCTGTCTCTCTGAAAATTCACCAGTACCGATTGTTGCAATGTATTTTCCAAGATTGTAGCCTTTTATGACTGGGAGAATCTGGGATTTCCATGTGAGGAAGTTTGTGTGAGATAGCTTTGTAGCAATCGGCAGATTCAAGGTAACAATTGGTTCCATTAGGTTGTTTTGGGATATAGAGGTGTCAGCCATTTCGGCTCTGATACCATGAAATTTGGTACAGATAATTGGAGAAGAAGATAAGAAGAGATTTGTGTAATGAGAATCTTTATTTCTTGTATTGTTGTAATTGTACAGAATGAATACATGGCTATATATAACAAAAGCATCAGCTTTCATCTAACTATGTCTAACTACAATTATAACTGAGATAACTGATTCTGTTATAACAGAAATCAGTTATGTGCTATATCAGCTAAGATAATTAATAATGTTATTAGTGTAGCTGTATACTTTTTTTTTTTTTGATAAAAATGGCAAGACACCTGTTTCATTAGAAATATAAGAGTTCATACAGAGATGACATAAGAGTTCAGATAAAGTTGAAAAACTAGAAATGATAAAGATCCGCAAGGTGTGAAGCACCAAGAAGATATATAAGGCTAATGTCATAAAGCATACGACATAACATGTTGTCAGGCTAACTAGAACTTATCAAGAAATCTAAGACAAAATATCACAAAACAAATCACAAACAAAATAAACTTAACAAACACAAACTAATCAATCTTGACAATAGAACGAGTAGAGGCATTAGCAAAGGAAGAGCAAGAAGAACCAGAATCTACAGTAAATGAGTCAGCCACCATAAAAGCAACATCAATAGCAAAATACTCATACTTAGCACGGTAATGAAGGTAATAAAAAAGAACAGAGCTATCTAGACCAAGACATGGGTCTTTCTCTGACTTGCTACTTACCCTTTCCTGGGTATCTATATCCGACAAAATTATAATGTTGTCAACCTGATTCAAAAGATTAACATCAATGGACAAGATTAAAGTTAATTTAAAATACGAATCATCTAAATTAGCTTACACTAATAAAAAGAGAGTGCAATAATCTGAGACCCAAGTGATTTATTAGAAGGTATTGGTGCATCATTAAAGCACCCCTTATTTCGAACTAACCATACTACTCAAGTGGTAGATGGTCTAATTAGTTCAAATAACCTACAATTTTTTAGTAATATCCAAGCATCTAAAAGCCACAAGTCTGAGACAGTGTCACAGTTAAAGGTAAAATTATTAAATTGTGCGATCCATGACTAGATAGAGTTAATTAAAGGAAAAATAACAAATAAATGATCTGTTCTCTCAATAAAATTGCAAAAAGGACAACTAAGAGACCTTTTCCATCCCCTTTTTGCAAGGTTATGTTTTGTTAGAATTTTATCTTCTTTGACAAACTACATAAACACCTTAATCTTTAGAGGGATCTTAGTTTTTCATAGAATCGAATAAATAGTGTTCTTAATGCCTCCATATTCTAACCACATATACAAGGAATGAACAGTAAAAAGTCATGACCGGTTCCATCTCCAAGTAACGGAATAGAATTAATCAAATCAAGAAAAACAATAGATAAGAAATACTAGAGATGGTGCAATTCAGTTAACATAATACCAGTCAACTGTCTATTAAACAAAGGAGTTAAAGAAAATTGTGCGACAGCATCAGCAACAGTAATTTGAGGATTAGAAGATATTCTAATTACACAAGTTAGGATAACAATAGTATAAAGCGCATTCACCAAACCATCTATCAAATCAAAAAGTAATATCATGGCCATTTCCAACTTTTCTATTAATGCATGCTCAGTCAACAATAAATTTGATGGACATAATGCTTGACCACAAAGAAGAACATCTAAAAATTTCCAATCCAGAAGAACTATATTTATCTTGAAAAATGAATTTCCATTTACCTAGTACAGTAGGGTCCTTGAAACGAAATCACCACTAGTAAGCAAATCAATGTTCATTCTTTCTAAATTTAAAATATCTAAACCATCTTGAAATTTACTTAAACAAAACTCAAACCACACTTCAAAAAATTAAATGATATATACTTTCTCTTGGAAGTGCTGCCAGATCATAAAAATATTTTCCTAATACGGTCTATCATAGTTATAATATTAATTAAGAAAATATTATTAACCCATCTGAACCGGGAAAGGTAGAAAGACATCCTTTGCTGAATAAATAAATGTCGTGAATAATTGGATAACAAACTCCTTTTTAATTGGAATGAAAGTAGTTTTTGTTTCCTACAGGCTATCCCTACTGACAAGCTAACAAAGGTCTGTCTATAAAAGAGCTCAATTATTCGGTAAAGGCCCAAAAGAGCCCAACTAAGGAAGGAAAGAGAGAAACAAAATTAATTGTTCGTCAATATGAAAACCTTATATCCAATAAAGGAGGAAAAATAAGGTCGAATCCAGTAGTAAATTCCAGGAGCCATGAAATTATTTTGGCATACTGTAAAATATTACTTGTTCAAATCATATAATTCTCATTTGAACTACAAATTTTAACGATCTTAAATTATAAAATTAAAAAAAAAAACTAGAATTCAGTGACTGTAGCAGCGGAGGTGAACGGCGGGTATGGGAGTCCCTAGGTGAGAAGGGCTTTCTGTTGTAGTTGGTACGCCGGTCATGATGATACTTTGGCCTCCTGTCAAGTCCTGAGCGGTGATAGTTGGTAGCTGGTTGTCTGCTCTTGGTCGTTACCTTGAACCATCCCCCCCTTCCAGTGGGGATCGCTTTCCTGTTCGCCAGTTCTTTAGCTCTCCGTACAACTTACCTTTTGAGAAGAAGCCCTTAATTCTATTACTATTGTTACATAACACAATAATTGATTTATATAAATATAACATCAAGAGTGGTTATTATGTCATTTTTCTTCACGTAAGGCCAGTGTATGGATTTGAATTTTATGATCTTTTATATAGAGTAATGTGTATTTCAATTGGAGATCGAATAAATTTTATATGATTTTTGAAATGAGATTAAAATAGGTATTTTTTTTTACAATAAAAACAATGATAATTCACATCCTTTGTATTAACATATCGTTTGAGTATAATTAAAATTTGGACCAATTCAATCCACAACTAACATACGGATCTATAATATTAGGATAATTATAATTTTCTTCACCTATCTATCCCTCATTTTTTTTCCAACTAACTTTCTATTTTAACTATAACTAACATTTCTAACAACTTTTATTTCTTTCATCTTTCTCTCTTCCTCTTCCACCTCCATCTTTCTCTTTCATCTCCATCTTCCTCTCCCACCTCTGTCTCCCGCTCCTACCTCCGCCTCTACCTCCCTCTCTCATTTTCGCATCCCACCTCCGCCTTCGCCTCTGTTTTTCCATCAATAAGCTCCTTTCCTCTTACACCTTTGCCTTCGTTTTTTTCGTCTATGCCTGTTGCTCTTGCTCCAATGGATGTTCTGCTGGAGATCATCCATCACTCCATCACAATTAAGCATACCTTTGTCGGAAATGAATACTTCAACGTATATGAATTAATACTAGAGCACGCCTTTACCGAGTCAAATCCATCACTGTCGACAGTATCAAAATAATTTTGTATATGTGATATGCAATTAATTCATTTCATGTCTATGTTCTTCTTTCTCATGAAGTAGCGATTTATTTGCAAATAACAAATCTTTTAATAATAGTGAATTAGATCACTGCGTACTAAGTAAATGACATAAAAAAAAATTAAATAGAGGTATATGAATGAATACTTGATATCTTATGTATGAATACTTGCGTGACAATATATTAATACTTGTGCAACGGACAACCCGAAAATATGTTATCAAGGATCTCATTTGAAAGATAAAATTGTGTAAAAAACGTTCATGGTTTTAGATTTGAACGGAGAAAAAAATCACCTCTAAAAATGTGTAAAAGATGGATGAGTGATGTGTCCAGCTTTTTTATTTACATTGGCACGATGCGGATGAATACTTGCATGACGAGATATCAATACTTGTGCAATGGACAACTCAAAAGTATGTAATTATGTATCTCATTTGAAAGAGAAAATTGTGTAGAAGTTCGTGGTTTTAGATTTGCAAAATTCCTTATAGATTATCAAAAATATTGGTTAGATTAAATGGAGAAAACAAATTCCACCTCTAAAAATATGTAAAAGATAGATGAGTGATGTATCTAGCTTTTTTATTTACACTTGCACAATGCAAATAAATACTTTCTCGATTATGTATGATGAGATGTTAATACTTGTGCAGTGGACAACTTCAAAGTATGTCATTATAAATCTCATTTGAAAGATAAAATTATGTAAAAAATGTTCGTGATTTTAAATCTGCAAAATTTCTCACAAATTATCAGAAAATATTGATTTAATGATTGAGGGATGAAATAAAGAATTGTTACTGGAGTAGCTAAGTACTTTTTTTTTAGATCTGCACTAGTGCTCCCTTAATATTAATACGGATTTAAATTGGATGATTTCGACATTAACTCAAAATTTGAGTTTAACTCAAGAGAATACGCATTCTAGATAATGAGAGATACTCTTGGAACTTTTTTTTGTTGGCAAGAAATCCGTAGGCGACTCTTTGAGAGTATGCATCTTCTGCATTAACTCAAAAGAGAATCTTTTGAATTTAATGTATCTCAGCCATCTAATCAGAATTGAGTCAATTCAGCTCACGTTTATTATGCACGAAGCTCTTTCATATTTGTGTGGATCTAATTGGATGGTTCTGATCCATTAATGCACGTTCTGTTAATGCAGAGGATACGAATTCGAATTTTATTTAGAAACCATGATTAAAAAATAAATAAATAAACTAACTTGATTAGTTTTGTTTTTACAAAAATTATAACAACTAAATTGTCATTTCAATCTAAAAAAAAAAAAATTGTGTACCAAATTGTCATTTCAGTACGAGATGTTTTCACATATTTTCATGTAGAATAAATTAATTTTTTTTGTATGAAAACAAATCGTATCAAAATAGTAATTCGGTACATTAAAAAATTGAACAAAAATAATAATTCGGTTTTTATGACTTCTGTAAAAAGAAAAGTAATCAAATTGATTTGGAATTTCTTTTTATTGTAATTGTGGTTTCAAAAAGAATTCTACGAATTCACTCTCTGAAGTTTCTGGAGAGAAAACGATCGAGACTGTACAGTGGACAACGAAGAATCGAGTTTATCCTCGCATTAAATGCGCGGAGGCATGAGTGATGAGGCCCAGGCCCAGCACGTGCGACTCGTTTGATGGTCAATCGCACAAGCATTAATGAAGCAAGTCAAATTTAAGCTGCAACGTGATCCGCATTGATATATAGAACACACACACGTATATTATCCATTTGTGTATTCAGTATTGAGTTATTCACTGATGCGCATGCCTCGAAACAAAGCAGATGCCTTCCATTTCTCGAATTTTTTTTATAAACCTTAAATAATTAAATAAATTTTACGGTATCAATATCATTACTTTTTTTTTTTTAAAAGTCCGTTCAGTCTCATAGTTGTCTCTTTCTAGAACGAATAGACTGTTCGGTCTTAACTCTTTTTTTCGTTCTTTTTTATTCTTTTTCAATTATTATTCGATTATTCACTGTGATTGCCACATAAAATTCCACAGTTTTCTGTCCGCTCTCTATTTTTTTTCTCTAGACAGAACAGTTGGTTCGGTCTTTATATTTTTTTTCTCATTCAACCAGACAATTTTTGCAATAATTTTTTCAATTATTGAATAGTCCAGACCAAATAGTCCGGCCGGTCTCTATATTTTTCTTCTTCTAATACTACTATTTTTATCATTTTTTTTGTTTGTTTGCCGTGATTGTTGTAAATAATTTTAAAGTAAAGATAAAGTAAACTTTTTAATTTTTCTAAAGAAATAATTATTATTAGTTTAACTGAACAAGTGTTATTAATATTACTGTTTTCATCATTTTTGCAACCGGTTTTTGTTTGTTTGTTGTGACTTTTTGTAAATAATTTTAAAGTAAAGATAAAGTCAACTTTTTAATTTTTCTAAAGAAATCAATATAAATAAATACATATAAAAAAAATTAACATGCAAATCCAAATCAATATTGACATGCATGACATGCAAATCCAATCAAATATTAACATTCATTCTACATTAAAAAAAATCATTCAACAATTACTACATGCATCTACACTAAAAAAAAAACTACATGCAAATAAATCATGCATCTACACTAAAAAAAACCTAAATGCAAATAAACCATGCATCTACATAATTATGAAATAAATAATTCAAATAAAACTACATGCATCTACATAAACCATGCAAATAAAAAAATCATTGAATAATTACTACATGCATCTACACTAAAAAAAAACTACATGTAAATAAACCATGCATCTACGTAATTACAAAATAAATAATTCAAAAAATACTACATACATCATCTACACTAAAAAAAATTACATGCACAAAAACCATGCATCAACATAAACCATGCAAATAAAAAATTCATTCAACAATTACTACATGCATCTACACTAAAAAAAAACTACATGCAAATAAATAATGCATCTACATAATTACGAAATAAATAATTCAAAAAATACTATATGCATCATCTACACTAAAAAAAACTACATACACATAAACCATGCAAATAAAAAAATCATCGAACAATTACTACATGCATCTACACTAATAAAAAAACTACATGTAAATAAACATTGCATCTATATAATTATGAAATAAATAATCCAAAGAATACTACATGCATCATCTACACTAAAAAAATTTACATACGCATAAACCATGCATCTACATAAACCATGCAAATAAATAAATCATTCAATAATTACTACATGCATCTACACTAAAGAAAACTACATGCAAATAAATTGCTACATAAACTATTTTTTTATACTACAATTCCAACATAAACTATTTATACTACTAAAAAAAATACACATAAACTATTTATTTATACTACAATTACTACATAAACCATTTATTCTAATCATTTATTCATAATTACGGATTATTTAACAAAAATAAAAGAATTAAATACATACCTAACGAAATTTGTAGATTTGAAGCTTTTATTGTTCTTCTTTCAAAATTAAACAAACTTATGTGATTAGAATCAAAATCAAACTAATTATGAGAGTTAAAAAAAAAATTAGATGAGGGAAGAAAGAAAGAATGAAGAAGAAGGATCACACAGAGAGGAGGAGGAAGAGAAAGAAAGAATGAAGGAGGACCATGTAGAGCCACGGGTTGAATAAGAAAAAAAAATTATATATATATAGAGATAGGCTAATGTGCTTTTGGTAGCATCTGGACCGAAATACATACGGTTCAAATTTAAAACTTCAAAATTCAAACGGTCGATCCGAACCGTTCATCTTATTCTCCATATTAATATCTGTTTGGAGACCAAATTTTACAATTTTCTGAATTTTTTTACTATTTATTAAGCCACTTTGAAAATTGTTAATCCAACGGTTTTACTGTTTTGTGCAGCCACCGTTGGATCAATAATTTTGTAAAATACTTAATAAATAGTAAAAAAGTTCAGAAAAATATAAAATTTGGTCTCCAAGAAGATGTTAATATGGAGAAGAATATGAACGGTTCGGATTGACCGTTTGGATTTTGAAATTTCAAAGTTAGACCGTGTGTATTTCGGCCCATATGCTACCGAAAGCATATTAGCCTATATATATATATATATATATATATATAAAGACCGAACCAATCATCCGGTCTGAAGAAAAAAAATAGAGAGCGACGGACCGTTCGGTATGGAGAAAACTAGCAGATTTTCTATGACAGTCACAGTGAATAATTAAAAAATAATAAAAAAGGAAATAAAAAAATTAAAAATAAAAAAAAGTTAAGACCAAACGGTCCGTTCAGTTTGAAAAAAGACAGCTGTGAGATCGAATGGACGATTCAGTACTTATGATTTTAAAAAAAAAAATCATGCTGTTATCGTAAAATTTATTTAATTATTTATAATTTATAAAAAAAATCCCATTTCTCCGTTACATCAACGTGGCACCATTTTATGCTTCTCGTGACCACGTGGGTAAGGCACAGGTTTTTTTTTTTTTTTTTTAAAGTTGGCTGTGGCAGGAGGTGATACATTGAATACTGACGCTGAGGCGTATACTTGATAAGATCAAACGGTACATGAAACTTTATTGACTGAACTTGACGGTGCATTAATTTCTCACTGGTCTTTCAGGATAACAACATATCAATCTACATTTAAATCTTGATTATCTTCACATGTTGGTCAATGATCACGGTGATCGCCTTATAATTTGATTTCATCCTCTAATTGTTATTTTTTTTAAACAAAAGTATGACATCTCCAATAATACGCTAGAGAAATGATAAGTAATTTGGCATAAATCATTTTATACTTCCAAATAGTCCAACAAACTGTACAATGAAATGCCTATTATTTTTATTCAAGCTCAAAGCAAATTGAAATAATCAGAATTTCACACTTTAATTGTAAGTTTATCTTAAAATTGTTTCAAACTTGAGAAGTGATTCACTTACAACATTCTATAATTACAACATCTTAACATAATTTTTCAAAGTTCAAACAATCAATCAAAACTGTTCAACAATATCTCTATATTAAAATGTGTCCGGAGATTAAATTTTACATTTTTGTACTCATCTTAATAAATAGTAAAAAAATTCAAAAAATATAAATTTGATCTCTAAGCACATTTTAATATAGAGATCGTGTTGAACAGTTTGGATAGACTGTTTCAATTTTGAATTTTTTTTTAAAAAATTTAACTATAAAATGTTGTAAGTGGATCCATCCTCTTCAAACTTTCATTATACAAATATTACATTTATATAACGCGGGCTTAATTTAATTTGGTAACTTCAATTTAAATTGCAAGAACACAGGAACACACCAGTTTATTGATGTTTGATTGCAAAAAAATTGAGAATAATGGAAACTTTATGGATACTATCAGTTGCAGATTCGCAATTTAAAGGGAAAAAAAAAGTGTATTATTGCAGACCTATATTTTGTGTGATTTTAGATAAGATTATAATCAACTTATAATAGCTCTTTTTAATTATATAATACAAAATCTTGAAGCTTGGAATACGGGTCGATTATTATTTGTCATTAGCTTCTACTTGAGCTAATTCTTTTTTTATACTCAAATTTTAACTTCTCTGAATTGATCAGTTTCCTTTTTTTTTTTTTTTTTTAAAAAAAAACCCAAATTTTAATTTAACTTCTTTATTTTATTTTTGTTTTGAACAGTGCAAAGGTTATTTCTTCTGTTATAATATTGCCATATCTGTACGTGCGGCGGGTCAGAAGAATCAGAAATATACTATCAAGTATCAAGAAGCATATCGAAACCTGGATAGCTACACGAAACACGATAAGTTGAGCACAAAGAATATCAAGAAGCATATTGAAATGCGTTGCTTTGAAAAGAACCAATAAAATGGCCGCATCGTATGCATTAACTCAAAAGAGTATTTTTGAGTAAACATATTTTGACCATCTAATTTTAAGTAAAGCTAATTCGGTTATAACATATAATTCAGAAATTCTTTAATATTTGTATGGATTTAATTTGCACGAATCTTAAAATATATTAACTCAAAAAGATTATTTTTTGAATTAATGCAGAGAATATGAATTCAACGATGTATGGGGCCCAACAAACGAACAATGTCAGTGATTCTGTTGCCACTGTCAGAGTTACTGATTTTTTTTTTTGTTTGAATCAGTCACATGTCTATGAGCGTTACTTACGACTTACGAGTGCTCACTCCTCTGATGCTTATTTATAGACGTGTGGCTGGTCCAAACAAGAAAATCAGCAATATATGTCACTATAAAACACAAATTTCTGCGCAGGAAGCGAAGCATAAGATCCAAAATGTTGAAAAGAAGGCAACGTGGAACGCGTGTCGTCAATACGGTATGTGGAGAGGAATTCGTATCCTCTGAGATATCTCAAACTTTACGTGACTTTGTGGAAAATCCCAATCGTTTAAATACGTTCTGCACGAATCTCAAAGCAAAACTAATAAGGACCCCTTACATCACCCCCGAATAGGCACCGGACACGTCGGTCACGCAAAAGTTGAGATATCTCAGAGGGTACGCACTCTGCGGAGAGCAGAAGCCGCATGTGAGGAATAAAATTATAAAACTAGTCCGATTTTTAAACAAAATAAAATAAAAAATATCAACAATAAAAGGATATTTTTGTTTCCGAGATATAAGAATAACGTTATAATTCATAATGTTTATAGGATGTCATAAACTATAATGTCTTAGTTAATCAGCTCCATAAATCTTTAATTAAAAAATAGCGAAAAAAAAAATCCGTTATGCTGCATAACATCTATAAATAGATGAATTTTTTTTTAAAAACACAGTAAACATAAAATCTGATATCACAAAATTACAAAGTAACTAAATTTTAAACTTATATAATTTTGTATAATTTTTGGCATACAATTTATGATCTAATATTCACTATTACATAAAGAAATAAAATTTGGGTGTAGCCATTTACTCACAATGATTTTTGAAAACTAAGCTGATCAGAAAAGGTAAAACTGTCAGTTCAGATCTGAACTTTGTATATGAAATTGGCAATTAAGCATGTAAAAATCATAAAAAAAATTAAAGGCACGCATGTAAATATCCCAGGGACTCTAAACCTAGAATATTATTGCACTCGGAGATGTGAGCTAATTCTTAAATAAATGGTAAATATAATATATTTACTCTTAAAAATATTCTCTCTCTGATAAGAGTCTTCGTTGTTCAATGAGATCCACAGTTGCCCGCCACGGCGCCACGCCTCCACTGGTCTTTCCTTTCTCAATCATTTTTCAGAGTACAACTGAGTTACTAAGCCGAACTTTTTATTAATATCAAAAATGACTTTTGAATCGAAATCAATAACTCACATTCAAAATAATTTTATTTTTTTCAATAACACACAAAGAAATTTGCAATATTTTAAACATTTAATTCTCTCTTTGTATATATTGTCGGAAATTTGCTCGTCTAATTTACGAATAAATGAGTTCAGTATTGAATATGTTTTCTCAAATATTTTGATCAATAATCGTCTTTTTTGAAATATATTAGTTGAAGATAATATTTTTTTTTTGAAATCTTCTTCTCAATTCCACGAATACAATGAGTCCAATATTGAATATGAGGGCTCAATTGTCTCATTGTTTCATGCTTCAATCATACTCTAACATCTTTATCTTCGATTTTAAAATTCAAACAAAAGATTTGAACAACTTAACATGATATCCACCTTAAAATGTGCTTATAAGAGATCAAATTTACATTTTTTTTTTTTGGAAATTTTTTACTATTTTTTAAGATTGTACAAAATCAATGTTTTTCAAGAAATTGTGGGCCATCCAAGATCAGTGATTTTGTACTTATCTTAAAAAAAGTAAAATTTTTTAAAAAAAAATATAAAATTTGACCTCGAAGCACATTTTAACGTGGATAACATGTTGAGCGGTTCAGATTTTTTTATTTGGACTTTAAAATCAAAGATAAAAATATTAGGGTACAATTGGAGCATGAAATAATGAAGCACTTGAGCTCTCCTCGTTGAATATATATATTTCCAAATTTTTTTATAGTTGTCTGCGTTCTTTTACAAAATGAACCCTTAATATATAAAATTATATTGGATTTAATATAAAAATCATGCATGGGGTTTTTGTTCTAATTGCTGATCATTTGATAAGAAAATTATATAGTTAATTTAATCACACATCGAGATTCATCACACAAAATAAATAATGGAGTTACATAATTTTTTTTTTATCATACTTGTAAAACAGTAAAAGAATCTGTGTTTCCTTTCCAAGGTGATTTATTCCTCTGCATATACCTTTATTTATTTTATTGAGATATGTTCTTTATGTTTTCAGATAATAAGATAAAAAGTTATTTAATAATACCTTATTTGATAGGAACAAAACATTATACCAAAAAATAAGATAGTTATAAGCATTTTTCATTTATTTTGTTTGTAGGTCTTCAGATCAAAAAGTATCTATTAGGTGTTTAATATAGAGCACGTAATATAAAAAAAGATATACAGCGGTGCATGTTATTTCGTTTCTAACTAATTTGAAATGTCATACAAAAGTATGTATTTCTATTTATCTAATATTAACTCAGCGTTTTAGAAAAAAAAAATTAGTATGCTTTTATTGTTGAGAATATCTTTTGTTTTATTACAGATTTTATAGTAAAAAAATTCCTTCTTTATTACTGGTTAAGTATACTTTTATTACTGTTTGATATTTATTCAATAAATTTTAGATTTATTTAATTTAATTAATTAATACAACAACAACAAGTATCAAGCATTTAGTCTTAAACAAGTTAGAGTAGGACCGGTAGGTTAGAAATGAAACTCAATCACAATTATAAAATAAAGATAAGTAGTAATAAAAATAGTAAAATAAAAGTAAAAGTGAAAGTGAAAGTAACAGTAATAATATTAATATTAACTATATTTAAAAAAAAATAGTTAAGGCGACTGTCTATTAATACAAATGTTATGAAGTATTTAATTTTACGATTTATATAAAAAAATTAAGCTCACCAAAGTGTTTGGTGAGTTTGACTCTAAAACCCATCAAATCGATTTCAAATGACGAATCTGAACCGTTGAAACCCGCCTACCTTACGTGTGATGTGTCTACATGTGAAATTTTTAAACATTAGAATTAATTTAATATAAAGTTAAGCAGTAAAAAAACATTCAGAAAATGAATGCACTAAAATTAATTTATTAACCTTCTAATTTTGACCGATTGACTTTATACTAAACTAATTCAAATGTTTAAAAATTTCATATGTAGATGCATCACATGTAAGGTAAGCAGATTTCAACTGTTCAGATTTATTATTTAAAATCGATTTAATAAATTTTAGAATCAAATTCATCAAACAGTTTGGTGAGCTTAAGAACACCCTAGTTCTACTCTAAAAAAATTGAACAATTATATTACTCCCCCCCATTCCATCCCCCCACTCTATCTCTTTCCAAATTAGTTTTATCTCATTTCAATTTCATTCACATTTCTCATAATTTATGAGAAATTTTGCGAATCTAAAATCACGAACATTTTCTACGTAATTTTCTCTTTCAAACGAGATCCATGATGACATACTTTTGGATAAGTCGTTACAGAAGTATTTATCTTTCATCGTGCAAGTATTTATACCTATACAAACATATGAAAGTATTACTATCAATTAATATAAGTATTTATACTGATATATGAAAGTATTAATATCAAGTATTATAAGTATTTATACTGACATATGAAAGTATTAATATCATGTATTATAAGTATTTATATTGACATATGAAAGTATTAATATCAAGTATTATAAGTATTATATGCAAAAAAATACTTTCAAGTATAGATATAAATACTTGTATGATGAGATAAATACTTCTGTAACGACTTGCTCGAAAGTATGTCATCATGGATCTTATTTGAAAGATAAAATTACGTAGAAAACGTTAGTGGTTTTAGATTTGCAAAATTTCTCATAGATTGTGAGAAATGTGGACGAGATTGAAATGAGATAAAAAAAAAACCTACCTCTAAAAACGTGCATGGTCCCTCATGTGATTTGAAATTCTCCCCACCCTTCATGAAAAAAACTTGCATGGTCCCTTAAATACTTTCGTGCTTAGAGATAAATACTTTCGTTCTTAGAGATAAATACTTCTGTACGTAAGTATTAATACCTTATGAAAAAAAAAATGACAGCTAGAGTTTTTTGACATTTTGTGCGGGATTAATTGCGGGGTGGGAGGTGCGGGGTTAATTATCAGCCTCCAAAAAAATTTTATAGTTTATAAAGTAACTAAATGAAGCGAACCGCCGAAGCAGTTGGCATAAAAAATGGAATGATTCCTTTCGTATTCTCTCCAAGTCTCTCGAAGCGCGAACCCCCCAGCGATCGAGAAAGAGAGAGAGAGCGTTACTCTCTTCTCTCTTTCCCTCGCCCCGGCTTCTATTTTTAGTACTCTCGAGCTCTCGTTTTCCTAGCATTTTGTGTAGTTTGTTGCTCAACTTTTGCCACTTAAAACTGAGCTTAGATTAAGCTCGTTTCCCTCGAATTTAGTCACAGTTTCGGTTAATTGCACATAATGCGTGTTTAGGAGCACGACAAGCTACTTGCTTCTTTTTCCCGTAAGAGCTTTTATCTTATAATTATCGCAGTTCGGATGGTGTTTTTTTAACAATAAAAAATAATTTGTTTTTGTTATTGTTTTGTGAGGGTAAGTAATTGTATATAACAGTGCGCGAACTGATTTTCTGAGAATGAAGCGATTTGTGCGCATCAATGACGATAGCTGCCGGGGGTATTTCTGTGACAATAGGATATCAAATACAAAATATACTCTTCTAAATTTCCTGCCAATGAACTTACGGGAGCAATTCAGGTTCTACATCTCATTTTGGATCCATACCAATAAATGCACCAAAAACCTGTTTGGCCAAAAGCCTTCCCATTCGGGCCTTCTTTTTTTTTCTTTCCATGGTGCCTTTTGGTACTTAAATTGAAGCTTCAGGAAGGGTTGATTACACTACTGATGATTGAATTGAGGCTTCATAAGCGCTTAATTAGGTTAACTGGGGTGTGGCTGAATAATTCAGTGAACTGGTGTCATTCTAGTCAGTTCTGGACTTCTGGATTGGGCTAAATTTGTTTTACCAATCAAAATTTAATCACAGTATCCACCTATTGGACTTACATGCTTCATATAAGACAGAGACAGACAAAGTTTTCTACTGTACTAATGCTCATGTTTCCTATCTACCAGGCGGTTTCTTAATCAATACTTCCTACTGATTGCATGCCTTCAGCTGTGGCCTGAAATAGCTCCCGTGAGTCCCGCAACCGTGTGGGTCCCACTACTTATTATCTTCTCTATTTCAGCCATGAAGGAGGCTTGGGATGATTATTTTAGATACCTTGCTGATAAGAAAGCCAATGAGAGAGAAGTACTGGTTGTGAAGGATGGCATCCTTAAGCAGGCAATCTTTTTCTTTCTTAATTTCCGTTATGGGTTTAAGTTTGTGTGTTACTGTGCAAACAGTATTGGACATTGGGGAACACCTGTAACTACCCATCCTATTGTTTTTTTATTGCATCACATGGAAGAAAAGAAGGATAGCAATGATATGTTCAGAAAAAATGTGTGTTTGTATATGTATATATATATGGGCACAGCTAAATTGCTGCCGGCAGCATTTCAGCGGAGGTGCTGCCGGGACAATATCGTAATTTCTGATGTTCAAACAACAAATCCAAACCGTTAGATGTTTAATCTATATTATAATCTACTTGGAGACCAAATTTTACATTTTTTGAAACTTTTTTACTATTTATTAAGCTGGTTTGAAAACCGCTGATTTCAGTAAATTTCTGCAGCATTGAAATCAGCGGTTTTCAAACCAGCTTAATAAATAGTAACAAATTCCAAAAAATGTAAAATTTGGTCTCCAAGTAGATTATAATATAGATTAAACATCTAACGGTTTGGATTTGTTGTTTGGACATCAAAAAATAAAAAAAGCCCCGGCAGCACCTCTGGCTAAAATGCTGCCGGCAGCAATTTAGCCGTGCCCATATATATATATATATATATGAGGAGGGTTCAAATGCACCGAAATTTTTGTGCACCCAAATGCACCCTATCTTTCAAATCCTTTTTCTCCATTTTCAAAGTCCGAATAGTCAATCTGAACCGTTAGATGTGATCTATATATTAAGATGTGCTTGGAGACCAAATTTTATATTTTTTGGAATTTTTTTACTATTTATTAAGCCACTTTGAAAAATCGCTGATCCAATGGTCCAGAAAATGTAAAATCAGCGATTTTTCAAAGTGACTTAATAAATAGTAAAAAAATTCCAAAAAATATAAAATTTGGTCTCCAAGCACATCTTAATATATATATCACACCTAACGGTTCGGATTGACTATTTGGACTTTGAAAACGGAGAAAAAGGATAGAGTGCATTTGGGTGCACAAAAATTTGGGTGCATTTGAACCCTCCTCTCTCTCTCTATACACACACACACACACACATATGTGATATACCTTTTTCTTTTAGGAAAGATATACCCTGTTTTTCCAGTGTGCATGAGATATTTCTCATTTTGGGGCACACGATATTTATTCTCGAGGTGCCTGCATGAAGAAATCTTTTTCTTATTTTCTTGGTTTTTTTAAAGCCCCTGCAAAACTTGAAACTTCTGTTTTACTTGGCGAAACTACAAGTTTAGATATACCCCTATCTGACCTAAGAATATTGCAGTATTCTATTCTGTTTATTCTAATTCTGAGTAAATTACAAATTGCTCCTACTGTCTCAGCATCCTTCCCCCATAAGAAATAAACTTTTTAATGAATGGAGAAGATATATAATTTGTGCTAATTCAAATGATATATGAAGGGAATTATAAAGAATATTTTTTTCAACATTGTGAGATGTTATTGCAATAATTTGAGTTATTTCAAGATATGTCAGAGGTGTTGGAACTGACCTGATTTCCTCACAGCTCTGATCTACTATATTGGAATATCAGCATATAAAGTTTTAAATCAATCAGTTCTGAAATATCTGAATATGGTTTGTCACAGATTAAAGCACAGGAGATACGTGTAGGGGATATAGTGTGGCTACAAGAGAATAATGAGGTACCATGCGACCTTGTTCTGCTTGGTACTTCTAATCCACAAGGCATATGTTATGTCGAGGTAGAATCGTTTCCTTTTCTTTCCCTTGTAATTATATCAAAGGGCATGACTCCACCAGGATGCCAAAGACCTATCAGAAAAGAAATTTAATGTCTTACTTGCTTGTTCCTTTGAATTGGTTTAATATTTAATACTATGTTTAAGACTTAACTCTTATTTGTTGGTTATATGTTTTATACTTCTGTTTCAAAAAAAAATTCAGACTTCTGCTTTGGATGGAGAAACTGACTTAAAAATAAGAACTGTTCCACCCATATGTCTTGGCCTATCCTTAGAACTGCTCCGGAAAATCAGGGTTAGCATATTCTCAACCTTAGTACAATTTTAAATGTATAGTTTTCTATATTTCTCAGCTTCCTTCTTTCTGTTTCTAATGTTATTTACAAATTTTAATACAGGGGGTTATTGACTGCCCAAATCCTGATAACAACATACTGAGGTTTGATGCAAACATACGCTTGGACCCTCCTTTCATTGAAACTGATGTTCAGCCTTTAACCATAAATAACACCCTTCTGAAGTTTTCTTACCTTAGAATTACCAACTGGGCATGTGGGGTTGCAGTTTATACAGGTAACTACTCCTGTTATGATGCCATCTCTGTATATGTATGTTTTTTCTCTTTAGTATTCTTTGATGGCTATTGTCATTTCTCTTGACTTGTCGAACATTTCTGGCACTAGTTGATTTGTTTCAAAAATCCTGATAATGCTATTACACCTTGATGGCTCCTCAGTTGTGCATGTATGTCTCAATTTAACCCAAACTACCATTTGTATTGAAATTTAGCACAAGCATAAGAATACTTGAATAGTTGAACTGTTAGGACACTGGATCGAGTTTGGCAGCTTTGGCCTGTAGTATTGTTCCTGTAAACAATGTGTTGATATTTGCTAACTTTGATTGTAGGTAATGAAACCAAATTGGGGATGAGTAGGGGCAGTCCGGAGCCCAAGCTAACTGCCTTGGATGCAATTATAGACAAGCTTACTGCTGCAATTTTTATATTGCAAATTTTTGTGGTTGTGATTTTGGGTTTTGCTGGCAACATCTGGAATGACACTCAAGCACAGAAGGTAAATCCAAGGTCCCCCTTTTTTATGCGAGCTGATATTGTAGCAACCTCTTTGTGTGCAAGCTGTCTATGAGTGTCATGTCACTGAGAATGTACAGATTACATTTGGCCAAGCAATGGCCATATCATTTTATATTATTTGCTTGTAATCATGTATTTGATAACTTGAATGGTGCTTTTTTCTACTCTTGACTTTTTTTTTTTCCGTTTCTTATGTTGTCTAGCACTGGTACCTCATGTACCCAAAGGAAGGACCATGGTACAAACTCTTGGTGATCCCTCTTCGATTTGAGCTATTGTGTTCAATCATGATCCCGATTTCTTTGAAGGTTTATGCTCATTTTTTCTTCATGTACTCTGTTCTTCATAATTTAACCTTGCAGTTTTGCTATGTATTGTGCATTATGATAATCTCAATCTAGAATAAGGGATTTAGCACCTTCAAAAATAGAATAATGGATTTAGCAGAGACTTTTAAAAAATATTTAGCGGGACTAATCTAAAAAAAAACCCTCTTACAAATAGGATCACGTTTTATGTTTGCTCTATTCTGCATTGAGCTTGATGTTATTTATATATTTTTTTCTTTTATAGGTGACTCTTGATTTGGTGAAGAGTGCATATGCTAAGTTTATCGAGTGGGATGATAAAATGTTTGATCAAGAAACTAATACTCCTGCTTATGCGGCTAAGTGAGAAAATCTTTATTATTGTTATTATTATTATTACACTACTACTACTACTACTACTACTACTACTACTACTACTACTACTACTACTGTTCTTTTTGTTCTGTCTTCAATTTTGGCCAGATTTCTCTTTATTTTCCTAGAAGAGCAAGCACTGAACACTTTGGAAGAATATAGTTATAGTTATTATTTACTGTTTTGGCATAAAACTGGAAGGTCACATTGCCTAATTTGAAGAGCTTGAAGAACCAATTCAAAGGAAAATAGTTCAGGATACTTAGTATTATATTTATTTGGTTGAAATTTCCAATTAGGGCCACGTTTTGTCATTTTATTTTCAAAGCAGAGGTCAATTACCATTTTTGAAGAAAGATAAATCATTTCTTATTTGCTTTTTTACATATTATTCAACATTGTCTTGCATAGTTTCCGGTTGTTAGAGAACTAAATCAAAAGAACATAAGCTTTACGACCACTTTATGTAGATGAAAATTATGAATCAAGTTAAACAGTGACCTGCATGATTAAATGTAGAATATTCTGTATGAGGGTTCTTCTGTTTTGTATCAAACCTTTCATTGGAATAAAAAATGATTTTGCTTATTGGTAAGTTCTAGAGATAACGAATGGTCTCTTTCAGCTCGGCTATCAGTGAGGATCTGGGGCAAGTTGAATATGTTCTGACTGACAAAACCGGGACTTTGACCGAGAATAAAATGACCTTTAGAAAATGCTTTATAAATGGAACATTTTATGGCAACCAGAGTGGAGATGCGTTGAAAGGTTACCTCTCTCTCTCTCTCTGCTATTTGGAATGTTTAATTGCGGTCTAACAATGTTTCTCGAAAAAAAACACAGAACTAAGAAGGTACTTAATCTTAAATTTGTTGCAGAAGCTGCAAACCTCAATAGAAAAAAAAAAATATGCTCATCTGTAAATTCAATTAAAAACTGTTGCAGTATGAGATTTTTTTTCTCTGGTAGTTGCAATATGAAAACTTAGATTTTGTTTTTCTGTTACAAGCATAAAACTTATCTTTGAAACATCTTGATCTTTGGATACTAACCATATTTCTGCATTAATGTGTGTTTGGCTAAAAGTTCTAGTAAAGTATTCTGATAACTTTTACCAGTGATCATTTCATCTTTCTAGATGTTGAGCTGCTTAATGCTGTGAGTACAAGTGATCCTTATGTCATCAGATTTCTGACTGCTATGGCTCTCTGCAATACTGTTATGCCTATCAAAAGGCAAGTCCTAGTTGCAGAACTTTTGTTATTGGATACTTAATAAATGGAACTTATGTCTTCGTGATGCAAATATGTGTGGTCTTTTTCCCAAGGAGTAACATGCTCTATCGTGATGCTGTTACCAGTCAGGTCAACTAGGACCAACTGCTATTCTTGTTCATTTCCTTTTTAAATTTTTAAAAAGGGGGGTGGTTGTCTGATTTTTACAACTGAGGATATAAATTGGATATCTAAATTGCTGGTTATCTGTCCTTAATGGCTAAAATGGGTTAGTTGAGGTTTAAATTTGAATTATAACATGACTGTAGAAGACTCCATTTGTATTTGCTGCCTCGTTTGGAAACAAGTTGCCCTGAATGTTCCTTTGTAAACAAGTTGCCCTTAATTGGAATGAGAATGCCCATAAGGCTTAATTTTCAGGCAGCTTCTGCCATGAATTCTCGAAAAAAAAAAAAAAAAAAAAAGGAGAGAGAATGCCCATAAGGCCTAAAATTACTTTTTGTCCTACTACATTTTATATTTTAAAAGCTTGATTCACATTTGCTGTCCTTTTCTATGTTTTTTAGTGGCAATGGAGAAATTGTGTATAAGGCACAGTCACAAGATGAGGAAGCCTTAGTACACGCGGCTGCTCAGTTGCATATGGCTCTTATCAGCAAGAATTTTAGTATAGCTGGTATATGACCACTTCAGCAGTTTTTTTTTTAACTCTTTGCTTTTTGATACAATTGCTTCTGAATATATTGTTAAATTTGCTCTCTTTTTTTAACTCTTAATTTGTGCTCTGTTTTTTTGGTTAAATTATGTACACATCTGCAGTACTCAATTTTTGGGATGACAATATCCAATATGAGATATTGGATGTGTTGGAGTTTACATCTGATAGAAAGAAAATGTCAGTCATAGTGAAGAACTGTAGGAGTGGAGATATTATGCTCCTGTCGAAGGGAGCGGATGAAGCTATTCTTCCTTCTTCTTTTTCTGGTACTTTTTTTTTCAATGTTTATCTTCCGTGTGCTTATTGTTGTACAAAAGAGAATAGTAAACAAAATTCTTCTTAAACTACTGATATTTATCATATCCTATTCAGGCTCTTGGTCAAATTTTAGAATGGTTCCTTCTTGATTTATTTAATTTCAAAAGAATGACAAATAAGAAAGTTAAGAGATCCATGGTGCATCCTTTTGAAGAATTCCTTGAACTGCTAAGGATTCTTTGTCTATATTTCAGGACAAAAAACAAGAGCATATGCTGATGCAGTAGAGCATTATTCACATCATGGGTTGCGAACTCTATGCATCGCTTATCGAGCATTACAAGAAGAAGAATATAAAAGTTGGTCTCAAATGTATAAAGAAGCTAGTTGTTCTCTGGTTGATAGAGAGGTACATTTCTCTGAAAAAGTGTCAGGTATCCCTGCCAAACCCTAGGTTTCGTGTAGAATTACCATGTACATAGAAAGTACACGTGTACAGAGAACAGTCACTATAGTTTCGTTCATGACTTGTCCTGCTTGGAAGATACATATCCTATATGCCCTTTTAAAATATACACGTGCAGTGACCTAAATTCCTTGTTTTATCGTAGTTTTTTTTTTTTTTTCTGACCTCAAGAATAGTCAGTAAGGTCACCAGCAGCTGCTTTCCGAACAACAATGGTTTATCTTATGACTGATGCAAGAAAAGTCTGCGCGCGAAGCAAGGGCATTTTGGTTATTATAGGATCCATTTTTTAGCAAATATTGTTATGTGGCAAATTGCAAAAATCTAACAGTCTATATACTTTTTTTTTGTGGTAAAAGATGAAAGTTGCTGAGGTTTGCAGAAGGTTAGAGCGTGACCTTGAAATCCTTGGAGTTGCAGCAATTGAGGACCACCTCCAGGTACAGATATTCTTCTGTCATTTGTTTGGAAATAAGCATGAATGAGGATTGAAAGATATTTAGTCCCTACCCTATTCAAGTGATGGAGAATTCCAATAACTATAATGGCCCAACCTGTGCCAAAGAATGCTTCCATGTCATTGTAGTTGGCTAATCTGGTTACTGTTCACAGCCAATTTTCAACACATGCCATCAGAAAGGTTTTGATTTATAAAAATCAAACTGGGTCATATAATGTATCATCATTACATTTTTTATTTAATTCTTTTCTTTTAAAACCAAACTTTGTATTTACATTATAATTGTACCATCATTTGGGTCTATCATATGATTTTCTTTTGGAGATTATGTATCAGACGTGCCCTTCAAGATCTGATGTGCTATCATGCTTCCTTCGTAGGATGGTATTCCAAAAACAATAAGTACACTAAGAAAAGCAGGAATTAAAATATGGATGCTAACGGGTGATAAGCAAAATACAGCGGTCCAAATTGCTCTTCTTAGCAATTTAATTGCTCCAGGTACATCACATCAAAGACGTAGTCGAGTTCTATATCGTTCATTGTATCTTTCATTCAATTGGCATGATTGGTTCCTTACTTGACATAACTCTGTTGATTAGTATAGCTCCCAGGGCACTTAGTAGTTGCTGTGAATGTACCAAATTTAAGGTTCTCAGGGTATTGGTAGGTGGTATGGTACAATGTTACTATGGCCCTTAGGGTGACTTGAGGGTGCATTGTGCCAAATTGAAGGTCAACAATTTGGGTCCAGTGGAGGAATAATTCGTGTTTTGGTGTTTTGAGTTTGGGTGTGTTGTGCAATCAAGAGATTGAGGATTAGTTGCATACATATGGGATGGGGGGACACCATTTGCATTCTCATTCTTGACACAAGTTTTAGGTGAAAGATTGTAATTTTCTGTTTACTGTTTGTATATCCTTGAAGCCTAATGGTAACATGAGATCTATTCCATGTATTTACAAGTTGACCATATTGTGCGTGGTATAAATATTGCACCTTTTGCATTTAATTTACTATAGGAAATTTTGTAAGATAAATAGATAATTCTGTGTTCTGATCTTTTTAATTATGTTTTCAATTATTCTTGTACTTTCATTAGAACCAAAAGGGGAGATATTGTATATAAATGGAAAAACAGATGAAGATGTGGTCTTAAGCCTAGACAGAGCATTGCGAATAATGAGAATAACGGCAAGAGAAAACAAGGTACTTGACAAATTACATGTCCTTGGAATTGGACCTTTGTACTGGAGATTGTAATATACTGATATTGACCAATTTTATGGTCTTTGCTTTACTTTTTTCCTGAGTTGTTTTGGTGTGTCCTGAAACAATCTAAATTAAAAGTTAGATGATTATTCAAATGAATTCTAATTGCAAAATTAGGGCCTCTTTTTTCTATTTATTTTAAGTTGGCACCTTGGTGAGAATTAATATAAATATTGACATCAAAATTATTTGTATACCTGACAATCAACAAAATGCTTATGAAAATAAAAAGTTAATTGCAGATATATTCTCTGTAGAAGGCCGTATATCAGATTACGTGTAATTTGTTTGATCATCCAATGAGCCATTGGTAAATAAACAGTTCAACTTGCACTTGATCTATGACCAAACAATTCTCAAATTGCACCAAATTTTATACACAGCCTATCTAAACTATAGAGAACATAAGTACATTGCAGTCCGCATCAGTCTGCTATTAACTGAGGCTAAATTTTCATACATAACCATTACTTGTCAATATATCCCTTCCTTTAACTGTAATATAATTGAAGTACGCATCAGTCTGCTATTAACTGAGGCTAAATTTTCATACATAACCGTTACTTGTCAATATATCCCTTCCTTTTAACTGTAATATAATTGAAGTCCGCATCAGTCTGCTGTTAATTGAGGCTGAATTAGGCTGCATTTCCTTTCACTATTTGGGTTTACGTAGGTCAAACATTGTGGCTTGTGTTCCTCTGTACTGAGATAGGACCAATCCTGAAAAGCTTTATTATACAAAATGAAACAACAGGAGATGACGTTTGTGGTGGATGGGAGGGCACTTGATATAATCGTCGAGAAGAACAAAGACACTTTCACTGAGCTTGCTGCTCTCTCCAAAACAGCAATATGTTGCCGCATGACGCCTTCCCAGAAAGCGCAGGTTCACACTGATGGCCCTTTATACTTCGGAGGAATTTAATTCTAGACTATGCTTACATCATCTACATTTAACTAAAGTAATTTCTTACGGTGAAGTTTTGGTCACAATGTCAGTCACCCTGATTATTCCCTTTTTCAATGTTTGTAGCTCGTTGGACTCCTAAAATCGTGCCGCTTCCGTACACTAGCAATTGGAGATGGTGGAAATGATGTTAGAATGATACAACAAGCTCATGTAGGTATAGGAATCAGTGGTAGGGAAGGGCTTCAAGCTGCTCGAGCTGCTGATTACAGCATTGCAAGTAAGTTACACTAATCATAATTTGATTTTGTTATTATTTTATTTTAGTATTTAGCATGAACACCAACCAATCTTTATCATTTTGTCAGCATGTTTTTGTGTTTATTTAAAAATAGAGCTTGCGGAAGATGCGGACTAACATGAGTTAAAATGAAACATAATTTCTCTAATTGAGGCAAATTTTGGTTAAATTAAATGTTACCTGTGGTTGAATTGCATAATTGAGGGTTGAATGAAGCTCAGTGAGCCTTAGTTTGTTGTTAGCTTCAAAATTGGGACACCAATACCATATCATATGGAGACTATTTCGGTAAGAGCCAGTATGGGAAGTACTGACCAAAATATTTGGCAGCACATCCAAACATTACATATCCTTGACACTGATAGAGAAGTTGATAGCAGTGAGTTAGCTTCTTTGGCAAAGGGAGATGGAATTAATGTCTTTGCAAAAAGAAACTTTTGGACATGAGAATATTCTGGTTGAATCCCTAAGCACTTACTGACAGTCTGACAGATTGAGGATGATGTTTTATCTTTACCTGAAAACATACAGAGCCGTTGTAAACTTTCTCCATTATACTTAATTAATTTTAACAGTTCTTTAACACCTTGTTGATTGTTTTGTAGAGTTCAAGTTCCTTGAAAGATTGATTCTTGTTCACGGGAGATACTCGTACTGCCGCACAGCCTTTATTGCCCAGTATATCGTCTACAAGTCATTGCTAATTAGCTTTATACAAATACTGTGAGCCCCCCTCCTCTGTCCTGTATACAGTCTTTGTTTGTAAAGCACCGCTTAGGTACACCTTTTTCTTGCAGTTTTTCAGGCTCCTCGGGTCTTTCTGGGACAAGCCTGCTCAACTCCATTAGCTTGATGGCATATAATGTTTTATATACAAGCATCCCTGCTCTTGGTAGTGTTCTTGATAAAGATCTCTCAGAGGACACTGTCATGCACCACCCACATATTTTCTATTTTAGCCAAGCTGGAAGGTGAAATACATAGATTTGTCTTTCAGGAAAGCTAAATGATTGGTTGTTTATGATAAGCAGAAGTAATAAAAATTATACAGAACAAATAATAGGCCTTCCAAGAGTTGGGAAACATTTTCTATACCTATCCTTTCACAAATCCTTCAATTAATTATCTGGTATACCTTTACATCTCACTTTTTTGACACTAAAAACAATGGGGACGGAGGCAATTTTCAAAATTTTGAAGAAAATAGTGAATGAAGATGGGAAAAAAAAAAAATCTGGGGATGATGTTTAGTGGTTTTACCACAAAAATGATCCCTCGTTATGTTGGAAACTGGCTTTGTTACTTGCTACCAAACAAATATTTTTTTTCTTTTTAGTAGATGCATATGCAGTTCCCCTAAATGAAACTTTTATCATGATTTCAGGTTTTTGAACCTGAGTACTTGTGCTGAATGGTTTGGCCGGTCACTCTACCATGTAGGTTCATTTGTTTCTCTGAGAAGTATGGAAAGATGTCCTAATTTTAAGTAGTTCTGAAAAAAAATTACTTTTTCCTTAATTGCAGTCAACTGAATTATTTAAGAAATTTCAAAAAGGTCCTCCAGAAGTTGAAATCATTTACTTTTGACCAAAATATGAGATAAATGCAATAACAAAAATGACTGCTACTAAAATGCTTATCTTATATTGTTTTTTTCATCAAGCCTTAAAGAAAAGATTCATCATGCTTTTTCATATATCTTTTTTTTTTCTTGATTTGCATCAACGAATAGGATTAGAATGAAGCTTCCTAATTGTAGCTTATTAGTGACTGGAAATTTTTTCTGCTATGTCATTTTTCAGGCACTAGTGACATATGTAATAGCTGTTTGTTCTTATTGTGACAAAACATGTGATATGGAAGAACTTGCTATGGTAGCACTTTCTGGCTGTATTTTGTTACAGACCTTTGTTATTACCCTGGACACCAAGTAAGTCCTATCCTTTTATCTACTGGATAAGCCTTCATCAACGAATAGTTAATAAAGGCAAAATAATTTGTTGCAACTAAGGGTGGGAAAACTTCAGGTCAGATCAAGAATATTCTACTATCATCCTTTTATGGGTCAGACCCAACCGGCTACAGTGTTGAGATTTCCCAACCCACATCTGGCTTATCAGGTCATGGGTCAACCTGGTGTGATCAATATTGACTTAAAATATATATGTATTAAATGAGGTCAGTCCAGTTGGTTTGGTGTCCTGGCTTCCTAGCAAGAGTATGAAATTAATTTCAGCACCATAGCCTTGTCAGCCTTTTATCATCTCATGCTGACCAGAGAAGGGTGAACTCATATCTGATCCACTAACCCATCTTACCAATGTTGCATAGGATAAGGTCAGGTTGGGTTGACCCTTGGGTCGGGGTCATGATTATCAAATTGAACCTGTTATCTTCATTCTTAATAGAAGTATTTTTTACCACTTGAGAGTGGACGTACTCTTTAGTGCCAATTACTCTGTACAGCTAACAGTTAAGAGATCAAAATTCAAGACTCGAGTTCTACTGCTCACTGATAGCAGTATTAGCTAGACTGAGTGGGCATACTGGTTCCTTTTTTCCCCAAATTGTTGGATATTGTGGTTTTCACTTGTGTTATATTACCTCTCAACCTTTGGAACTTTTACTGTACAAATTCTTATCATAGACCTTGTATACCTTCTTCTTTGCTGTAGTGATTTCACCATGATACAAATTCTTGCCATTTGGGGAAATTTTGTGGCATTCTATGTCATAAATCTTGCAATAAGTTCGATACCATCCACTGGCATGTACATGATAATCCACCGGCTATGTAAACAGCTGTCATACTGGATGACTATTCTTGTAAGTATTATATCTTCTGTTTAGTTTTATATATGACTGCAACTGCAAGTCTCTAAAGTCCAAGATCCAAATCAGCCAGTGCTTTACTTTTACTGGTCAAGGAACTTATGTGGTCAGCCAGTTGTCACATTTATGGGACTCTGTTTGAATTTAAACACATTGATCTCAGTAAGGGTCTCTGTACTTTGATTGTACTTTATTTAGGCCCATTTTGGCCCCTGATATTTAATTGAGGCCCAATAGTATAAAATGTCGAGTTACTTTTTTTTTCACAACACTAATATTTTCCCCCTCTTAAGCTGATGGTGGCTGCAGGGACAGGTCCACTTTTGGCAATCAAGTACTTCCGATACAAATACAAACCCAGTACCATACATGTGCTTCAGCAGATGGAGAGATCTCATTGTGAACCCTTTACAGTGACAAATATTGAGTCTCAGCCATACCAACCATTGCTTTATGATTTGCAAGTTGCTACAGAATCAACAGGATTATCGTCCTTTGATCCTCACACTAAATTACAAAGATAATTTAGCGTTCCATTTTTGTAAATTCTCCTTGATTTCAGGCATTGTACAGTCTTCATTGCATAGAGCTTAATAGTTAGTCTCTAGTCTCGACAGGTTATAGGATCCAGCAGTCCAGCATTTAGGGCCTTCTCTAAACAAGGCAGTAAAAAAAGAATTAGCAAAAACATCTTGCATCTTGATTGTTTACAAGTACCAATACCAAAAAGAAAAAAAATAAAATAAAAAGGCAATTTGAATTTGAGAGCCAATTTTTTTTAAACTGTTCACTTTATGTTTGCCACCTTATCTTTATTTTTAGTTGTTCACTTTATGGTTGGCAGTCACCTTTATTATAACTAATCGTATTATCGCGCCAGCAACCCACGCCATTTCCCTGCACCTTATTCATGGATCCTTTCTCCAGCTTCTCTAGTTAATGTACGATTTTCATTTCTTATTTTTCTGCCCCAGGCCCTCTGCTTTTTACCATGAAGTAAATTAAGATAGCTGTTCAAATGGATTGTGGTAATTTGTTATTACTTAAAAAAATAAACATGCGACAGATAATAACAAAAATTATTTCTTATTAGTTTTACGTCCTTTAACGGTCTAATCTGTCCTGTTTCCAACTCCCTACGAAAGCATAGGTCGAGTAGACAAGGATCGAAAATATGGTTGGTGAATGGGCATTCTTTTGGAAGCAATTGATCAAAATTATGCTTCTCTTTCAATGGTCTATCAAGTGGGATATAGGTGATGGCAAACTAATTTCGTATTGGTACGATAATTGAGGAGAAGAGGGCTCACTAAGAGGCATTCGTGATCGTCAACCAAGGCTACCTTCACAACTAATTTCATTGAATGAGGCGATTTCAGAGGGCTCCGTTCTGCTGGACCCACTTACCGGTACAATACCATTGCTGACAGATTGGGAAGACACCTTGATTTGGTGCTAGACAGATAGTGGTCAGTACTCGGCATCCTCTATGTATAATTTGATCATCTCTGCTGGTAAGATTCAATGGAAGTACATGGAATTGTGGGTCTCACCTGCATCTTCTAAAGTAAATTTTTTTCACTTATTTGGTTCTTCAAGATAGAGTACTGACTCATGAAGTGTTGCAAAGGAGAGGCATGATTTGCGAGATGAAGTGTGTCATATGTGATACGTGCCCTATTCAAACTGTTCAACATCTTTTTTTTTTAATGCCCTAATGCTATCAAGGTTTGCGGAAGGTTTCAGCATCTCTTCCAACTTGCTGACACAGTGGAAGAAAATGGGATGCATCTATGCGATGGCACTGTCAGACAATGGGCAAGAAGAAACACAAATGGGCAACTATATTCATGGCAATCCTATGGGCATTGTGGAAGCAAAGGAATGAGGTAATTTTTCAGGGATCTAAATTGCCAACATGGCTAGTAGTGAATTGGGCAAGGGAAGATGCGGGTTTGTGGACCCGGTATTGTGGTAACTCCAATGTAAATAGGTGATGTGTTGTTTGCAATACAAGTAATAATTTCTAAATTACACTCAATCCGGCTGCAAGTGTACAACTTTATCGAGTAATACTTAGAGATCGTCTCCATAGAGACAAATTGGAATATTAAATCTAACCTAACAATTTAATTTAGTAAAAGAAAATAAAAATGTTTTTGTTTGTTCAAAATGTTGGTTTGATTATGATTAAATTGAATTAAACTAAAGTCTTTAAAGCAAAATCTGATTTTTAACAAGTATGAGAAATTATGATTTTTTAGGGGTCCTATCCACTTATGTTACGACTAATTGGTTTATAAATTTTGTTCTTATATTTATGAAGGCACAGTTGGATATTGTAGGTACAAAGTGATATCTCTATATTAATACCATCTTTAAATTAGAATAAACGTTACCTCTCGGTACTTGGCTACACTAATCTAAAGTCATTAAGTTCTTACTGTCCCAATTAATTTAGAAAACCATCTTTCACCTCTCGGTACTTGGCACAATTGTCTAAACTATTGGGTAAAGCCCGTATAAGACAAGCATCACCTCTCAGTACCTAGCCTATCAAATACCATATTCCTTATGGTCTGGACCTAATATTCAATTTCTCAATTATAAATACTAAATCCTAGGATTTCATGCAATTTCGATTAAGTCCTCACAATCAATTAAAATAAAGAATATATCATAAAAAAGAATAAGAACATATAAAATAAAACCACTAAGGAGGCGTCTAATTGTCCACAGCCTTTTGTCCACCATTTGTCCACAGCTTTGACTTGCGCGAATACTGTAAAATTACTTCTACATGCTGTATAATTATATAATATATCACATAAAATATATCACTTAATCACGAAACATCCAGCAACTATTTGAAGTGGTCCTATGATAGTTAGAAAAAGATTGCAACTTGCACAACATGACAAAATAAATGTACTTTCAAACTGTACTTTCGAAAATTACAGTTATAGGAAGTTATAGGCAGTTAGAGTTAGTTATTAGCGGTTATTAACACTGGGTTGAATCTTGTATACTGTAAAATTGAATATTGTACATTGTAAAATTGAATCTTGTATACTGTAAAATTTTCAATTGAATCTTGTATACTGTAAAATTGAATCTTCTACACAGTAAAATTTACAATTGAATCTTGTATACTGTAAAATTGAATCAACAGAACTGTAAAATTGAATCTTGTATACAGTAGAATTTTCAATTGAATATTGTTTAGATGAGTAAGAAACATTTCTATCATCTTTTTATTCCAGATTTTCACAAGATGAATACTGTAAAATTACAAGATGAATACTGTAAAATTACAAGATAAATACTGTAAAATTAACAAATCAATACTCCATATCGCCTTTCTATTATCTCTTTCCTCTAGATTTTCACAAGATGAATACTATAAAATGACAAGAAGAATACTGTAAAATTAACGGGGCAATACTATAAAATTAACAGATCAATACTCCATATCGTCTCTCTATCATCTATTTCTTCTAAATTTTCACAAGATGAATACTGTAAAATGACAAGATGAATACTGTAAAATTAACAAGGAAATACTGTAAAATTAACAGATTAATACTCCATATTGCCTCTCTATCATCTATTTCCTCTAGATTTTCACAAGATAAATACTATAAAATGACAGATGAATACTGTAAAATTAACGGGACAATACAGTAAAATTAACAGATCAATACTCCATATCTCATCTCTATCATCTCTTTCCTCCATATTTCATTTGAAATGCTAGATCTGTTACTGCATATAACGAAAACAACAAATTCAACAGAAATAACTTACTAGATTTGAATTTTGCCGTGTTCTTCAACAAAAACAATTTCTATTCGATCGCGCTCCACGATCAATCGGTCCAATCCTTTTTTAGATATAACTTACTAACTTTCAGAATGATTTAAGATATCGATCGATTTAAGATATCGGAAGAATAAGGAAATCGGAGAAACAACGAAAACAAGGAAATCGCCTCAGAAATTTTTAGCCGCTTTACGGAGAAGAAATCGCCTCAGAAATTTAAGATATCGGAGAAGAAATCCTTTTTCAGATATCGATCAATTTTTAGATTCAGAAATTTTTATCTCCGTAGGAAAGAAATCGCCTCAGAAAGGAAACAAGTTGATCGGAGAAGAAATATTTTGAAAATGAGAATAGAGGCACGGAAGGAAGGTTAAATAGGCGGAGTAAGTGGTTAGAAGTGGGGACCGGTGTTCGTTAAATTTAGTTAAACACGGGATGGATAGCGTTGTGGACAAATGGTGGACAGAAGGCTGTGGACAAAAACATTTCCTCAAAACACAAATAAACTCAAAAGCATAAAAGAGTTATAAAGGAAAGAAAAAAATAAAACCAGTTGATCAATGATCTCTTTTCTCCCTTCTTCTCTCTTCCTTGCTTTTCCTTGTTCAAAACTAGAAATTCTCTCTCTAAAAACCGTCCTTAATTTGTTCTACAGGTCCCCTTTTATACCCCCTAGCGAAACCTAGAAATAAATCCCTAAAAATAGCAAATTCGAGCTCTGAACCGCCTTATTGCAAGTCGCAATGAATGGAGGCAACAGACTGCCCAGAAAAATCTGGAGAGGTCATTGCGAGCCGCAATGAGTTTGGTTGCGAGCCGCAATGAGTGTGCTGGAATGAAGATGCTCTGTGCTGGAGAAGTCATTGCGGGCCGCAATGAGTTTGGTTGCAGGCCGTAATGAATGTTGACAGTTGCTCCAATCTTCGCGCTAACTCGCCCGTTTTACTTCGTTAAGCTCCAAATACTTGATTACCTGTAGAATAAACATAACTAGGGCAATAACTTGAACTTTTGGACATTTCTAACCTAATTAAATCTAATTTAATCAGAACTTGACTTAATTTACATACCTAACCCTAGGTTTCAATAGATACAATTTTGACTTATCAATAGGGTATATCAAGCGAATGGGAGGGGGCTATTGAAGGTGCTGTGACATAACATAGCTTGTAATAAATAAGGATTAATGTTGTAAATAGGTTTACTAATATAATCTTGATAGTCGCTACCAAGTTTTAAAAAAAAAAAATTTAAGAGTTAAAGAGTCGCATTGGCCCCGCCATCTATCTGGGCCTAATTGTGAGCAGCTGAAATTTAGAGCTGCACCATTGAAGGCAAAATCTGAGGCAGAACATTTCCCATGAATCTATATGATGACCAAACCAGAACTCTCAGCTAAAACTGCCCCATAACCTATTTAACATAAAACCACCGCTCCGCTCCGCTCCCCTCTTGTTATCTAGAGATACTACTAGTGTGCTGTAAAGGCATTCAGTTAGAGTATTGTATTCAGTTTATAGCAACTATGTTCTCTTGCTATATGGAGATACACTACTCAAGTGCTACAAAAACATTCAACTAGAGTGTTGTATTAGGGTTGCAACCACTGTCTTCTCTTGCTATCTGGAGGCACTACTAGTGTGCTACAAAGACCTTCAATTGGAGTGTTGTATTAGGGTTTCAACTACCCTTTTTTCTTCCCATTTGGATACATTGGTAGAGTGATGTAAAGACCTTCAAATAGAGTGCTATATTAGGGTTGAAACTATCATTTTCTCTTGCCATATAGAGACACTAAGGGCCTATTCGGATGTCAAGGAATTATACATGATGGGATTTGATGGGTATGAGAATCCACTCTTGCAAAAATGGGAACTCATGGATATGGGAACGGAGTGGATTTATTATGAGAATATGCTGAAATAAGTGTTCGGTTGTACCATGAGATTAATCGTAGGAAATTCTATTTTTCTTTTTAAAATATTTAAATTTTGATTAATAAATAATAACGTGATGAATATTAGTATAAATAAAATGCATCATATTCAATAAAATACTGAATCTGAACACTGGATAAAATTATGAATTTACAAAATAATAACATAGCCAAAATATTATAATTAAATATCAAATTAGTATTACGACACTACAAATTTTGTATCCAAATAATTATTAAATTGTAACCACCAGCTGCCATTATAAATTCTTAAAAAATAACAATAATTGTAAATGTTAGGATGAAGTCCCTGATATTTTAAAGTTGAAGCGAAAGGTCTCTGGGTTATCACCCCTTCGTACCAGTCCAGTATGCTCTTTCTTCTCTGTCCATGCAACAATTTCTTTTACCAGAACCAATCTGTACCAGTCCGATACACTTGTACCAACATTAGTTCAGTACGCTTGTACCAGCACCAGCCCGGTATGCAATTCTACCTGATGAACTTGTATTTAAGTCCCTAAAACTTATCCTTTCAACAAATAGAATTTTAATGACCATGTAAGAAAACCTAATATGCATATGGCCATATATAAATTAGCTCACATCCAAAAATTAAGCAAAAATCCGAATGATAAATAAATTGCTTTCAATTTATATGTGATAGAAACTAACATGTGGAGCTTTGCTTAACTAATTTAATTCACAGTATATGGATGTTTAATCAACTAGACCAATCTCAGAAAACAAACATTCTTTTAATAAAGATATATTAGTCAGGTTCAAATGGTTTACACCAGCACATAGTATCGAGTATACATGCGGCATTAATATATTGGATTGTACCAGTATATAAAGGTCTTGGTACAAGCTGGTACTAAATCTAAGTTGCTGAGACAAATAACACAATTGAATCAGAGAACAAATTAGAAAAAACAAGCAAAATGAATTTGTTACTTTGGCATACATGAAACATATTAGATTAAACCTATCTTGCATACCATATTGAAATACATCATTGCATCTATCATTCATACCAGAGTAGCATCATTAGGAGACCCTCTAAAATTATTCAGAAACCAGCATCACACAGAAACATGAATCATAAATCCTTATTTGAGTAAAAGAAAAAGAGAAAACCAAACAGAAAAAAAAATATCAACTAGAGAATGCAATGTTATCTATTATATCATCAGGTATGAATATAGTGCTATCTATTTAAACGATCCAACCATGAAAGCAGTATTACCACATTCACAGAATTTACAAAGCACACCCTCAACCTTAATAAATTTACAATTTGGTCCCTCAATTTAACAGTAACACAAAGCATTCAGTAATTAAAAGCACACCCTCAATTTAAATAGGAAAAAAAAAATGCAACAATGCTATAACAAAGAGTTCAATCTGTGTGAGAATTGTGTACAATTAGAAAATTTTACTAACAAAATCAAGTACACTATAGTAAAGAACAATTGATAAAATTATATAAATTCAAATGTAGATTTGCTAACCTCTTCGAGCCAATGCTGGAGAGATAGCTTTTGTGCCAAATCAGTTTATATAGGATTGTGAATGTACATTCAACACACTTCTCAGTCAGCCCCTCAAGTTTCCAAAATTAAAAATTCTCAGTCAGCCCCTAATACATAGGAAAATTCAAAGATTCAGCCCATTATTTACATTTTGTACAAATTAAAGCAACTAAAGAAAGAGTGAGAGAGAGAACGAAAGTGAAAGAGAGAGCATACCATGAATATAGAGATAGAGAGAAGTAGAGCCAGGCTGCTTGAAACCAAAGGAGAGCTTGGGAGGCAGCTGTGAATCTGAGGCGGAGGGTGAGGCTAGAAGCGCTGGAGAAAGAGGAGGCGTGAAGGAGGAGACAAGCAGGGTCGGGCTGGAGAGAGTGGAGGCGAGGCGCGAAAGAGCTGTTACACGATGTGGGCAAAAAATAATTCAGTCTGACTGAATTTTAGTTTTCCCACGAATTTACGCTATGTGGGGCAAGAAGCTGGGAAGAAGATGGGGAATGGTCGGGGAAAAATGGAGCAACCGAACGGGCACATGAATTATAATTGGAATTATTTCAAAACCCATATGTTCCTACACATTCGAACATGCTCTAATAGAGTATTGCAAAGGCTTTCAATTGGAATGTTATATTACGGTTGCAACTGTCATTTTCTTTTTTCATATGAAGACGTTACTAGTGTGCTGCAAAGACATTCAATTATAGTGTGTTTTATCCGGATTACAACTATCATGTTCTCTTGCTATTTGAAGAGACACTACTAGAGTGCTACAAAAACATTCAATTAGAGTATTGTATTGGAATTGCAACCACCCTCTTTTTTTATTATTGGGAGGCACTACTGGTATGTTGCAAAGACCTTCAATTGGAGTGTTGTATTAGGGTTTCAACTATTATCTTTTTTTCTCATCTAGATACACTACTAGAGTGCTGTAAAGACCTTCAAGTGGAGTGTAATATCAGTGTTGAAACTACCATCTTCTCTGACTATATGGAGACACTAATAGAGTGTTGCAAAGACTTTCAATTGAAGTGTTATTGATACCACCTTATTAGACCTATTATTTCGACTTGTTTCCATACAAAAATCTGTGTTTTGAACCAACAAATAGTGCCCTTTACATTGAATATCCATAGAATGTGGTACTGCTTTGTTTTGGTTCTTACTTTGCAGGAATTAGGCGAAATTGGGCAAAATCAGGCAATTGGCAGACTTCAGGAACCTATGATGCGACCCTCATTACAGCCTTGAAGACCAGGTGATGCGACCCTCATCCCAGCCTTTGCGAGTCGCATCCACCTGATGCGAGTCGCATTAACTGTTGCCGCCCAGTTCAAATTAAACCTGACAAGTCCAAAGTCAGCTCTGTTGCCTATATAAGGAGGTCCTATGCCAGAATTTGGAGAGTTTTTTTCCCTCTACATTCCAGATCACTTAGAGAGCAGAGATCAAGAGAGAAGAGAGAGATTGGAGATTGCTTGGAAAAGGATCACTTGGAGAAGAAGAAAAGATTGCAAGATCATCTCCAATCCACCTTGGATCTTCGAGCTTCATCATGATCTGCTTATTCTCTCTCTCTTTTATGCTTTCTTTTACCATGTTTGAGTAGATCATTAGTTCCTAGGATTAGGATGTAGTCTCTAAACTTTGTCTTTGAATTGCATGTTGTTTTGATCTAAGTTTGAGCTTGTGTGATTCTTTGTTTGAGTATTCATTTGATTGCTTGATCTTGATTGCTTGATTGATTCTTGATTGTCTACTGTTAGATGTCTATAGTGTAGGGTTTCGAATACCACTTTTGGGGTTTCGCGGTAACCAAAACCCGTTTAGGCTTAAGGTGCGGAATGACCGTAGAACAAAAATTTCTACGGCCAACTTAAGCTCAGGATTAAACGGGGTATGTCAGGAAACTTTCCAATGCGGTCCACCTTCAGTATTCCTTTGGCATCAAAACCCAATTTAATCCTTTTACAGATCTACTCCATGATTGATTTCTAAAACTTTAATCTACTTACCAATTAAATAGATTAATATAACATATTTATACCTTGTTTCCAAATCACAGTTGGAATGCAGACCGAGCGTGTAGAGCTACATCACGGAAGGAATCGACTCGTCTCGGAGCATCAGACGTCTGATGCCTCTATCGGTTATCCACCAGGACTAACCAGAGAGCGGTTTATTTCTTCTGCCAGAAATACCGTAAACCGCGGAATTCTGCAAAAACACTATTCACGGGGAAAAGACGAAAACCCGTAAACACGAATTTTCGGTTACTCAGTTTCATCAATGAGCAAAACTGAAATACCGCGAAATTCGGTAAAACACTATTCATCGATCCCGTAAATATATTCCACAACAACCCGCAAGATTATACGTCAACTACGTATAACTTTCTTTTCTCAACCGAAACACTATTTGGGAGAGAAACCGAGAAAGAGAGAAAATACCGATTCGATTATGCACGAAACGATACAAGTGAATTAGTGGTTTTTCTCTCTACCCCTCCACCCCTATTTATAGGGTTTAGGGTCGGTTGCCAAATGACCAAAATGCCCTCCAAGTTCGGCCTATTTACAAGATATGTCATTGAATGGATAAGGATGACATGTGGATAAGATCGATGACGTGTCATCTGGATAGGATCGATGACACGTCATGCGGATAAGCACGAACCTGAAAAGACCCGAATGCCCTCGGCCCGAACACAAATAATGTTCGTATAATTATTCTGAACAATTATATATATTTTTCTGCGGTTGTTTGTTTCGGTATCGATGACGTGTCATCTGGATATGATCGATGACATGTCATGCGGATAAGGACGAATCTGAAAAGACTCGAATGCCCTCGGCCCGAACACAAATAATATTCGTATAATTATTCTGAACAATTATATATTTTTTTCTTGCGGTTGTTGTTTCGGTAATTTATACAACGTGTCCTGCACATTTATAAATTAACCGGTTAACTTTTATACAACGTGTCACACACGTTTATAAATTAACCAATGTTTTTGCTTGTTATTTTTACATAACATTTATAATTTAATTATAACATGTATAATTAATTATAACCATCTTACTATTGATCATAACCAATTTATAATCAATCACAATAAGATTCTCCGATTAACTCCTATATGGTGTGACCCAATAGGATCTGTGTTATGTTGGTAAATAGAGTTAAAACTGTTTTAACTTCTATAATCATGAGCGGCATCTGGCAACACATCATGACCATCCAATTACACAGATGATGTTGTACAGTACAATATCACGATCCAGTAAACAATTTACTCGTGTTAATTCTTTTGTCACATAGCTATCAGATTAGTTTCAAGGTAGGTGTGTGTCATCCTTGTAAACTTAATCTTTTCTTGATCTTGAGCAGATTATCAAATATGATTACTCTTGTAATCATACCGCGCGCTGATAATCTTACTCTATCAAGGGGCCCAGTGATGCTATAGCTCTTATAGAGATACGAGAGACAATAGTACTTTTGGTAAACCATCACTACCTCAGCTAAGCCATGTATACCGAAGAGCTACTGTTATAACTGCATTTTACCGACAGCGTTTGATAACAATCACACATATACATTTCTTAGTAGGAAAGATGAATACCTCATACTTTAGAACTTAACACTGAATGAAAGCATTAATGACACGAACACAATTCCGTATAATGTTTCATTCGGGGTCTGTCAGATATCATGTTCCTGGAACATATATCTATGTGATTAAAATGACAACTTCTTGTCTATGGTCTGTAAAACTTGACCATCATTTAATCCACATACTAACCTTATAGCGGTAATTAGTGTTCCTGCTAATTACCTTGGTCAGTGACCTTTTAAGATTAAGAGTATATATCATCTATATTATGGAGTTTTACAATTTCAGTCATGAACTCGAAATGATCCATAAATGCAATAATACTCAAGGCAACAAAATGATATTAATCATCAAATTCATGAACAAAGTTTTATGATAAATTAACGTATTATTGACTTCTAGATTATTACAAACTAACATATAGCATCTCTTCTAGTAATTTGACCTTGATGTATCTTGAAATTGTGATTGAGTATTTGAGGTAGATTTAAGATCAATAGTAGTCGAGAGATGAACTTTCCATTATCGAAAGGTTATGGATACCTCTAGTAAACCAGACAATCAATTTAGGTTAGACACCAGTAGGTGAGAGCTACAGGTTGAAGCCTCGCACAAGAAATCAACTTAGATACGAACACATGTCAGCTCAGCTCGAGGGCAATGCGACCCGCATCAGAGATGATGCGAGTCGCATCATAAGGGTCGCATCAGAGATGATGCGAGTCGTATGATAGGTCCAGAGAAGGCAAATTTTGAGATGAAACCCGAAACCCTGGAAACGTCTTTTATCATTGTTCAAAACCAAAACCTTTAATTGCTTTCATTCACTATTAATTGAATCGTCACTTGAAATTAGGAAATATAAACAAACCAAACTCAACTTTTCACACTTCTAGTACCTAACTCGAATTAGTAAGAATTTAGAATCGAATTGGACCGTCCCTGAGGATCGATACCTGATATACTATACGATTAGGACTGTGCACTTGCAGTTTTAGTCAAGAGTAGACTCAAGGTTTAAACTGGTACAGCTTGCTGTACCTGAAACTTTGTAGCGTACTTTCACGCGAACAGTTATATTAGGGTTGCAATTACCCTCTTCTTTTCATATGGAGATACTACTAGAGTGCTGCAAATACCTTCAATTAAAGTGTTGTATTGGTGTTGCAACCACCATCTTCTCTTGTTATATGAAGACACTACTGGTGTGTTGCATAGACCTTCCATTAGTGTGTTTTCTTTGATTTACAGCTACCATGTTCTCTTGTTATTTAGAGAGACACTATCAAAGTGCTACAAAAATATTTAATTAGAGTGTTTTATTGAGGTTGCAACCACCCTCTTCTTTTCTTATCTGGAGGCACTATTAGTATGCTGCAAAGATCTTTAATTGAAGTGTTGTATTAGGGTTTCTACTATCCAGTTTTCTTCTCATCTGGATACACTTCTAGAGTGTTACAAAGATCTTCAAGTAAAGTGTTATATTAGGGTTGAAACTACCTTTTCTCTTGCCATATGGAGACACTAATATAGTGCTGTCAAGATCAATTGAAATATTGTATTAGGGTTGTTACAACTACCATTTTCTCTTTTCGTATGAAGACACTACTAGAATACTACAAAAACCTTGAATTGGAGTGGTGTACTAGGGTTGCAACTACCCTCATCTCTTACCATATTGAGACATAACTAGAATGCAACAAAAACCATAATTTGGAGCTTTGTATTGGGTTGCAACTATCATCTTCTCTTGCCATATGGACACTAGTGCTGGAAAGATATTCAATTAAAGTGTTGGATTAGGATTGCAACTACCCTCTTTTTTTGCCATATGGAGACACTACTGGAGTGATGCAAAAACATTCAATTGGAGTGTTATATTAGAAAATACTCTCTTTTCTTGCCATATGGAGACATTTATAGAGTTGTGCAAAAACCTTCAATTGGAGTGTTGTATTAGGGTGACAACTATCATCTTCTATTGCTATATGGAGACACTACTAAAGTACTGGAAAGACTTTCAATTGGAGTGTTGTATTAGGGTTGTAACTACCATCTTCTCTTTTTGTATGGAGACACTACTAGAATTCTACAAAAACCTTCGATTGGAGTGGTGAATTAGGGTTGCAACTACCCTCATCTCTTACCATATGATGACACTACTAGAATGCAACAAAAACCATCAATTGAAGTGTTGTATTAGGGTTACAACTACTATCATCTCTTGACATATGGAGACACTACTAGAATGAAATAAAAACCATCAATCGGAGTGTTGTATTAGGGCTGCAAGTATCCTCTTCTCTTGACATATAGACACACTACTAGAGTGATGGAAAGACTTTCAATTGAAGTGTTGTATTAGAGTTGCAACTACTCCCTTATGTTACCATATAGAGACATTATTAGAGTGATGCAAAAACATTCAATTGGAGTGTTCTATTGGGGTTGCAACTTTCTTCTCTTGCCATATGGAGACACTAATAAAGTGATGCAAAGACCATCAATTGGAGTGTTATATTAGGATTGCAACTACCCTCTTCTATTACTATATTGAGTAGTGTACTGGAAAGATCTTCAATTGAAAGTTTGTATTAAGGTTGCAACTACTATCTTCTCTTAACAAATGAAGACACTCTGATTAGGTTTGTACTAGAGTATTGCAAAGACCTTCAATTGCAGTATTGTATTAGAGTTTCAACTACCCTCTCAACTTGCCACACGGGGACACAACTAGAATGCAACAAAAACATTTAATTGGAGTGTTGTATTAAAGTTGTAACTACTCTCTTCTCTTGTAAATAGACTGAGCTCTTGGAAAGGGTATCTGTTGTCGAATGCGGGTCAAGTGGTACTTATCAAGTCTGTCTTAGAATCCACTTTGGTCTACTATATAACAACAACCCTCATCCATAAGTCTGTTTTATCAAAAATCAAGTCAAAGATGCGCAGATTCTTTTGGGGCAAAGAGAAGGTAAGGTGTCTTGTATACCTAAGATGGGAGGAGATTGCTAAACCTAAGTGCTTACGAGGAGTTGGCCTAAGGGATCTAGAAGCAATGAATACCAGTTTTCAAGCAAAGAATCTCTGGAAAGTTACATCAGGGAATAGGGCGCTTTGGGTTAGTATCATTGAGGTGAAACACTACCCTTCTGGTACACTATGGCAGACCAACAAAAAGACAAAGTGTGCAAAGGTTTGGAAGGGGATCATGGAAGTAAGGGAATTCATGGCCAAGCAGGTACAGTGGATAATCGGAGATGGCAGGGCATGTAACATGTTCTCTCAACCTTGGTTCAACGCCTGGCATACCATACAACGAAAGAACATAGAGCAACAAGAACTTAAGGTATGTCACTTTTTAAATGGGGAAAATGGGAAATGGAATGTGGAGGCGCTAACGGAGGCAGTGGGGTATTTAAATATGATCACAATCATAACCGAAGTTAGGATCAAACAAACAAATGAGAGAGGGGGACAGAATCATGTTCAAAGGGGCGCAAAATGGGTTGTTCTCTATTAAGAGTGCATACCAGTCAATCACAGAACAATCGTTGGTGTGCAGCAAACGATTAATGGAGATAGCAAATTTTGGCTCCCAATTTGGAATATGAAGGATGTTGCCCCAAAGGTGTGTTTCTTTATCTGGAAAGCGGTACGAGGAGCGGTACCGGTGGCTAGGGAGATAGGGCGCAGGATAACAGTTATGACTAGGGCTTGCAAGTTGTGGGGTGCTGGTGATGAGACGGTAATTCACACACTGTTTCACTGTACCATTGCGAGATTGGTATGGTTCAGCTCACCGCTCTCACTTAGAACCGATGGGATCCAAGGCAGTTTGGAAGAGGTGCTACGAAATTTGTGGGAGGAATGGATCAGAGTCAATTGGCCGTGTTTGCATACACACTGGGAAAAGTTTGGAAGAGCCAATGTGCATGCCTGTATGGAGGGAAAAAACAGTCGGTGGTGGGTGTATTAATTGCGACTCTAGCAGGGGGGTAAAGGGGGCAAGAAATAGGGGAGTGAGGGCTGTGGAGGGGGTGGAAACAGGTCAGGTTAAGAGTTATCAATGAGACAGAAGACGAATGTCAATGCTGGGCTGTGGAGGAGTTGGATACTGGTTAACAAATCAACAAGACCTCCATACAGGATACAGTATGGACTCGAAACCTTTTGAAGCCTTCTCCGCTTTTCAAATGGAAGCAACGGCAATGCTATTGGCAGCTCAAGGTGCCAGGGAAAAGGGTATTACAAAATGCGTTTTCTATACAGATTCAGAGGAACTGGCACATATACTAAACATGGATGAGAGACCACAGGCACCGGACTGGAGGGGCCACTAGAAAATTGAAATGTTAGTTAAGGGAAAATTGTATGAGATTTATGCAAATTAGTAGAGAGGAAAATGATAGGGCACGTAAACTTAGCATATTTTGCCAAAACTTGACAAGGTCAGTTATCAAGGGTATACACTACCCTCTTTCTATAATATGTAATCCCAGGAACATGTAATCTGTTTGTTATATGAATGGAAGCCTACAGGCATTTGAGAGAAGATGTACCAACAAGAGAAATCTGAACTAATCTGAACACCATCACCGAGATAACCAATCTTTTCCAGAAAGACGACCAAATTGCACACAAGCCAGCCTGGTACGGTGCCAACAACAGAAAACAAACAGTACCAGCAGGCCTGGTACGTTACCAGGTTGCTGATATGATACCATACCAGCAAAGACGATTTCCTTCCCACTACAGCTTTGTTTGAATCCATAACGGACCAGAATATATGCAATAGGTAATAAATATATTAGTAAAAACATATATATTTGATTGAAAAAGCACCAGCTGACAACTTACATCAAACAATTCATCAAATTAGCTATTACATCAGAGACTAAAAACCAGCACTTGGAGGTTGAAAAGAACTCATACAAAAAAAACAACTGTCAAGCACCAACATTAGAGGCTTAAACACATCCATACAAACCACATGACATGCATATATTGTCATATTAGTTCAAAACTCTTTAAGCAGCACTGTCAATTACCATAGGCTGAGCATCCTGCTTTTTATCTCCCTTCTGCATTTAACAAAAGATTGTACTCAATTAAGTTAAGAACTAGAAAAAGGGTAAATGAGATGGGACAACTAATTTCCTAAACATGAAGGAACTAACAGAAAACGTCAAGCGGCCTCAAGCGGTTTTAGATAAAAGACAATAAGTGAAGCCAGGTCTGTAATTCTAATTCCCTAAACATGAAGGAACTAACAGCAAATGTCAAGCCGCCTCAAGCAGTTTTAGATAAAGGACAATGAGTCAAGCCAGGTCTGTAATTCTAACAGGTTTGATGCTATATATTAACCCTTGCAAGGTCCAGATATAGTTATCAAATAAAATAAAAAAACCTTCCCAATATATTTGTAGAAAAAAAAAAAAGATCCTCCGAAGTAAAATAAAGGTCATCATCATCATACAAAGCTTTTGTTTAAGCCCTAAACAGTTGTGTTCTATGTATCATAAAAATTGGGAGGAAGATTTTCACTTACATTAGCCTCCATGTGCTCTACCTTGCTCCATTTAGCAAACATATTGCCATAAAACTTGGCATCTCGTTTGTTGTATTCCTTCACCTTTTCCTTCAAAACCTTGTATTCTGCCTTCACATCTCTGAGCATATTCAACAATACCAGTTTTCAGCAACCAGAATCACACAATATGCTAAAGCCATGAAAAAGGATTAAGCAAATAGATACCTATTATTTGGATCGATTTCAAGTGCTCTCTTTATGTCCAACTCCGCTAAGTCAAAATCTGCAAGCTGTATGTATGCCTGAGCCCTTCTGTACAAGGCTTTAACATTTGTGCTCTCCATCTCCAAAACCTGAAAGAAACAGTTAATCATCAATATAACTATTTGTACCAAAGCATCTGGTAGTACTGGACATACCTTCACTTGAAATAACTTTCATTATTAATCTGAGGTGTACTCTTCTATCTTATTCCCTATTTGGTGCAATATCTCATTGCATTTACAGTTATACAAAATTTATAACTTTTTTGGTCCAGTGTTCTGTTTTCTCAGCTGAGAGCTAACTTCCTATTTAGAAAAATTCTTTCATTTGATCTCGCAAATCAACTTATCATGTGCATTACTGCAGCAATCCCATAAGTGATGGACCACCAAAAATATCCTTGCCACTGCAAGAAACTCTACTACCGCACAACAGGTGCACACAATAAGTTGTAGTGAAATCTTGTTTAATGTTACAACTACTTGATACTTCTATACTTTACCTTAGTGCACATTTTCTCAGCTTCCTTGTATTCCCTGAGCTTGAGTTTGCATGCAGCATTATTAAGCTTGCAACTGATTTTCAATGCCTTGGATTGCTGCTTCTCCTCATCACTAAATGAGCTATCATATTCTATGTATTTTGCCGCCTGTCAACAACACATTGTATTGAAGGCTCAACACAGAAAATAAGCATCTTTCCCTCTAATATTGAGATACAAACATTATTTTCTTCCTTTTTTTAATGCACAAAAAATAAAACATAAAACACTTTTCTTATCCTACCTCAGCATATTTTTTTCTTAAATAGGTATACATATAAGAATGGCTGATGAACCATTAGTCTACTTTCCCCATCTTTTTGTTTGGCTGAGATTGTCTAGAAAAGCTCAAGGAGAACATAGGAGATAAAAAAAGAAAGTTACAGGGAAACCACCCTTTGCACCTAAACACCAAAACTGCAATAATTTAGAAAGATCATTATTTTAAACATTATAGTACTAACCTTCTCATATCTCTTTGAGGCTCTAGCAATTTTGCCAGCTTTGAATAATGCATTTCCTTCCTCTTTTTTCTTTCCAGCAGCCTCTATCTTCTCTGACGTGTTCATGTCCCATGATTCTTTTTCCTAAATATAATAAAACAAAACATGCATGAGGAAACACATTTGGGTAGGCTTCACCCAATCTTCAAAGCAAAACAATTTGTTGTAGGCCTTCGAATTCATACACGACAAATCTCTTTCAGAGAGAGTGGCAAAGAAGAATTTTGTTCAGAAACATCTTATTAGGGTATCCAAGAATAATGTGGGAGATAATTTATCTATATTCATGCTAGTAGGTGCAGAAGAATAGCAGGATACTTCTCATAATTTATAGTCCTTTTTGGCACAGTGTGGCAGAATTGTCACCCTACACAGAAATTAATCTATCTAAACTGAAACTTGGAAATTGTTTTTGCAAGCTTGGTAAAGAACTTGGAAATTGTTACTATCTAACTTACCTTGTCAAATGAGACTAGCTCAATCTCATAGTAGACAGTGGAGTTCGGTGGCACCACAGCCATATCCTGCTTTGATTCATTCGAACTAAAAGCATGCTCAGGTGGAATTGTAACCAAAGCCACTTCTCCTTTCTTCATTGAGAGCACAGCTTGATCAAGTCCTTCAATAACTTGTTCTGACAAACAATATTGAAAACCTCTTCTATTAAATACCAACCATCTCAAGTATGATATGAAGACATGGAATTACCAATTTGAGATTTACATTTCTAGAAGTCATTCTTTGTTATATTAGAGTTCAAAAGAACCTTATTTAAGTGTCTTGTAAGCATATTTCCATAACAAAGTTTGTGTGTTGTTAAGACGTCCTATTCATGGTTCAACTAACTTAACTTGCAGATAGACACATAAAGAGAAAAAAAAAAAAAAAAAGCACAGCTTGCATAAGAGAGAAAAAAATATTACCTTCATCGGTCTTGAACTCTAGAGGCTCATCTCCATCATGGCCTTTTCTCACAAACACAGTTCCATCTTCTAACTTCCCAACTATTTTTACTGCAAAAGAACAAAAACTGCAGTTAGTTCTAGCATTTAAGCATCCAATCAACCAAATAGAAAAACTACCTTTACAATACCAATTTGGTCCTGAATGCACTTGCCAGATTTTCTCTATTGGATGTTTAATTCTTAATGCAGAAAGAAGAATGGTAAGTTTTCATTCCATTCAGGCCCAAAATACCAAGTATGGTAAAATATACCAACCACAATGTGTACTAATATCAAGCAGAACAAAGGCCTCACTTTCAACTCAATCTACTTTACCTTTAACAACTTCATTCCATTCAGGCCCAAAATACCAAGCATGGTAAAATATACCAACCACAATGTGTACTAATATCAAGCAGAACAAAGGCCTCACTTTCAACTCAATCTACTTTACCTTTAACAACAGCACCATCATTAGGGCGCTCATATCCTTCTCCTTCCTTGAGTATCTTCTTTAGTATCTTCTTGTCATCTCCAATCTCCGTGACAGTTTTCCAAGATACCAATTCAAGATCCACATTGAGAGTGGCATTAGGTGGCACAAAACCTTCAGCTTCCGAGGCTTGTCTACCCATCTCACCAAACCCATCTGTCAAATTTTAGATACAAATATTAGATTATATAAGATATTTACAGATTAAAAGTAAGTTATATTAATACAGTTTAAAGCAATATTTCTACAACTAAAGACTTAAATTGCAAGTTCATTTTGCACCATTCCAAATTTTATGGTGCCCGGTTCACGTTATATATAACAGTGGTCCTGCTTACCTTTCTACTTTGCTGCAGAACTCGCTGCAGAATTAATGCTACTCTAGTCCAATGAAAACTAAAAAATAGCTTAAATTTGGTCATTGCAGAGTTGGGATTTAGCTTCAGTGTTTAAATGAGCAAAGAGAATCATCATAAACTCAAGTCGATGGGCAATAGAACGCTGCATCACTTAAACTGGTAGGTTTACACACAATTAAATATTCTGTGAAACTTACATTGTGGCTTGACTGTAAGGAGAACCTTCTCGCCCTTCTTCATTGTCTTCACAGCTTTTGATATTGCCGGGCAGAAATATCCTAGACAATATATAGTACAACAAGGAGGTTCAGTAATAGTCCGCTCAATCCAAATTCTGAATGTATTAGATATGATCGAGTTCCAGTCAGTCCATACCTTCTTTCACAGTGAACTCAACACCATCAGATTTGGATACCACAGTTCCATCCTCAAGTCTGGCCTCATATTTAACTGTACCAGATCACAACAATAAATTAAATCAATATCAAACCCTATAATAATAGAAAAATTTTAAAAATGTTTGTCTATTTTCTTCAGTTAGCACTGCAAATATATAATTTATTAATGCTGGCAAAAAAACAGTAGCTGCTTTTGTAAATTGTAATGCCATAAGCTACTTAATACAAACAAACTGCCAATTGAGCTCACGAAAGATTGAGTACTCATATAAGAAGGCACACTGGTCCATACGTTGGGCAATGTATCAAGGTCACCCACGTCAATGCAAGAGGATTTTATAATCTAAATATATTTACCCAAAATTTGATGATTGCAAAAATAGTTGATAGAATTCACTCACCAAGAACTTCATCCCGGTCTTTTGGGTTATCCCACTTTTCACCTTCCACCAAAATTTTCTTGAAAATGCCACCATCCTTGCAGATGTCCTTCACGCTAGCCCAAGAGAGCAGCTCCACATCAAATTGCAGAGTAGCATTGGGTGGAATTGTGGGAGGAGAACCCGATTCACCATAGGCCAGCTCTGGTGGGATGGTTAAAATTGCATTCTCACCTTTCTTCATGGTCTTGATCCCTTCATCCCATCCTTTTATCACTTGACCTGAAAGGTTTTTAGTTTTAACAGCATGGTCAGTTACATGTGACACCCACTTTTTGCATCAAGGCAGCACACCTATTGGTCTTAGCTTCCAAATTTAAATGTTTATTTTTACATTAAATGTTTATTTTCTAGTTTCGTGTTTTTGCTCAAAATATTACAGGTTTCTGAGGTGCAACATTCATGTATTTGCATTCCACTTGATTAATTAGTCATGGTTTAGAGAAGCATTCCACTTTTTGAAGTGCTCTGTATCTCTTAAAGGAGTTCAATTTTTAGAAGGAAAATAATATGAGAGGTGATCAAGGAATAAAAGCCAAACCTTTGCCTAGCTTAAACTTGAAGGGTGTGCCACGATCACGGCTGGAATCGAACTTTGTTCCATCAAGCAGTGTCCCAGTGTAGTGTACTACAAACAAAATCAATTCCGTTTGTTTAAAATATGAACTAAAACCAAAATACAAAGGAAATTATGAATTGTTCAAATTGCCTTCTACACTTTCATAAAAGTAAATTAAGACTGTTAACAATAGGATCCATGTCCAGACTTCACCAAAATCCTATTTATTTATCTTTTCTCTTTAATTGGAATTGTTGTTGTCAGATTAGGCAGAGGGAGCATTGAAATCTAATTAGCTCAATTTGAGGTATAATTTAAAAATGGTGGGTTTACTGAAGGCTTGCTATGATCTATAATCATTCATTTATTGCGTATGTCAATTACATTATATTTATATTGAGCCAACTTGGAATTACTGAAATTTAGCTAAGTCAAAGAAAACAACAAATTTGAGATGTGACGGCAATACCTTCAACCTCATCTCCGGTCTCTGGTGTCTCCCATCCCTCCCCTTCTTTAAGAAGTTTCTTCTTCAACCCTTGCTTTCCAATCTCCTTCTCCTCTCCTACCTTCATTAGTGGACTCTCGACCTCATCTCCAATCTCCATAGGTTCCTCCTCTCCGGTAGGAAAGTCAAAATCCTCCTCCATTGCTCAAAAATTTATTTGAGTTTTTTGCTCGAGAATTGCAAGGTTAAGTGAAGATGACGAGAACTCTAAAGCTTAGCAAGTGCTTGATCGATTTGAACCCAAAGGCAAGGAACGGAAGGAAAAAAGATGGTATTTATAAGCGTAGGAGCGGAGTCTAGAGAGTTCGCAGGAGACGAAAGATGGATGGTAAAAGATTGCACTGTTACTGTATGGATGGATGTTTCTGGAGAAATGGAGAAGCGGAGTTGCAAGTGGACCCGCTTTTGTTTCCAACTTTCCATTGTCATTGGCATCAAGAAGTCTCTAGAACTTGGAAGATCGCTCAGTCTCCCCATTAATTCCCGAGGGGCGAGGGGCAGAGGAAAACAAACCTCTCTAAAGTCTAAAGCTGGATATTGTGCGGCACTGTGGTGCATCTAAATGTATTTTATTACACTGCACGTGTCCTCTGCCTATTCGATTATGGGGATGCCGCAGGGCAGTATTAATTTGAGCTTTGAGATTCGTGCAGAACCTATTTCAACGGTTGAGATTTTACAAAAGGTCCCGCAAAATATGAGATACCTCAGAGTTTGAGAATCCAGTTGATCCGTAAGAACGGATACGGAAAGAATAGCAATAAAATCGGAGGCAGAGAGGGATGACGTTAGCCAACATCAGCGTAAAAAATAGACAGAACCCTCCATATCCCATCCGACGGCACAGAGAAATAATCAGATCCGGTCCGTATTTGGTTTGATTCTTCAGAATAATCGATTAACTTAAATGAACCCGTCAAATCCCCGATTTATTAAACCGTTTTTTATAAAAAAAAATTGCTGAACCAAACCGACAAAAACCCGGATTCAAAACGAATTCGTTTCTCAAATCTCATTCTATTCCAATTTGTTGCCTTTTCTTCCAAACTTGAATTATTCTCAAGACTGTGACTCAATCTCATTCTCAATACTTTGTTTGAAACATAATCACAAAAGAAGCTACTAAGATCAAGTACTTAGCAATTTTATGAAAGTTTTGAGTTAATTTTATTCCATTGATTCATGCATTTAAAGTGTTTGATGACAGGCTCAAACCAAATTGCATTTTGGTCATTTTTTTTTTTATCAAATAGTAAAATTGACGTAGAACCAAGGTGAATTAGGTTCAAATCAAATAGCTACATTACTGGGCAGGTTCTAAGTTGCTTCACTTGGTGTTTTTATTGCAGTATGAAAAAGTAATTTTTCTTTAACAAATTGAAATGGTTGTCTTATTACACATGGAGGCAATAATAGTCAAAATTATCATGTTTGCAATATACACCTAGGGTTGTTTGGTTATTAGAAAGACAACATTTGTCATGTCTTGTGAAAAAAATTGGCAGATCTATCTTCACCTTTTCATTAGTAAATAAAGAGACTAAAATATCCATACCTTAAAAAAATGATGTCACTCGTGAAATTGCTTGAACCAGTTCATATGAACACGGAATCAAACCTGAGATTTTCCATCACAACAGTTCAAATTAAATTCATTGGTAGATGCCAAAATATAAAACGTAAGGTTCTATATATTGCAATACAACTGGATTTTGGATTTTAACAGAATGTTTCTTAAGATTTGTAAATTTTTAATGAGTCAAGAGCCAATAGTCTCTATTGTCCTTGTTAAGGTTTTCAAATAACTAATTTTTTTTTTAAATAAAAGAACTTGTAGTTCAAGGCTATTTTTTTAAGTTTATATGTAACTACTATGTTAGACATTTTTTTATAACTTCGTATATGAAGTTCGTAGCAGTTCATATCTAACTACTATTTTAGATATTTTTATATGAGGAGGGTTGAAATGCATCCAAAATTTTGTGCATCCAAATGCACTCTATCTTTTTTCTCTATTTTCAAAGTCCGAATAGTCAATCCGAACCGTTAGATGCGATCTATATATTAAGATGTGCTTGGAGACCAAATTTTATATTTTTTTGGAATTTTTTACTATTTATTAAGCCACTTTGAAAAATCGCTGATCCAATGGTCCAGAAAATGTAAAATCACCGATTTTCAAAGTGGCTTAATAAATAGTAAAAAAATTTCAAAAAATGTAAAATTTGGTCTCCAAGCACATCTTAATATATAGATCGTATCTAACGGTTCGGATTGATTATTCGGACTCTGAAAACAGAGAAAAAGGATTTGAAAGATAGAATGCATTTGGGTGCACAAAAATTTGGGTGCATTTGAACCCTTCTCTTTTTATATAAGTTCATATATGAATCCTGTAGAATTAATCATAATAACTTTTTATTTGAATTGTACTAGAATTTGATTGTCTATTGACAATACAGTTGAATTTTACAAATAAAAACTCAATCCACAATTTATATATAAAAAAAAGTTGCCTGAATTAGGATTTCATTTTTTTCATGCAATAAAAGGATACCACCGAATAGTATTTTTTTTTCTGTATTTTATATATTTGTGTACTCCTAATTTCTTATAAAATACTATTATTATTCAAAGTTTATTATGTGTTATTCAATAAATTATAAAGAAGTAATGCATATCTAGTTATCTACGAATATTCAAAAAATTGTCTGAACTTTTTGGCACTGTAATCACTTGGCAAAAATAAAATGTAAAGAATAGTTACTTTGTTGTACTTTTCTCTCTCGTATAACCATGAATTTTAAAGATCTTCTACTAAGAATATCTAAACTCGCGATCTTCCACTAATATAATTTATTTTTAATTTAATATCAGAATAATTTTACTAATTTTTTTAAGTTAGAACGACTTTTTGATACTGTAACAACTTCACAAAAAAATAGTATGCAAAGAGCAATAATCTTGTATTTTTAATTATCTCATTCTCATATCGTACGATATATTTAAAGGTCATAGATTTTATGAAATCTTGACTCAATTGTCTTTCGAACGTGTGATTTGTTCCTGGACGGAGCACTTGCACAATTCTCAGTGCGTCCACAACAACATTCCGAATAAATAGCTGCAGCTTTTGCCAAACGGTAAGACAGTAGCGCTTGGTAAATAAGATTCATCGGTTATTTATTTTGAGCGACTAATTGTGTGAAAATTGCAAGTTTACAAAAGACACCGTTCTCTATAAAAGAATAGGTTGGATTTGTCACTGGTAAAATACTACAGGAACTAAAAAATATTAATCAACATGGGTATTTAACAAAATACTCCATTCTAAATTTACAAATACACCAAGCAAAGCATCAAATGCCGACACAAAGAGCCGCTACCTTCTCTTCTATTCTACGAAATTATAAAATATTTATCAAAGAAACAACATTATTATTGGCAAAGCAACATTGCTTTGCTTCTTAAATATTGCACCGGTCATAACCAAAAAACCATGAATTTGGATCTGTCCCTTTTGACACCTCACCTGACCCATCGATACCGCCAAAAGGCTCAAACTCCTCGCGCCATCTTTGATCAGAGAGGCTATCACTTGCATCATACTTAGCTGCCACATTGGAAGGGGTTTCTTCCTTTTCAGGTGTATTTTCCAGAGCATCTTTAGGTAATGGAGACTCAGCCTGAAGCACAACAATCTGTTTGTCATAGTTCTTTTTCAGGTTCTCCATCTCTTGGTATACCTTTTCTGTCTCTTGTTCAGCAACACGAGCTCGTTTCTGTTAAATATTAGATACTGGTTATATTAGAACAGTTGCAGCTAGAGCTACTTTATCTGATCTAGAATTTCTATACTTCAATCATATCAGTAAGGAGTTCAAACGGAGTCTGCAGTTTAATTCTACTTCCAGACAATTAGACTCTGACCAAAAGAAAACTAAAAGCAAAAAAATTCCAGTTAACCATGCACAGTTGTACTGAAACACAACAATATCTAAAAGCACCATACCTGTGCACGTTTGACTGCTTCTTCGGCCTCTTTTAATCTCACGACCAACTCACCAGCCGCTTGAACCGCATCGGCCATATCTCTCAACTGCGCTTGAAGCCCTCTATTCTCATCCCTCCAATATCTCCTCTCCTTCTCCCTCTCAACCCGCAACACTGAAATTTCTGCTGCCAGAGAGTTAATAAACTTTGACTCGGGCCGGCTAACCCCTGCCTTGGCGGCCGCCTTCTTTACATCCTCTATCCCATCACTGATCTTTCTATTCTTGGCAAGCAGGGACATGTGCTTCTCCTGTAAATCAGCATACTGTTCTAGTATCCTAGCATGACCTTGCACTGCCATTTGTAATGCCTCCTTTAGTTCCTCAGTGCACCGCCTCTCTGAGTCGAGTTCAACTCTAAGGTGCTCAGCTTTATTGCGATTCGAATCAAGCTCCATCTCAAGTTTCTTTGTAAGGGTTATCCATTTTCCCTCAGATTCAGACCAGCTCTCCCTTTTGGTATCATTTTCTTGTTCCTCCTGTTCTGGGATGGTGCTGAGTGGACCCATTGGTAGAGGTACTGGATTTCTGAAGCGAAAAGAGGCGGAAGGACAGGTCAGGTAGTAGTTCAGCTGTGTCTTTAAGTCTTGAATCTCTTCCATTAGTACATCTCTCTCCCCCAGCTCATAGAAGTTGTGGTACTTGTCTAGCTCCTCTTGCGCCCTCTTGAGCTCAATATTTATTCGTAGTATCTCAGGATGGTTGTCATACACACTTCGAAGGTGCTGCGATATCAATAAATAAGTGAATCAATAGCGGTCAAAGAATATAAAAAATACTAAATGCTTCTTCAGCCAGAACAGAATAGTAAACAATTAAACAAAGAAAATGTGACATAATATAGCCATGTTTTTAACTTCAGGTCTGTCAAGCAAAGGTTAATATTATAATCTATAACCATGTATTTAACTTCAGTTAATGCCTTTTCCCCCACCAATCCATCTTGATAATTTGCACTTAAAGAGTTAATTTCTGAATGTTTGAAACGACAGGATGTGTTTGAAAATAAAAAAGAGAAAAAAAACAACCTTGTGCTCATTCTGCAAAGCTAGAAACTCCTCTTCCATGAACTCTTCCGCGGGTAAGATGCCATCCATTAAAGTCTCAAGGCGGGATATCTTATCTTCTCGTGTTTGTGCAATAACTGCATTGCACTCCCTTTCATGCTTGTAATGCTGGACCTGCTCAGGTGCAACGAGTTGTCACTATTAATTGTATAGAATAATTAGAAGGCACACCATTTTATTTAAGAGAATGATTTTTTAGACTAGAACCATTTACAGGCGAGAAAGTTGGTCGAGTTCCATTATGAAAAGACTAAAATGTGATATCTGTTTCACCCATGCAAGGATCATAACATGACTAACAATTGACCCAATCTAACAGATTAGCTCAAACCAGAGTGCTACCAAGACAGGTTTGTGTCAGGAGTTATTAGCCTTTCTGTCAGCAGGTCAGGTCACCCCAACCCAAATAATACGTTGCGTTATTTTTTTCATTTCTTATACAATAAATAAAAGGAGAGAAATTAAATGTCTAAAACCAAAATTATTTGCCAATTTAACATGTCACCAGTCCAATGGACAAGTAGAATACTTCTAAATACATATTATATTTCACAGATTGCAATACCCGCCTAACAGAACTGGCTGCAGCCATCTAGAAGCTGGCTTTCAGAAACCCAAACATGCATTAATAGCATGCTGGTCGTGATTCAGAACCATCTTTTTCATAGGACAATCAACAGCAGTAGGAACATAAACAATAAAAACAATAAGACAAGTACATACCAATCTGTTCAGTTGTTGAATCTCAGCAGCTTGTCTTGCATTTAGAGCCTCCAATTCCATTTCTCGCCTAATGGATCCAGCTAAAAGCTTCTTCACAGCCTGTACAGTTTACAACAAAATAATTAGCACCTAAAATAAGTGAAGTATCAGAAGAGCCACATATAAACCAATCAGATTTAGTCTTACTTTTGGAACCTTCTGCATCTTGGATTTCTCTGTTGGTAAAGGTGCATCAGCCGGTACCAAATCCAAGCTGGGGTCTTGATCCACAGCTAAAATATCATCCCCAGAAGCACTTACTGAAGAATCATCATTCATCAATTCCTCTAACTCTTCCGGAATAGTCTGTGTACCAGCATCAACTTGACAAACAGGCTTTACCTGTAACGAAGCTGATACTGATACTGACTCCATAGCCAATGGTGGTTCAGGACTAATTGGCCTAACAAAGAAGCTAAATGACGCCCTCCTCAAAGCATTGTTGTTTTTCTTGGGGCCATTATCAAAAACTTGGAGCCCACGGTGTATACTAGCAGCTAGACTCTCAGGGTTTGGTAAAAGGGGAATGTCTAGAGCACTTGTAGCAACCTCAGTGCTCTCTACTATAGCTCTATGAGATGGAGAGATTGTAGAAGTGGTCCTAGGGCTTTTCCTGATTTGGCTTTCTGACAAATACGAATTGCTAATCTCTGGCACAATGCTAAGTTTTTTATGAGATGCAGATTTTAGAGAGGATGATTTTCTCTCCATGGAACCAGAAGACAAGACAGGTCCAGTGGGCACCCCACTGGATGATGAATCCAGGCTCTCTTGGCTTGTTTTGGAAGGCTTCTCAACATCATTTTCATCGATCTCCATTTCTTCATCACTGTCATCTCTAATGGAGGGCATAGCAGTGGTACAGGTGAGGCTCATTCGAAGGAGGTTCAGCGTACGTCTGGCGTCCTCTGCAGTCGAATAGCCATCTGCAATTGTGGCCCCCTTATTTGACTTGATGCGCACGAGCTCATCCTGAGAACCAAAGACAAGTACAATAATGTTGCTTTCAGGAATATCTGAAAGTAAGGCATGTGAAATACATACATGCATCTCAGTGACATAACCAAAAGAATTGACACAGCAAATGGTAATGCGCTGCTACAAGTGCGCCTTCAAGCAAACAACAATTGTCAATCATCATTGTTTGTGTGAATTCTCTTATGCAGCTTAAGTTGTGTATTTCAGGGCTTATAAATCATTTTTTTTTTTTAATTGGGCTCTTCATCCAGCTTTGCAAAATGCAAATCCAAAATATTGTGTGCTTTGTCATTCCCATTTTGCCTATTTGAGAAAATGAACGCTTTGAATGATATGTTTTGGACAAAAAACTATCAGAACTGACTGGTACCGAAACAGAAATCCTTTACTTTATCTAAGACAATTTAGTATAAGAATAGGCAAAGACTGTACCCTAAGTAGCCGCACTTGCTCTCTTAGCACGTTGACATCATCTTGTGTTGTCTCATTCACAACAGCTTTGTTTTTAATTGCCTTTGCACGCTGAGCAAATCTGAGGGTGCTTAAAGTCTCATTCTTGCACCTGAAAATAATATAATATCAGGCTTTACAGTTGAATGTCACGAAAAGAAACATCTGTTTACCATTACTAATTCATTTATCATCTACTTTTTTTTCTTATCCTCCAGTTTCTTTGTATTTAACTGAAGCATAAGCCCACTCATAATTGGTGCCAAAATATCAACATGAGAAAAGCAGAATGGTGAAGCAGAGTATGAAAGTCATATACCCCGCTGATGGTGAGACTGCACATATCATGGCCAGCTTGGCATTACCACCAAGAGATTCTTGAAGAAGGAACGTAAGCTTGGAATCACGATAAGGTATATGCCTTTGCTTTCCCGACTGCGAAACCTCTCCTAGTATATTGATCAAGTTCCTAAGCAGGAAAATTAAAACTTAGTCTCAAAGTCAAATATATCCTATTCAAAAGATACAGTAGATAGAAAAATTAATTCTTCAATCAAGTGCATGTGATTTTGTGCTGGTCCAGCCCAATACAGGTTGTTTCATAACTTACATAGTTGCATTAGGTTCTGGCATCCTGTAAATTATATATGTTCTTTTTGTCATCCATATTTAGGAACCTATTAATTAAGTTAAACATCTATCATTCTCTTGTAATTAAATTTACTTGGACCATGCTAACTTTCCCCAACAGAGAATTACCAAAACAATCAATTCACAGTCATCCATGGTTAACTATAAACATGCACGCACATATACAAACACCGCATGAAAAAAGTAGAAAACTAAGCAAAATAAACTTACCCAAGTTGGGAAAGAGACTTATTTATATTTCCTGCTTCCTTTAAACGGTCTCCAGCAGCCTTTGTTAGTTTTTGTCTCTCAGATCCAGCAAGATCAACCAAATTTATCCTGCTTATTCTAGTAGCGTTGAGCCCATCCTCCACATTCTACAAATTCCATCCATTAAAAAGAGATTCGACGAGGTTACTTCTAATACTGGGAATGCGCCTTAACCAGCCACAAGTAGTATTTCATTTTTGGTTTAGCAAGGATAAAATAACTTTCTTGCTTCCAAACCTCAATTTGGCTCAGAAAAACTTTAGAAGTTAACAGCCTGGCCCAATTAACAATGATCAGGGGAGGTTTCGTTTCAATACATGCAGACTGAACCTGAAGGTACCCAAAGTAACCTGATCTAGGTATCTGACACCAAAAAGGCAAAATGCAACTCCAAACCAAATTACAAATATGACAAGAAGGCAAGAAGCAACCAGAACCCAAATGAATCTGGAACTGGCTCGGACCAAAATCCAAACCAAATTATAACAAATATGACAGGGTCTTTTCTGCTCAACCTGATACACTATATGACCTAACCTGAACTGTCAAGATGTCAACTACTACTTATCAAAAAAGATGCAAAGTACCGACCTTAAATTGGGATCTTATTACACAGGTGAACACACAATGTGATCGTGAACTCTCCAAATTTACACTTGTTGCACCGGTCCTTCTATTTGCTAGTCCCTGCACCAAGAGCAGAAGCAAAAATGTGATGCTACTCTCCTAGTCAATAATGAATCAGTAGCACAGTACTACTCAAAAGCATGAGTCAGGGCATGACTGATAAAGTAGTAGCAGTGAAACATTTTTCGAGGTTCACATGTGGGGCACAAACTAATTGTTGGCAAGATATCATTCAACTGTACAAAACCAATCATGACTGAAGAATAACTATTTCTGTACTATTTCACTCATTATTTATTTTTCCTCTCTTTTTGTTACATACCTTCATTAACAACTGGGTGACATCTTTCAATGTGTAAGCAAACTCCTCCGTTAAAGACTCCACATACACACGTGTCCCCACATCTTCTCTAATCTGAAATTTTAGTCAGGTGTTAAAAAATTAAGAAGAACAGAAGGAAAAATTTTAAGAGGTTCTAGCACAAAGTTGAAGTGTCAGATATGTTTACCTGAAGGTTCCTCTGTGTGGGATCCAGCAAATCAGTAATTTGCTCATTGTATATCTGCATGCAACAACATAAAATATTAATCTGGAATCTACATAGTGTACCAAAACAAATCAAGAATATGAACACAACAAGAGACACCACATTTTTTAAACTGACCTCTAGAAAAGAACAAGTACAGTTATACGTCAACTCCTTGCTGGAGTGCTTGATTTGCTCCTGTAAAATGGAGAACAATTACAACTATCATTCTTGTATAATCTAAAGACAAGGATTACCATACCTCCGATCTGTATTGTTTTGGATACAGCCAGCATGGCAAATTTTAAGGCCTATTTGTTTGTTGTTTTATTATTTGTGCTTGCAGCTTGCTCATTGTACTGTCAAGCGTCTGAAGTGTATTTTCATAAATGAGATTTAGTGGCGACCTAATAGGGCTTCCTCACGCATTTCATTGCAAACTCAGAACTAGGCAGAAACTGACAACGGCAACCAGTACAATCTGCATGTCATGCTAACTTAAGTCTACAGCAATCTTGTTTAAAACAGATATAAAATAAAAAATAATATTAGTACCTCATTAATACGAGAAAAGAGTAGCTCAAAGACCCGAGGAGTCAGTCCTCTCTCACAGTTAAGCAAATTCTCATCTGCCAAGGCTGCTGCTGGGCCCCACATGGTGTAAGTCTTTCCACTTCCAGTCTATTCAGACAGAAAAAAAAAAAAAAAAAAAAAAGCTATTTTTGTTCATATACTATATTTGTTGTGCATGTTATTTTGAGGTTTTCAGAGCATAACATGAACATCTTTATGAAAAGATAATTTAAGCTTCTTACCTGGCCATAAGCAAAGATGGAGCTATTGAACCCTGCTAAGCAGTTCTCCACTAGCGGAAGCCCGACGAGATGAAACACATCTTCCTGCTTAGTACAAAAAATTCAATTAAATTAATGAGAAAAAAATAGGCAGCAAGGTAACACTTTTTCTTTTTTTTTTTACAAAGTTCTAAGAGATTAAAAATAACCTGACTGCAACCAGTATCTGCAACTGAATCAAAGGTAAATGTATGTTCAGATATTGAGACAGAATTGCCAGATAGTTTCTGCACAACAGATCCTTCTTCCTCCTCGTCTTTCCTCGGAGGCCTTATTCGCACAATTACCTGAAAAGATCCTAAATTATTTCCAAGACCAATAACAGTAGTTACCTTTTACATATAATTATGATACTTGCACAGTAAAAAATTAGTCACGCGTGTGTGCAAGAGCCCAATAAATGAAGTATGGGGAGGTGTTGAGAAATCCCAGCAGAAAATTCTTACTATTACCAACCATAAGAACAAAATTTATCTAATAGAAAAACGAGGAGGGTTCAAATGCACCCTGTCCTGTTTCTCCATTTTCAAAGTCCGAATAGTCAATCCAAACCGTTAAATGAGATCTATATATTAAGATGTGCTTGGAGACCAAATTTTATATTTTTTGGAATTTTTTTACTATTTATTAAGCCACTTTGAAAAATCGCTGATCCAATGGTCCCAGAAAATGTAAAATCAGCGATTTTCAAAGTGGCTTAATAAATAGTAAAAAAAAATCCAAAAAATGTAAAATTTGGTCTCCAAGCACATCTTAATATATAGATCGCATCTAATGATTTGGATTGACTATTCAGACTTTGAAAACGGAGAAAAAGGATTTGAAAGATAGGGTGCATTTGGGTGCACAAAAATTTGGGTGCATTTGAACCCTCCTCTAGAAAAACATACAAAACAGTTTTGAAAGGCATATTATTCTTTAATATACTTGTGAAAAAGTTTATTGGGGGAATATGTTTTAATAATAGTAATTACATAAGATAAGCAAACTAAATTAGAAAGGTGCAAATAAACTTCAGAAGGTATTCTGAATTCTTTATTTTCCAACACTATTATATAAAGACTTTAGAAAACCACCCACTCTACTGACACAACATACCCAAATTGAATGATTTAGCAGGTTAGGTATGGGATCCCAGATATGTAAAATTAAATGAAACTTTTAGAAATGTTAACCAAGTATAAGAAACCACTAACATGTCTATTCTATAAAAAGGATAAATATTAAACTCTCCTGAAAAAGGAAAGCTACGTAAATCCAAAATGTAAGAGATCATGTGAATACCAAATTCAAGGATATTGATGCAAAAAATAGATATATTCTCTTTATATATGAAATGCAAAAGAAAAAAAGTAACAATTGACAAATGTTGCACAAAAGCGCCAGAATCAGAAACAGTACGGATCTCATTTTGGGTTTCAGATGCATAGTCCGCATTTTGTAACGGTTTAAAAGTAATACCCTATTTTTCCACTCATCATTTCCGAAGAGTAAATAATTTAACCCAAAAGGCAAAGAAAACCACCTGAACGCCTGAATCAGACGCAGTAGAGATTGAAGATGCCGCCTCCAAGGTTTCTGAGCTGAGCTTTCTCTTGAGAGGAGGTCGTGGTGGTAGAGGGCTCCGACATTTGCCAGAAAATAGTTTACTAAAACCAGGCGACCGGTACGGCGACGAATCAGACGGTGTAGAGTTTGGATCCAAGTTTTCCTTAGGGACCTTCGGTGGTTTGTTTTTTTGCGAGTTAGGGGTTAGTGTTTTTGAGTTGAAGAGAGCCTTCATGGCCATCTAGGGATGAGTGAGTAGGGTTTGAAACGGAGAGACTGAAACCCTAGGTGAGCGTAAGAGGGGGGGAGAGAAGAAACGTTACAGAGAGGGAATCAAGATTTGAAATGGAGATCGGGAGATTTAAAAAAATAAATAAATAAAAGAAAAGAAATGGAGGGGGAATCAAAAAATTTAATTTTTAATTGGGAGGGATTTTGAAATTTCGGCCTCGCTATTGGCGATGGGATTCTGATCCTCTAAAGTAACTCGAATTTTGTGTTTATATACGGGCCGTTCGATCATAATTCTGCCAAGCATGTAATGCACTGGTGCTTTTAATATTCGTGCAGATTCTGATCGGACCGTCCTGATCTGATTCCAAAATATGAGTTACTTTATAGATAAAAATTCCTGGAGACGGGAGAGTGAGAAGCCAAGTATTGGTTGGTCCTGGAGCACCGATCAGCAGCGAACTCCAAAATTAGATAAGAGTAGCTAATTTTTGCCTCGCGAAATTCTGAGAATTGAAAGCCGATGAATCTATCTTGACTCTTGAGGGTAAGTTTTCATGACCCATGGACTGTGCAAACTTAGTTTATCATCTTTTATTGTACTGTCAATTGAATGAGGTGTGGTTTTATAAAGAAATTGAAGTAATAGCAAATTATCTGATATAATCCAATTTCGGAAATGAGCTAACGGATACAATATTAGAGCTGCATGCGGCATAATGTATTAGACGATTAAAAGATATTTGCAGGGCATGGGGTTTTTTCATATTTTTGGGAGGGTTGGGTGTTTCGTGGCGTGGTGCTCCCAGAGCAGAAAGAAATCTACGGAGGGTAAACGGTACAAATTGGTACTAAATCGGACGGTTTGATTTGTGACCTGTAAGCTGTAACAGTATGTGGGGCCCAGTTGGAAACCATTTCGAATCTGTAAAGCAAGAGGAGTGAGGAGTGAGGAGTCCCTACTCCCTCTCCCTGATCCTGATATAGTCGGGAATCTCCTTCTCCTATTCCTATACCACCGTCAATGAATGCATCAACGGATAAAGCGGATTGGTGTCGGAGAGGATCAGGAGAGAGTATAATCCCAATAACTAAGTTGCATCTATGCTCAAATGACCGAAATTTTTATTAATATCTAAAATATTTAATTAATTTTAAAATATACTCACTTTTTTATGGGATTTTCAGAAATTATCAAACCGATCAAAATATTACTAGTTTTAAATTACCTTTCTGGTCAAAATTTCACTTGTTAAAAACCAAACAATTCACATTTTTCACCGGGCAAAATTTCACTGGTTAACAAAAATTCACTTTTTTTTTTTACAAAACAAAAAAATTTATAATTTCATTATTTTTTTATTGAAAAATTATAAATATTTAATATATTTATTTGAAAATAGATGTAATACAGTATAATAAATCCTTGATTTACTGATAAGACTGCGATAAATAACTCGGATCAGTATTTTTCAGGCTGAATTTTTTGTAGCTATAAGAAAAATAAATATATTTCTTTGTGTTGTTGGAAAACAATAAAAATACTTGGATTCTGAGCAATTGATCCCGGTTCAAAAGTCACTTCTAGATAAATATATAAAATATTGTGATCCGTCTTTTTTAAAAAAACAAAATTTTAAGTTATTTGGTGATTGTTATTCAAGAATAATCGTCAAAATATATACAACTTTTTAGAAATTAAATGTATTATAAGGAATACAATATTTTTTGTATTACCTGAAAAATGTTGATCCGGGTTATTTATCACGGTCTTTCTAATAAATCAATAATTTATTATATTGTATTACATTTATTTTCAAAGAAGTATATTAAATATTTCTAATCTTTCAATACAAAAAAATAAATAAATTATAAAATTTTCTGTTTTGTAAAAAAAAATTGGATTTTTGTTAACCGGTAAAATTTTGGCCGCTGAAAAAAGTGAATTTTCTGCTTTTTAACCGGTGAAATTTTGACCGAAAAGGTAATTTAAAATCGGTAATATTTTTGACTGATTTAGTCATTTCTGAAAATCCCATCTAAAAGTGTGTATAATTTGAAATTAATTAAATATTTTGAATATTAATAAAAAAAATTCGGCTCAGATGTGTGCTGATTTGAAGTTTTAAACCAATGCATCCCGAGTACATTTAAAACATATTTATATGTGTTCATTAATTAGGATAGACTTTCAAATTTAATAATTATCAAATCGACAAATATAATATATATTATATATACACTAGTTAGAATGATGCCTCGAATATTAAGAAAAATAACGAGCTCAGATGCAATTCCAGCACATCATTAGGTGTGTCGTGTGTGATCAGTTCAATAATCACGTTACGTAACGTATAAATACGTGACGTATGCTCAAATTTATTTACAACGTACCGACTGTTTGTTGACATTTTCAAACTCTAAATATTACGCACCATGTATAAGCTCGTGAATAAGTTGGCGCAAAGTATGGTGCATTTTAAATTTTATTTCTTTTATTAAAATTTTATAGTTTCATCTTACTTAGAGATAAGCAACTGTAAAGATGCGTCGATGTTCAAAATTGCGAGTGCCAACGACCTTCTAAGAAACGGTCTCAATAAAAAGTCACCCATTGTGAGAATTTAACATAAAATTAATATTGACATTAGGGTTGTCAATAGTATATTTTTAACTGTTTTTTTATTCGTATCATATTTGATAAAGTGGGTACTGGATATGAGTAAAACAAAACAAATTATTAGCTTATCAGGTATGGTATAGTTAACGGATTTTTTCGTTAGATAAACAAGTAAGACTATGAACAAAGACTATTGCGTATCAAGTAATTCTAAAGATTTTGAAACGAAAGACTATTGCGTATTAGGTATATTTTTTACTGTTTTTTTTTGTTAGATAAACAAATAAGAGTATGTTACCAGTCCGGTTCAGTTCTCATGTAGAATCGTTTATATAAATAAACCAACCAAAACAGATTATATCGGTCGATTTTATTAAAAACTATTGACCCAAAACGTAAAAAAAAAAAAAGATAGAAAACAAGTTCATTTGTGTTTTTGAGTTTGTACAGTTCTCCTCTCCGTTCAATCTTCTTGCATTGGGCCTGTTCGGTAAAACATGGAATAGGAGAATAAAAGATGATCAAGGAATTAGGAATTGACAACTCTTCCACTCTATTCTACATGTGTTCGGCACATCATCAATTGGAATAGTTGCACTTTCTTTTTATTAAAATATGATAATTGTAAGAAATGACTCTTATAATCTTTGTTGACTTTTGACCATAGAATCATAGCTTATTGTTTTTCTATTTAACCTGAGGCAAATTATTATAATTTTACAACGAAAGAAATTCTATTTAGCTGCTCACTTAATTCACAGTATCAAATTAAGTTAGCAAAAATGATATCATTTAATCTGCTCACAAAATTTGTCTAGCCACCAAAAATATGTTCTTTAACACAAAAAAAAACTAAAATAATATAATAGATCTTAAAATAGCAATAAAAATTAAATACAAGAAGCGTTTACAAATTTAATTTCTTCTTCGGTTTTGCATATTTTTCCACAGTGCATTTTTTATATTTGTTCGCAACACATCTCCAACATGTATGTCAATCGGATCATTTTCTTCGTCAGACTCTTCATTTTCCTCATCCTCCTGTTCTTGTTGCTCTTCTCGATGGTCCAGAAAATCATCATTGTCATTTTGTAACTCATTTTGTCTTATAATAAAATTGTGCACAATAAAACATGCTAAAACAAGGTTAACATGGCTGTTCTAACGAATGGGAGAGGGGCTCTTGAAGATTCTGTCGTATTGTAGCTTAATATTTTAAATTGTAATAATAATTAAGGATTGTGGTTGTAAGCACATTTATTAATTCCATCTTGGTAGCCACTACCAAGTTTTAAAAAAAAACATGCTAAAACAACCAAACATTGTTTCTTAAATTTATATGGATGCATTATCCTGAGAATCTTGAATCTATTCTTTACCACACCAAATGCCATTTCGACAATATTTTGCCGTTGGGCATGGCGATGATTGAATAGATCCTCCGCTGATCAGTAGCGACTAGATCTAGCAACTTGTTGAAATTGTGATAAATGGTGCATATTGTTAGTTTGTAATAATCTAGAAGTCAATAATACGATAATTTATCATAAAGCTTTGTTCATGAATTGGATGATTAATATCATTTTGTTGCCTTGAGTATTATTGCATTTATGGATCATTTCGAGTTCATGACTGAAATTGTGAAACTCCATAATATAGATGATATATACTCTTAAAATGTCACTAACCAAGGTAATTAGCAGGAACACTAATTACCGCGAAAAGGTTAGTATGTGGATTAAAAGATGGTTAAGTTTTACAAACCACCTGACACGAGATGTCATTTTAATCACATAGATACATGTTCTAGGAACATGGAATTTGACAGACCCCGAATGAGACATTAAATAGAATTGTGTTCGTGTCATTAATGTTTCTCATTCAGTGTCACGTTCTAAAGTATGAGGTATTTATCGTTCCCACTAAGAAATATGTATGTGTGATTGTTATCTACCGCTGTCCGTAAAAAGCAGTCATAACGGTAGCATTCCCATATGTATAGCTTAGCTGAGGAAGTGATAGTCTACCAAAAGTACTATTTGTCCCTCGTATCTCTATATGAGCTATAGCATCACTGGGCCCCTTGATAGAGTTAGATTATCTGCTAGCGGTATAATTACAAGAGTAATTATATTTGATAATCTGCTCAAGATCAAGAAAAGATTCAGTTAGCAAGGATGACACACATCTACCTTGAAACTGATCTGATAGCTATGAGACAGAAGAACAGACACAAGTAAGTTGTTTACTGGATCGTGATATTGTACAGTACAGCATCATCTGTGTAATTGGATGGTCATGATGTGTTGCCAGACGCCACCCATGATTATAGAACTTAAAACAGTTTTAACTCTATTTACCAACATAACACAGATCCTATTGGGTCACACCATATAGGAGCTAATTGGAGAATCTTATTTTGATTGATTATAAATTAGTTATGATCAATGATAAGATGGTTATAATTAATTATACGTGTTATAATTAAATATAAATGTTATGTAAAAATAACAAGCAAAAACACTGGTTAATTTATAAACGTGTGTGACACGTTGTATAAAAGTTAACCGGTTAATTTATAAATGTGCAGGACACATTGTATAAATTACCGAAGCAACAACCGCAAGAAAAATATATATAATTATTCAGAATAATTATACGAATATTATTTGTGTTCGGGCCGAGGGCATTCGGATCTTTTCAGATTCGTCCTTATTCGCATGACATGTCATCGATCCTATCCAGATGACACGTCATCGATACTGAAACAAATAACCGCAAGAAAAATATATATATAATTGTTCAGAATAATTATACGAATATTATTTGTCTTCGGACCGAGGGCATTCGGGTCTTTTTAGATTCGTGCTTATCCGCATGACGTGTCATTGATCCTATCCAGATGACATGTCATCAATCCTATCCACAAGGGCAAAATGGTCATTTCACACCTATGCCACCTTGCATGTGTAGAAACATGGAGAAGAGTGTGGAAGGGTGTGGAAGGGGTATTTTGGTCATTTCACATATAAAAGGATGAGGTGTCAATGGCATACCTTGTAAATAGGCATATGTTGAGGGGTATTTCGGTATTTTGCGAACCTCCTCAAAAGCCTATAAATAGAGAGGTGCATGTAGAGAGAAAAATCACTAATTCACTTGTATCGTTTCGTGCAGAATCGAATCGGTATTTTCTCTCTTTCTCGGTTTCTCTCCCAAATAGTGTTTCGGTTGAGAAAAGAAAGTTATACGTAGTTGACGTATAATCTTGCGGGTTGTTGTGGAGTATATTTACGGGATCGATGAATAGTGTTTTACCGAATTTAGCGGTATGTCAGTTTTGCTCATTTGATGAAACTGAGTAACCGAAAATTCGTGTTTACGGGTTTTCGTCTTTTCCCCGTGAATAGTGTTTTTGCAGAATTCCGCAGTTTACGGTATTTCTGGCAGAAGAAATTAACCGCTCTCTGGTTAGTCCTGGTGGATAACCGATAGAGGCATCAGACGTCTGATGCTCCGAGACGAGTCGATTCCTTCCGTGATGTAGCTCTACACGCTCGGTCTGCATTCCAACTGTGATTTGGAAACAAGGTATAAATATGTTATATTAATCTATTTAATTGGTAAGTAGATTAAAGTTTTAGAAATCAATCATGGAGTAGATCTGTAAAAGGATTAAATTGGGTTTTGATGCCAAAGGAATACTGAAGGTGGACCGCCTTGGAAAGTTTCCTGACATACCCCGTTTAATCCTGAGCTTAAGTTGGCCGTAGAAATTTTTGTTCTACGGTCATTCCGCACCTTAAGCCTAAACGAGTTTTGGTTACCGCAAAACCCCAAAAGTGGTATCCGAAACCCAACACATATGACCATGAAATGGACAAAGAAATCAACCTGTGTTAGTGTACCCTGCATCAGCCAGGTAATATCTCCCTCGTGGAACAGTAAAACCACCTCTCTCAATTGCCTTACGTAAAACCTTCATATCATCAGCTGATCCCTCACATCCCACTGAGACAAAAACAAATTTCATATGAAAATCAACTGCAACCATAACATTATGTGATACAAAGTTTTTTCTATTAATATGAACAAGTCGCTTTCATCTTTTTACCAATGCAGGAATATGCGTACCATCAATCGCACCTAAAGAATCTTGTAAAAAAAATAATCAAGATTATATCACATTATAATATGCTAGAAGTGATTAAGAATGCGAGAGAGAGGGGTACCTTAAAAAGAAAAAAAATTGGTGCCATTAGCAACACATGCATGCCTTGGTGTATCAACAATAGGTAGTTTGATGTAGTCTCCTCGCATCTCAATTACACTCCACATAACATCATTGAATGCTCTATGCACAGTATCAAGTGATCGCTTAAAATTTGTTACAATAGATCTCATATTTGAAGCATGACCAAGAATGTGCAAAAACATGCCAACTTGTTCTTCAATTGTAACTTCTTCAATTTTCACAATTTCCTTTGACATGACTTCCTGGCATAGCACTTGGAATTTGTTTTTGTTCATTCGAAAATAATTGTATGGCTTTGATGGAATATCATTTAATATACTCATAACATATTCATAACCTGTGTAGATATTATTATAAGTTTGATCAGTTTCTTCATCTGTATGTGTTGTGCTAGAAGAGTCGATTTCTTCATGAATGTTGTTGGTAAAGAACCATGATTCGTCGTCATCATTAAATAACTCCATCAATCGTTCAGTTGTCAATTCATCCATATTACCTACATAATAATAATGAGATATATGCTATTTAACATATTTATCCATCAATTCATCATTGAATAACTTAGGCTGGTTTTGGAGTTTATTGGTACCAGTGATGATTTGAGCAAGTCAACCAATATGGAGCAATTTGAAATAATTGGTTCTCACTCAGGAATTATTGGTTCTCAATCAGCGAAGGAGAAACCTCTTCTCAGTGTTTAGCTCAGATTGATTGTTTACCACCTTTCTACCTCCCTTCTTTCTACCCTTGTCACTCATCATTTCACTTAATTCATAGCACTAGTGTGTGTTGTACTATGCATAGCACCAACATGTACTTCAACAGGTTAACAATTGCTATTACAAAAGAATAATAATGGATTAGATATATACCCATCATAAACACTTGATTTAAATATTTATTCATCCAAATTGAAAAAGGCAACGGCATTTTGATTTCATACTAGCAGCATGTAATCTAGTAAATTGAGAACAACAACATATAATTTTTAGGTACTAACATGTATAAATGAATTTAGGTACTAACATGAATAACAATAACTATTAATAATCAAACCTGGAGTTAATTAAGAAGTCCTATAAATGTAACAAAGCAATATACAGTAGTAAAGATCAATGTAACACGTGCTTATTTTGAAATTTATTAGTATCAGTGGTATGATAAAACAAAGTTATCAAAGTTACAATATATGATAAAATCAATTTATCAAAGTTGTAATATATAATAAAACCAATTTATCAAAGTTAGATTTGTTACTTGGGGATCGATTAGGGACCATGATGCTACATTTCATTTTTACTGTCATGGTTCCTGGACAACAAAGACAGTCACTGGTCTCTTTTGATCTCCAACTGACGATGTACTCACAAAGCTTTATCATGAAGCTTATGTACTCTTATGAATGAAATGAATTTTGCCTATGTAATCAAGGTAGTATACCTGCAAGCTTATGAAATGATTTTAGCTTGTTGTTTATATGCCCCAAATTTATAAAATAAAATAAAAATAACGAGACCCAAAATTCAAAACGATAGTAACAAAATTAATCAAAATAAAGTAAAAACGAATATAAAAAATTCTCAAATACTCTTCCAAAAGAAGAGACCAAAGATGAAGAAAGATGATATTCACCATAGTTACTTGTTGTATTGAACTAAGGTATCATTAACTCGTTTAAAAGAGAAAATTGAGAAGAGTATTTTTCTAACCTCAGGGTTGCTCGTTCTTGATATCTCCATATTTGATCTATTGTTTCGACAAATACCTGTACCAAAATCTGCGTTTTAAAACCACCAAATCGCGTATTTTACATTGAATATCCATAGAATGTGGTATTGCTGCGATTTCATTCTTATTTTGTAGAAAATGGGCGAAATCAGGGAAGTTACTGAATTCTGAGACTCTGCATGCAACCCTCATCACATCTGATGCGACCCTCACCACATCTGATGCGACCCTCATCAGAGTCGATGCTGGTCGCATCGCGAGTTTCCAGAGCAGACAGCAAAGGCCCAATAAAGGCCCATAATTGAAGCCCTCGTTTTGGGAGGTCTATAAATAGATCACCCCTGCCACCAGAGAAGGCCGAATTTGAAGATTCAAAACCTCAAGATCCTTGGAGTGTGGTGCAAGAAAGGAATGAAGGAGTAAAGATTCTTGCTAGATTGCTTTATTCGGTTTTATCATGAGTTCTCCTTCTTTCTCTTTCTCTATGATGCTTGAGTAGATCTATCTTGTTTCTAGGGTTGATGTAATCTAAAACCTTGATTGTGATGCATTGAATTTGAATTTGAGTTGTTCTTGTGTTCATTTGATTGAGTATTATTCTTTCATTGCTTAATTGTAATTGTTTTATTGAATCTTGTTGTCTATTGTTGAATGTTTCTTGCATCTCTTCTAATATCTTGACCTTGATCTTTCTTGCAATTTAATCAAGTATTTGAGGTAGATCAAAGATCTGAAAAGATAGATCAATTGAACCGAAATGTGAGATTTCCACCCATTGAGAGATAGTGGATACCTTAGCAAACCGAACAAATGACTTAGATTGAACACTAGTAAACGAAAGTTTGAGGTTGTAGATCTAAGAAGGTGAAATTGCAATTCCTTACTAGATTTCTGGTGCTAATAAACGAGAGTTGAGGCTCAAGAATCTTAGGTATGGTTAGTAGATCCTTACACAAGTGAATAACTCAGAAACAGGTTCAATGCTGCATTCACTCGAAGGCCATGCAAGTCGTATGGGAGACCATGCGGGTCGCATCACTAGGGTCGCATCAGAGATGATGCGAGTCGAGTGAGGGTCTAGAGAGGCAAGGTTGAGGATGAAATCTAAAACCCCGGAAACTTCATTTTAAATCAATTAAAACAAACATTTATTTTTTGTTATCTTCTATTCTTGAATTTAGGAATTTAAAACGAATTCAAACCAAACTTTTCACTTCTAGTACCTAACTATGATAAGTAAAGATCTAGAGTTGAATTGTCCCGTCCCTGAGGATCAATACCTGATTGTACTATTAGATAGAGGTTGTGCACTTGCAACCTAATACAAAAACTCAATCACGGTTTAAAAGGGTACAGCTAGCTGTACCTGAAACTTCGTGTGCACGCTTTTGTGCGAACAGTTCTCGAGGCTGATTTTGAAACAAAATTACAAAAACTGTTAAGATCAAATACTTCAGGAAGTCTCGTGCAGTCAATGAAATCAAATTGGTAGAATACTTAAAAGGTTAATATTTGAGTTAGATTTTATTGAAGGACTGTACTTAAAACTTTTGTTATGATTTAGTTGGTTTTATTTTATATGTTATTGTTTTTTGTTAAGATCTATTCTTTATTTTAATTGATTATGAGGACTTAATCGAAATTACATGAAACCTTAAGATTTGGTATTTGCAATTGAGAAATTGAATACTAGGTCCAGACCATAAGGAATAGGGTATTTGATAGGCTAAGTACCGAAAGGTGACGCTTGTCTTATACGGAGTTTACCTAATAGTTTAGACAAATTGTGCCAAGTACCGAGAGGTGAAAGACGGTTTTCTATATTAATTGGGACAGTAAGAACTTAATGACTTTAGATTAGGGTAGCCAAGTACCGAGAGGTGATGTTTATTCTAATTCAAAAATGGTATTAATATAGAGATATCCCTTTGTACCTACAACATCTAACTGTGCCTTCATAATTGAAAGAACAAATTTATAAATCAATTAGTCGTGACATTAGTGGATAGGAACCCTAAGAAACTCTAATTTCTCATTCTTGTTAAAAACCTAATTTTGCTTTAAAGACTTTAGTTTATTTCATTTTAATCGAAACCAAACCACTTGAACAAACACAAAACATTTTTACTTTCTTTTACTAAATTAAATTGTCAGGTTAGAGTCAATATTCCAACTTGTTCCTGTGGAGATGATCCCTAAGTATTACTTGACAAGGCTGTACACTTGCAACCGAATTGAGTATCAACTAGGATTTATTACTTGTATTGTAATAATTCACATCAGGGGTGGTCAACTTTTTTTTTTAGATCTTAATATTTTCATTTAAATAATTTTGTGGAGTTTTTGTTTTCTTGTTTAGAGTATATGTTAAAGAATAAAACATTTGATATATTAACGAGTGATGTCGTAACTCTTTATAACTTTGACTTGATTTGTAAGTTTGATGTCAAAGTCTAAATATAACACCAATCAAAGACCTGGCACTGATTCTTAATAATTTATTTTATTTAAATATACACACAAAAATATGGTTAGATTGCTTAAATGACGTCAACTTTTTTTTTAGATCTTAATATTTTCATTTAAATAATTTTTAGAACAAGATTATGAAATCATAAATATAACTACTGATTTTTTTTATTCCAAACAAGATGCTTTTGATGGTTTTTGAATCATAAATATAACCATAATTAATTCTTTCGATGATTTTTTAATCATAAATATAACCATAATTCATGCTTTCGTTAAATTATAAATATAACCATAATTCATGGAAAACATCAACAAAAGAGTTTAGAACAAAATTGTGAAATCTAAGAGGAGATGGTTTTGAATTTTAAAAATAATAATAATAATTACCGTGTAAATCACATATATTGAACAATCATAAGTAATTTCAATGATCTTTAAATAATAAATGAAATCGCAATCCATCAAAAAAAAGAAACAAACACACATAATAAATAATAAATGCATTTTAAAGTTACGGTCGTTTAGAGAGCACGGGTGCGTCATTGATCTCTCATCCTTATTAAGGAGCTTAATGTCTAGATCCTGCAAAGGTCCTAATTTACTTTTTTTTTCGGAATGATGCTCAGCCGTTGAATTTTCAGATCGCACATAGATGAATTTTTCAAATTACGAGCTTTAACACTTAAGTATGCGCTGGTCGCGTCGCATATGATCCCAGTGCCTGTAGACCGCGCGCTGCACCTGTAAAACGCGCATCTGAACCATGCAAGGCACCTGCAGACCGAGCCTGTGCACCGCACACCCTTTTTCTACTGAAGATGAGATTTGAACCCAATTGGATTCTTTTGGTGCCAAAATTTTCACCACTACACTAGGATTTACATGTATTATCTTGTAGATAAATATAGTATTTAACTATTTTTCACTACAAATTTGATTTAAATTATCTCTCTTTCTTATTAAGAAGCTTAATAATTTATACTATATAATTTGCTCCCATTATTATACACGGACACAATTATTAGTATCTGATTAAACTGATTAATTCACCGGTTGGAATATTGAACCGTTGACTTAAAATTTTACTGGATCATCAATATCTGATTCAGTTCGGATAACATGGATAAATTGATGAGCGCCAACCGAAAGCATAAATTAATTTCATTTCCCGGGCATCCTCTATTCCTCTCTCGTGAGTCGTGACGGCCCAAACTAGATGAATGGCGGGAGCCCCAAAATCTACTTCCCGCGCGGTCCCAATCCCTCGCCTCTTTTTCTCTACTTCCATGCGGGATGCGCCTCCCCCTCTTATCTTATAAACTCTCCCTCTCCCTCTCCCTCTCCCTCTCTCTCTCTCTCTCTCTGTTAATTTGTCGCCTTTAATAAAAAAAAGTAAATAAATCTGTCGCTCCTAATTTTCTCCCCTGCGCGTAGCTCTCCCTCAAAATTTATAAATAATCATCATCAATTTTGCTGAGGCTCTGACTGAAATCGCTCTCCTCTCTCTCTCCGCTGAAGCAATAAAGGTCAGAAATCAACGAGGTGAATTACCACAGTCGGAGAAGTGCAAAACTAGTTCTAATTGAACTGGTTTCGATTCATGCTCCCTCTATTATTTTCCAATTTGGTATTTTTTTTGTTTTCTAATTTGTAGTTGGATGAAAGTTTGAAATTTCAAATTAGGTTTAAATTAGAAGTTAAAAGAGAATTGTAATTTGTAAATTTGGAATTAGTTATAGTTAAATTTAGGGTTTAATTTGTAACTGATCGGTTAATGAGTTTGAACCTGATAAGCTATATAAACCCAATTCTTGCCCCCCTCTAGCACAAATCCTGCGTCCGACCCTGCGCCTGAGCCTCTCACAATGCCTACACTAAGAAGCGCATCAAGAGGCCTTCAATCGCCTAAGAAGAGATCAGAATCCGACTCAACAACACCTACAAAGAAGAGATCTAGTCCAAGATCTAAAAAAACAGATATGTTGGTATGTTCAAGCCCAGCCTCGCCTCCATCCGATGATGTCAGTTGATGAATCTTTTAGATCTTGATCTCATCAATAGTATTTCTTTTTTTGGTTCCCATGTAATTTCTGGATTTGATTTCATTGACTCTGCAGGTGTTTGGGAAGGTCGCAAAATGCAAGATAATATCTTCCCCAAGATCTTCTAGAAAAAGATTGTACGGCGACGAACCACCACAGGGAAATAGATGGAATCCGAAAGGTAAATTTATATTTAATGCTGGGGTTAGGGACTTAGGTGTGCTTCGTCGAATTGATCTGAATTTTGGAAACAAAAAACTTGCAGGCTGTAATGAATTAATTCATCCCAAGTCAGCAACTTGTTGAACAGTTTGTAGTTAAGGAATAAATAAGCACACAGCAGAATCAGATAAATATTGGAGAATAAAAAAATTGAAGAATGTGAATTACTGCCATTTTTTTAGACGATTAAGACGCACTTGTACACTGTCTTCATGAATTATCCGTAATAACACAGCAAAAACTGCAGCAAGTAAATATAACAGTGTTTCCTCAATTTTCTTAGTTATTTAGGAATTCTAAAATTAATTTTGGACCTGGTTAATAAGCGCCACTAAATGATTTCCTTTTTACTTTAGATCCAGCACAAATGAAAGCGGTTAAGGAAGCATTGCACTTGGCTACTGTACCAGCCAGTGTTGCTTGCCGAGTGGGAGAGCAGAATAAAATTTTTGACCTTTGCAAGGAACATTTTGAAAAAGAGAGAGCTGCCAGTTTGTATGTTTGTGGTTGTCCTGGCACAGGAAAGACACTCTCTCTTGAGAAAGTTAAGAATAAACTACTCACATGGTCAAAGGAGGTATTTTACCACAATTTTGCACTTCCCTTTTCTTGAGTTTGTATTCCAGTAAAGAGGGAATCCAACCTTAGCCCAGCAAAACCTCAATATTAGGTACCCCTGCAAGAGAAAAAATATCAAACATTTCCCTTAGCTTCCTATAAATGTCCAGATTCTGACCTTTTTGTTTTTTCTACCCTAGATAAATTAGTCAGAAAAGAAGGGCAGCATGGGTATTTTTAGAGCAAGGAGGGGTAGAAGTTCTTTTTACCATGTTTATCGGTTCCTTACTATGTGGGGTTGGAAATAAGTATGGTCTTTGAACTTTCATAATGGCCAACATACCACTACCAGCGTGTATTTTTTATAGTTTCTAATGTATTTTGTTGGTTCTCCGTAGATGGGGTATGAAGAGCCAGATTCATTATCAATCAACTGCACTTCTTTAACTAATACTTCTGAGATTTTCAGCAAGGTAGTTATCTGATATAATATAATATTGTTTTGTTCCACCACTAAATAGATTGTTATTTTTGCTGATTTTCTGTTTCAAATTCAGATTCTTCAAATGTTTAAAAAGACATGCAATGGTCTTACGCCCCTCCAGCGACTGCAACATATTTTCTCTCAAAAGCAATCTCCACCACGTAGAATGATGTGAGAAACATGTTCATCTCTATCTTTCCAAATCTTTATGCTCAAAGTATCTGGTTCAGCTAGCCCCAACTAATTATCTGCATAACAAAATGATTATAAATAATGTACTAATATTTACAAGTAAGCAAATTGAATCAATTGCTTGTGACAGGTTGATCATAGTAGATGAGATGGATTACTTGATAACAAGAGATCGGTCGGTTCTTCATGATCTTTTCATGCTTACTACTCTTCCTTTTTCTCGATGCATACTAATAGGTAAGATATTTTGAGGATTTTATCTATAACGGGCTTAACTAAATTGACATGAAAAACAACAACCATGATTTGTTAGTTACCCAAAAAGGATAATCGGAGTCCATAGTGCCAAAATAGAATGTTCGTTTATATTGTGAATAGACAAAAGTAGGTGTAATTGGTAATAAAAAGCCTTTTGTCCCATTTTCAAGTTCTGAGAGTGAGTTGTGTACAGGAATAGCAAATGCAATCGATTTGGCTGATAGGTTTCTTCCAAAACTTGCATCGCTAAATTGTAAGAAACTATTCTTTCTTTCTATCATTATCTGTTCTATTGTAAATGCTACATCATTCTTTGTGTGAGGTTCAAGGTGTTCCATTTTATTATAGGAAACTGATAACAATATGCATATTTGCACTTTTCTCAGGTAAGCCCCCTGTAATAACTTTCCGTGCTTACAATAAAGACCAAATATACGAGATCATTCAAGAAAGGCTAAAGGTACTCATCGTTCTATCTTACTGTTTTACTGCTTAGAGGAACACTCCTGACACCCCAGTTCTTAGTAAAGGAAAGGTAGTTTTTGCTGCCGTATATTTGTGATAATCCAGCAGAGCTATTTATATTAATTTGCTTGATTGGTGGACTTGACTTTTCTGAACAACTTTATAAATGAAAATTTAGGTAGAAATAATCAAGTAAAAACCTCTTCAATCAAAAATCACTTTTATTAATTACTGATTAACATGATTATTTCTGACATGGACTTGTATTTTAGCCTGTGTTATAAGCTAATCTGCTAAGCTTAATACTATGGTGCCTGGACTTTGAACTGATAATCTGCATATCATAAAATTTTCAGGGTCTTGGATATGATGTCTTTGATGCTTTGGCTCTAGAATATTGTGCCAGAGTAAGTCTATACCTGCATTGATTTCTCCCTTTTCAAATACTTGAATCTTGATGATAAATTTTGAGCTTCTTGTAACAAATGTTTCAATGCTTGACACTTTTAATATAAGGATTTTATACAATCCTTTTGCTGCTTGGTGCATTTGACTTGCTTGTAAATTTTCTTATTTTTTTGTTAATTCCTTTGAGCTGAGCACATATGATTTTAATAATACCAGTGAAGGTTTTAGAAATTTTCTTTATTCATTTTTAAGCATGACTTTTGTTGTTCCTCAGAAAGTAGCAGCCGCCTCTGGAGATATGAGAAAAGCACTTGCTGTTTGTAGGTAAATTACTATTATTGTATATTTTCTTCTTGATCATTTAGACTTCACCCTTCATCATAATAATTTGACCCCTTGAAGTATCAATTAATTCTAGGGAACCCTGTCAAACACCAAAGTTAATCCTTGTAAAAAAGCTGACTTGTGATGTCAAAAAAGAAAGCTGACTACATGTAGCAAGTAATATTTCTAAATTCAATCCATGACTTGCAGCTTATGTTCAAAAAGAGAGAAAAAAAAGTCAATCTTTGGTTGGTGTTTTCAAGTCTGAGAGGTTTGCATAATAACTAATGTGTATAGAGATCAGTTGTCAAACCGAGCTGAAATTAGTTTTAGTTGATTAGTTAATCAATTGACTGCATGCTTCTAATTTAAGTTAATGAGTTTTCTATTATTTGTTAATTGATATTTTCTTTGCAGGAGTGCTGTAGAACTTCTTGAAGCAGATTTAAGGGATTCTTGTGAGCTTCAGGAATTTCACACCGTAAGTGTCATCTTACTTTCTGCACCACATCAATGTCCCCTGAAATTATAAAAGAAATTCCAATTAATCTTGAGTAAGGATGTCCATAATAGCCATTACTGATATACTTAGTGGCCCAAAGTCAATGTTGAAGCTGCAAAGTAGGCCTGGACCCGTGCTTAAAGTTCTGGCCCAAACTTCTAATATGTTTTCTGTTTGTAGGTAACATTTGATCACATGGATAAAGCTTTATCGAAGGCATTCAAGCCTAAAATTGTAGATACTATTCTATCTCTTCCACTACACCAGCAGGTAACAAAAATTAAATAGATTGTATTTAAGACACGATAATATATTAGCTTAATCAAATTGAAACTTTGTAATTAAGTGTTGCAGTTCTGGAGGGTTCAAATGCACACTATTTTTCAAAAAAAAATTCTCCGTTTTCAAAGACTGAATAGTCAATCCGAACCGTTAGATGCAATCTATATATTAAGATGTGTTTGGAGACCAAATTTTACATTTTTGAAATTTTTTTACTATTTATTAAGCCACTTGGAAAATTACTGATTTTTCATTTTATGGACCATTGGATCAGCGATTTTTAAAGTGGCTTAATAAATAGTAAAAAAAATTCAAAAAATGTAAAATTTGGTCTCCAAGAACATCTTAATATATAAATCGCATCTAACGGTTCGGATTGACTGTTTTGACTTTGAAAACAGACAAAGGATATGAAAGATAGGATGCATTTGAATCCTCCTTAAAAATATATATATAAAACAGTGTTGCAGTTACCAGCATGCTTGAGCCTGTAACAAGGAGTGCTGATGTACGTGTGATTTTTACGTATGCAGATAATTTTATATGCAATTGTCAACCTATTTAGCCAAAGTAAGAAGAGCTCTACTACTGTAGGAGAGGTATGCTCCACTGATTTATTCTGTACTCTTTTTTTTATTCCCCCAGTGATTGATGTAAATGATACTTTTTTGGTCTGAGGCTAGGAGCATTTATTGGTACAGTACTTGTATAAGGGCCAGTGTGAATGATAGGTTGGCTTATTTTTCCTTTTGTTCACAGGCTTCTCTGATTTATAGTTCTAGCGGTGAGTAAATGTGCCTGTCCTCCAACCAAAACCATTAATTGATGATTTGTTGTGCATCAACAGTTATTTTAAAGAACAAACTTATCTAGATGCCTTGGACTGTATGCATGAACAACATGGCTGGGAACAGTTGGAATCAGTAATCTTTCAGCAGCACTCATAATTTCTTACATGTTTTATCATGAACAGCTTAACAGGACTTATAATGAAACATGGAGATCTATCCATAGAAACAAAAGGACAGCTATTGGTGCAGTGGAATTCACCAACATGTGTCAAGGACTTAGTGATCAGGTTTTAATCTTTGAAAATATAAAAATGTGAATGAGTTACCTTTGTTGCTTTTAATATCAAAAAACTTTTTGAAATGAATTCTCTTGTCCCCATGATGGAGAGAAAAAGGAAAGGGTGGACACAGTTACATATTTTTAGCGTACAGGTTATTTTGAGGATTAACAATAGATGCCTTTTGTTTTGATTTGTAGGGGCTATTAAAACTGGGACAATCCAAAGAAGAGAAGTCAAGGAGAATAGCTTTAACTGCTGATAGTTCTGATATAGCTTATGCTTTCAAGGTTCCATCTATATTTTGCAAAGTAACCTTCTCTACGATGTATTTGGCTATGGAGCATCATGGCTAATATTCTCTGTAATGCAGGGAAATCGGTTCTTTCAAGATTGCAAAAACTCGGAAGAGTGAAATTTCGGACGGAGAAACCTAAATTTTTTCAGAAAATGAGGAAAAAATAAAAGATTTACTTTTTAACAACAGTAATTTATGGGTTCATTTTAACCCTCAGCGTGCTGTGCTCTGCTAATTAGGTATGTCTTTAGCTATCTAGGTATGATTCTTTTCATTTTGTGCAGAGGTGCCATGCTTTCCCAGTTAATGCATTTACAAAGCTGATAGAAAGCCCAAACTAAACATACTGACAAAAAAAAAGCGTACTGACAAAAAATATGGAACAATTTTGCACTAGTATCCTGCTGGCAGGCAAGTGATCACCTTGTATCAATGATATAGGGCTGTATTAAAGTTTATTAAATTTTGACATGATTGTCATTGCATCAGGTGCTTCTGAGAAAGGTTGCACAAGCAGATGGCAAGGTACAGCTGGTTTGGCATTGCTCCTGTAACAATTTATTTTTTGTCGATACTAGATGAAAATGAAATTGAAGAAAATAGAAAGTTTTGTTTTAGGGTCAAGAACAGTGCAAAATGTTTGCATCTATCGATGGATTAATTCCTCAATCCCTCTGTTGTTTCTGTAGTGGGGGACATTTTGTACCTCTACTAAAGTAAGTGTTGGTCTGTCCAAGTGGCTTAGCCCTGGGATAAATATATTAATAGTTTAAATTTCATCAAAATATTGAAAGTACAAATTTTATCCAAATTGATAAAAATTCTAATATAATATTTTTTTATATAAAAAATAAATATAGTTATATTAAATTTTCTAGTCGATGAGTAAAGTTATCGCTGACTTCATAGGTCAATTCAATTAAAAGTACGTATTCGCTTCTGTAACAATTTCAGTGTTCATTCATTCTAATGAATCTAATCGCAGACTTGAAGAAAATAGAAAGTTTTCTCAAGTCACAGTATGTGCTAGGTCAATTAAAGTTGTAATATTGAAGAATCATTCGCTTCTCATTTTGGTCCTCGTAAGTTTTCTATTAAATTAGTCCACAGTTGAGGTCTTATTTCCATACCATCATGATATGTACATTGCACGTACTAAAATGATGCGCTCGCCCAGTTCGTTGAAAATATTTGCTTTAGCAGGTATAATATGGCATAGTTGGTACCACAGTGACAAATGAATTATTTGGGTTCGGTTTGGCGAGATTAAAAATTTATTATTTGGAAATGATTCGGAATTATTCGGACCAAAGATCTCAATCCTTCGAGATTACAAAAAAAAAAAATTGTTATGAGAAAAACTCACGAATAATTCAAAAAATTCAGAAAAAGTTCGTAAAATTTTTGAGTTATTCATGTTTAATTCAGTCAAAGTTTGGTTAATCAAATAATTCGGCATTCAATTCAGTATCACAAAAAAAAAATTATTAGGATTTAATTTGCGGATCTTGTGATTATGGTTGGTACTAGTGTTCCATCGACAATGTGGGTTATAAATACTTCCACACAAGCAATGTAGATGACAGATGATGGCATCTGTGTGACCATATCTAAAATGAATGTTTACATGCACGTCAATAAGCACTGGAACAGATTATGATTCCACCATGGTCTTAAAAGCTTTTATCAACCAAAATTTTTAGTGTTTCAATTTACCCGACAAAAAGTACTAACAAAGTCGGACCTGTCAAGATTGTGCAACTACGAGAGTGTTGAGAAAACACCTGAATAGCAAAGGAGAGAACCACAATAACTAAATATCAATGATACATAACATTTGCCTGATCTAAAATTGCAACATAAACTTCATTGTCTTCAAGTCAGCTCTAATAAAGTATAAATGGTACAAGATTCATGCATCCGACCATATTCACTCCCGAGCCCTCTCCCAGAACTAGTCTAGGTAGATTTCAATTTATAGTTCCTCAAATTAACCATATCACACAGTAAGCCATCTAATAGTAAAAAATGAGACATACAAAATCAACTCCAGGAGGAGGTGATTCCTGAGCCCTCTCCCACATACAAAATAAGACATGCAAATGTTATCTAACAGTTTTAACAAAGAACCACCCTACAAAGTGCTTGGAGGAGGGCCTCCTTGTGGGCCAGGAGGTGTGGCAGAACCTGTTTGTGGTGCTGGCTGATACATCACCGGTACAGGTATGGGAGGCCGAGGGAGACTAGACATTTGCATTGGCATGGATGTGGCACCTGGTGGCATAGTTGGATATCCGCCAGGATAGCCTGATTGGTTTGACAAAGTGATATGAATTACTACAAAATATTATATAAAAAAAAAGATACCGATAAATATTAATACAGAAGAAGTACACAATAATATTTACGTTTTAAGTTTCACCTCAATTCATACTAATAGTAAGCAATGCAAATCTACATCATTCATGAAGGGACCAAACCTAAAGATACCTTCAAACATAGACAGTAGAGACCACCCTGAATAAATGACCCAAATAATTCCAAAACAAAACAGAAAAGATAACAAAAGAAAAAACGGTTTCAGTACATGTTCTTTCAGTTATTGACTTTTGGGTAAGAAAATGAGGTCACTAACAATTAGGTTTCTCTTTCCGAATTTCTTGTTTCAGAGAATACTTTATGAAGATTTTTTTTGCATATTACCTGCAGCACTGGCTGTTGGGGTAGACAAGATAGGAGGTCTCATGCCGGGAATAAACGGCATAGACATCATAGGCAAACGGGGCCTTGGAATAGCTCCTGGTAGAGAGAGAAGGTGCTGATTGAATTGTGCACCGACCTGCTCATGCAATCAACAAGCCATTTTTTTTTTGGGTTAATCCAGTAGGCATCAATAACTTGTATTTGTTAAATGAAATATGCAAAATTTTGATCTGAGACAAATAAATTTGGACCAAATCTAATTTATGTTTAACCAATTGGTAAATCAGTAATAATCAAGCTGATCTTAAGAAAGCTTCATTAGGAATGCTTGGCTATTGTTCTTATATCAATTTCATTCCAGCGTTGAAATTTTGTGTTAAGAAATCTTATGGCCTGGAAAGCAGCTACCTGACCTAGATGCTCTTTGATCCTCTGGTCAATTAGGCTCTGCGTCTGCTGCTCCTCAAATTGCTGGTAGTAGCTCCTTACATTTGCCTGTTATGCGCAATTGTAATGTGTAGAGATGCATATAACGTGCAGAGATAGAAAAACCTAGATTGGCTGCATCTAGACTGTAGAATCAACATGGTAACACAATGCATTGATTGGTAACAACCCCTTTATCAATCACATAAACAAACAACCTTTTCTTTTCTTTGTTGGAGTCAAAGAATGGGAGGCAGTATAAAGCGCTCTTAACATTAAGTCCACTCAAAAAAAAGCAATGAACAAGACAACTGAATCATGAACAGGCCAAGGCCAATTTACTGGTCTGATCTGATCAGTACTGGAAAGTTCTCATGTCATCGACAATATTGAATAATCCACGGAACCATTTTATTTTACCAGGTGGACCTAGGACCAATACAAAACAGCTTAGCTTCCATATGAAAATATTGGGTTACATTACTAAATCAATTGTTTGATAGAAAATGGTACCTTGTGCTTGTACCCAGCATTATGTTGCTTTCTGACAGAGGGCTGCTCCAAATCAAATTAAAAATTAGTCAAATACTACGAAGTGGAGTTAATTGTTCAACAAATGTTAAGAATAATTGAATATGAAAAGAAAAGAAATTAAAGAAAGGCACACTGAATCGTGGGTCAGATAAGTGTCGCAGTAGTCGCAATAACACCGAGGCATGGTGGTAAAGGGAAAAGGGAGCGAGCGAATGGAGATCTCTAATCTCGATAAATTATGACAAGTTCGAGTGGGGAGAGAGATTCACATAAATTGTTGAAAGGCGGCACCGGCGAAAGTGTGATTTAAGTGTTTTTTTGGAAAATCTTAACCGTTCAAATACCTTGTGCTTCTGCGCGAATTTTAGAGCATAAATAATACGGAAGCGTTTCCTCTGCGGAGCCCCTGTGCCATCCCTTCCCGATACGCAGCGTATCTCTGAGATACCTCTATAACTTTTGACTTTTGACTTTTGAGTGACCGTCCTCATCCTCTGAGATATCTCATATTTTGCGTGACTTTTTGGAAAATCTTAACCGTTACAATACGTTCAGCGCGAATCTAAAAGATCAAATAATACTGGCCCCACACGTCACCCCGAATAGACACCGGACACGTCGGTCACGCAAAATATGAGATATCTCAGAGAGCACGCACTCCTCTATAGGAACCCCGGCCCAATCCTTAATGGGCCGTTTGATTGTGAGATTCCGAAATAAAAATGTCTTCAAATCCGAACAGAAATTAAAATTTCACGTGAGATGAGATTAAACAAAAAACTGATCATATATAGTTCCTTAAAAAACCAATATTATGAAGAATTGAACAACTCGTCTGATGGAGTAGCCAATTTGCTAAATGATGTTCGATTAGACATTTAGACTTAGTCGTATTAAATGAATTAGGTACTAAACTGTGATATTGGGTCTTCAGATGTTGTCGATTGCTTTCAGTTTGTATCGGTAATTATCAATATGAAATACTTGTACTTCCTGTGCCCTGGCAATGTTTGATGAATTACTATTCAGTGGCAGAACACTGTAGGGACTAGCGCTGTGCACCACAAATCTTATAAGAGAGGGAAGGGAGGGGAGGGGACATGAGGGGTGGGGAATGGGAAAGGGAGGGGACATGCTCCAGTAAAAGACACGGAAGGAAAGGAAGTTGGATATAATTTGTTATTTCGTCTTCTACTTTATGTAAATATGACTATTTTGCCCTTACATTATTACATTCAAAACAATCACAGAAGAGATAAAACAAAGTCGAAAGATCACAGTCATATGATCAAAATAAAATAAAACATCTATGCTTATTCTAAAGATATTCAACTCTTGTTTTATCTATGGATAGTGGATGCACGTGACTGACAAGATGAACAAAGGATTTTTTTTAACAAGTACCTGAAACATCTTATGTTTACAAGGATGATCAAAGTGACTATGGACATAAACAACAAAAAAAAAAAACAGTAATCATATTCTTTTTAAGAGAATAACTTAATACATTTGATCTATGTTACGTGCAGATTTAAGCAAATAAGAATCCTTATAGCTGTTCTTTGTTTAGAAAATATGAAGTACTGATATCAAAATTTGGTATAAACAAACTGTAAATAAATCTGCGCCAGAACAAAAATTAGAGTAAAAAAAGAAAAACGTAAACATGAAAACGAAAGAAAATTAAAAAGAACTACAAATTATGCAAAAGGGCCCCTGGTCTTCTCTGTGCTGTACCGGTAAGTTTTCGTACCAGTAACGGTACCCTCCTACATGTACTAGTAACGGCACTGACTGTACTAGTCTTGACGTACCAAGGGCAATTGTAAATTAAGGGAAAAGATACATAGTTTTTTATATTATTAGAGATATTTAGAATAGTAATTTAGACTTTGTATTGGTTCAATATGAATATTCTAATTCCTTAATCATTTTTGTGTTATTTATTATTTTATGAAACTTTAGATAATGTTGATAATTAGTAGAAATATAAAATATAATTATTTAAACAAAAAACACTATGTAGGATAGCTTTCGCTGTAGCCATAGTAACAAGGTTCGTGTTTTATTCGCGAATAAAATATTTTTTAGATATTATCGAATCGATTCGCGAATAAAACAGTTGACCGAACTTTTACCGATTTATTCGCGAACAAAACGCGAATAAAACATTTTTTACTAATTATTCGCGTTTTATTCAAAAATTCGTTGCTCTGTAATCCGTGCTGTTGAGTTTTGAGATGAGGCTGAGGCACCACGTGGGTCATTGGGTGAGGGTGAGGATGAGGCAGATTTTTGAATTTTGAAAGACATGTGGATCCCACCATGTGGTTAAGTACTTATACTCACTTTAGATTTCATGTGGCATCTATTTTATGTACTGTAATTTGGTTTTTTTTTTTTTGTAATTCTTATAAATCAAGATCTCTGGTTCGGGTTCAATGTACGATCCCGAATTATACCCGAATCGCAAATTTTTGACCTCGTCGAACTGAACCTGAATAATTTATTTGATACTATGGCTGTAGCTATGTTATTCGTAATAACTTTTTTTCTTAGTCTTTCTATTATAATGCGATAATTGCTATTTAAAACCTTGATTATGTCTACTAAAAATGACAACATTTAATGTATATTTCATGTGCACGAAGTCTCTTAAAATTTTAAACGATACTTAAATAGTATGAAAATTGTTAGATTATCTACATATTCAAAAACATATCTGTGCATTACTAATTTCCGGTTTTACTCAAAAACATATCTATAAGAACTAACCTTCAATCTAGTAGTAAAAATACTTAACGTCGCTTCACGTGAAAAGTCGTCACTTCAAAATACAGATAAAAAATTACTTATAAACATTAAAAAATTTAATAATTTAACCTCTGACCTGCCAAACTACGTGATATTACCTTCTCATATCATATTTTTTTTCGTCCGAACTCCGATTATGATGATCTCAAGCTTTTATCTGTAAAAAATAAACTTAAGTTCCAGTGATTTTATTTAATCTGGCCGATCCTTAATTTTACACCGTGACTGCTTTATACATAAAAGCATAATCGCATTAAATTTTGATTTGATGCTAAATGCATATAAAATACATAAAATATTAAATCGAAAAAAAATCAATTGAACCTTGTATCGGTTCAGTATGTTTCCTAACTCAACGGTATCTACATTTGTGCGGTTACCACTATGCTACATATAAACATTTAATTTTTTATAAGAGTAGCTAACTTATATAAAAACATAAAAAAAAACAAAAAAATTAATTAAACTTTAACATACATAATTACAAATTAAGAATTACGGAGGTGGCTTAGCTATTTTTGGAGTACACCGAGATCTGTCCTTGTAAGGTGATATATACGTAGGGGTCTCAACGGGTACGATAAGGGTCGGGTGAAAGTATTTCCGTACCTGTATCTATTATAAATTATCCGTACTAGTATCCGTACTCTTACTCGCTACGGATTACCTTACCTGTACCCCTATCCTTATCCGCTGTGGTTGTCAGAAAACGAATTAATATAACAATTATTTTTAGGGTAATTATAATATCTCCTGTCCTCTCATCCCCCGTTTATCCCCCGAACTCCTTATCCATACTAACAAGTAACGACTTAACAACTTAACTAATCTCTCCATTTGCCTTCTCTCTCCTTCCTCTCCATTTTTTTTTATCCCTTCCCATTTTCCTTCCCCTTTCTCCTTTGTTGACAACTCAAAAGAACTAATGCAATTCTTCCGATCTCTCTTCCTTCAACCGCCACGTGTTCGATCTCTTCTCCGACTTCACTTCCAATTCGTCCTCCGTCTCTCTCTAATGGACGCGAAGGCTTCTTGACGGAAAGTATCAGTGGCGCAAGTTCGAATTCTTCGAGGAGAAATCCGATGGAAAGGCCACGATCCATGTCGAGATCACCGGAAGGATCCAATGCTGCTCCAGCGGTAGAGGCAAGATCGCCATTGGTTGCGACGTTGTTACTGCCGGTATCATTGATCGTAGCTTTAAGCTTTCAAGAGGGTTTTAGGCACACTCCTCCGTTGTCCTCTTTCTCCAGCTAGTCAAGGTCAGTTCCCTATGATAAATCGACTTAGAAAATTAAAATTGGATCAATTGAACTGACGAGAAATTGGATTGCATTTGGCGATTTCAGTCAAACCACTAGTAATTTACTACTTGTTTTACTATTTTGGCTTAATTATGGCGATTGACGATTAGTATTACCGGATTTCATGTAGCAAAGTTCTACTAGGATTAACTGATGTTATAACTTTGGATTGATTTGAGATTAGAAATTCAAGGGTCAATTTCAACTTAAATAGCTTCAAACATAATGTACCTGAGATCCTTATTTTTTGATCTTAAAAAGCAAACAAAGTATTCCCTGTTTACTCGTCTACAAAAGTAGAAACTTAGAGAGAAGTGATTCATGACATTATAATCGATCGTCTATTGTTTATTTCTCTTAATTCATGATGATACTACAAGTTAATGTTTTTTATTTACCTTATTTCAATTTCACACTTTTTATTTTGTGGTATAAGGTTTGCTTAAATGATTCATCTCGCACTAAGATTCATGTAAAGTTTCTCTGATTTCATGCGCCAGTCCAGACACCAGTATTATTCACTGGATTAATTCTTTGATTCTAGTTTTTATATGAGTGAGGTCCCATCAGGTAATTCAAAATTAAGTTTTAATTTGAAGAAGCGCATGGTGCAAGTTTGATGAGAAACGGTGCCAGACCCTGCCTCAGAGAAGTAATTGTTCATATTAACTTTAAACAAAGAAGACCAAAGCTAAAGGTGTTAAAACAAATAGAATTGAGGCTCTCCGCTCCTGTGCCTCCAGTCCGACGAAACAGCTTCCCTTCTCAACCTCATCCAGTGGCACCGTCAGATCACAATAGGCGCACCAGCTTCGACTTGACAGTAGCTTACACTAGCTACCTTCCCAATTCGAATCCACGAAAGCAGGTTGAATCAAGACAATTACCTGTTATCATCCAATTAAAAAGGTCAGTATACTTGATTCGGTGTGGTGAGTTCTAATTAAAGCTAGCAGTGCATTGATTAAAAAAATTGCATATATATTGTGACTTGCTGTTTTTTACTATTATCCTAATTTCACCTTCTAAAGTTACTTCACAAAATCTGGTAATTACAATTTGGTACTAGTTTAAACTCACGTATAAATCATTTTACTTGTAAAGTTACTATTATCTTTATTATCTCTTTGGGCGCTTGTTAGTAATTGCTTCATTTTTTCACTATCAGATATTTAAATTGCAAAGAAATCGGAAAGTGAAAATGTCAAATGTAACAGATTGTGTAAGATTTAGACCTTTGAACTCGAAGGAAAATAAAATCAACAGGGATCTTTTGTGCCTCCACAATTTAGACTAGAATCGTTTGTATGAAGATTTTAATGTTGGTTTGTTTTATATGATTTGTTCTAGAATTTGAAGGCGTGTGTTATTTTTATTTTTTTGGTTATTTGTTATTTTATGATTGTAATAGCCTCTATTGTATCAATGATACCGAATTAACAATTATTTATTATTAATAATTTTGGTTGTTAATTTGAATAATGTATAGTGTTTTCGTGATTATTTAGATGGTGTGAATACTTTACATTATATGTAGGTATATTTTTGTTTATAAATATATGTATGAACACTTGAACACACTTACAAAACTGGTGCAATGAGAAATAATAATTATATCAGGAAGAATTAGTTTTTTACATAATAACATTTCTTTTGCATATATATCAATACTTAGAGATGTAGTTATCAAAAATTTAATTATTATGATTAGGAGTTGGGTTCATGAATTAGGGTAGTGCGTACTAAGAAATGACAGAAAAAAACAAATTTTGAAAAAAATAGAGGTGTATAAATGAATACTTAATGTCTTAGGAATGAATACTTGAACTTGTATGGATGAATACTTAATATCTTAGGTATGAATACTTCAACTCATATGAATGAATACTTCAATGAAGTATGTTTTGTTTCTTTTAAACATTGTTTCTATGTTTTTTTTTTTGTAACATTTCAATTCAATGATCTATAAAATTTAATAGGTTATTTTTGTTTTGATAGTGAAACATGTGGCAACTATTTTTTATTACAAAGAAATGACATAAAAACAAATTTTGAAAACAAATATATGTATATGAATGAATACTTCAACGTGTATGAATAAATATTTTATATCTTATGGATGAATACTTGTGCAACAGAGAACTCAAAAGTATGTAATCATGGATCTCATTTAAAAGATAAAATTGTGTAGAAAATGTTCATGGTTTTAGGTTTGCAAAATTCTTATAGATTGTCATAAATATTGGTTAGATTAAACAAAGAAAAAAAATTCACCTCTAAAAACATGTAAAAGATGGATGAATGATGTTTCCAGTTTTTATATTTGCACTTGCACCACAAAAAATGAATACTTTCTTAATAAGGAATGAATACTTGTGAAACAGACAACTCAAAAGTATGTCATCATTGATGTCATTTAAAAGATAAAATTGTATAAAAAACGTTCGTGGTTTTAGATTTGCAAAATTTCTTACAAATAGTCAGAAATATTGGTTATATTGAACGGAGAAAACAAATTCACCTCTAAAAATGTGTCATTTTTTTAAAAATACTTGATATATTAAGTATGAATACTTGATGTGTTATAGATGAATACTTGATGCATTATATGTGAATACTTGCGCTTGCTAGTTGTAAATTCTTTCAAATATTAGGTAGTCCCTCTAGATAGTTAGTAGTTATTAAAGTAGTAAACAAAAATAAAAAATAGAGGCATATGAATGAATACTTAATATCTTAGGGATGAATACTTGCGCGATAAGATATTAATACTTATGCAATGGAAAACTCGAAAGTATGTCATCATAGATTTCATTTGAAAGATAAAATTGTGTAGAAAACGTTCATGATTTTAGATTTGCAAAATTTCTCATAGATCGTCAAAAATATTGATTAGATTGAACGGAGAAAAAAAATCCACCTCTAAAAGTGTGTAAAAAATGAATGAGTGATGTGTCTAGTTTTTATATTTGCACTTGCACGATGATGATGAATACTTTCTCGATGAGGATGAATGCTTGTGAAACGGACAACTCGAAAGTATATCATCATCGATCTCATTTGAAAGATAAAATTATGTATAAAACATTCGTAGTTTTAGATTTGCAAAATTCATCACCGGTTGTCAGAAATATTGATTAGATTGAACGGAGAAAAAAAAACCACTTTTAAAAACGTGTCCAGTTTTTTTTAAATACTTGATATCTTAGAGATGAATACTTGATGTGTTACATATGAATACTTTATGCATTACAGATGAATACTTGCGCGCGCCAGTTGTAAAATCTTTCAAATATTATGTGGTCCTCAAATAGTAAGTGGTCCCCCTAAGTAGTTAGTAGTTATTTAAGTAGTTAATAGCCGGGGGATAAATAGGGAATTGTTACTGGGGAATAGCTAGATGGTCCCTTATTTTTATTATTTACTACATAACACATTAAAACACATTCATTTCACACATACATACGTGCTGTGAAGGTCTAAACTTTGTCAGAATTTGCTGAAATTTATTTATGTATTTAGTAGTTAATAAAGCGTAACACAACTATCAAGACTAGTTGAAGAATAGATATTTATTGCTCATTAATATATAATTACTCGATTGGATAGCGGGTGAGAATAGCTTTACCCATATCCGTTTAAATAAGTAAAAAAAAAATTATTCATACCCAATAATTTAAAAAAAGAAAGATGAATTAAGCATGAATCAGATAAATGAATAAAAATGTGTCATTGATATACCTATATTTACGTAATTAAGCTATAACCATAAATTAGAATAGATGGACTAAGTTAACTAATGTAATTGTGCATTATTATTGAAGATTATTCATCATGCACTTCGTCAAGACATAAAAATTTCCAAAGTAAATAATAATTGTAAAAGCTATATGAAATGCTTGACATACAGTTTATTTGGATTACTGGACTGCGGATTGCAAGTTTGCTGCACTATTTATTTTTTTTTTTTTTTGCTAATACGACGTTCACAGGATAAATTTTGCAATTTTTTTTAATAGAACAATAAAAGCGAATACCTGACCGAGAGATATTATTTGCGTTTTAAATACCGGAATCGACGAGAAAAAGTTGGGATTCCTTTTCCTCTTCCGGCAGCGCTTGTCGCTTGAATTTGATGTCCAGATGCTTCCCCCTTTCATTCCTGCATTTACTTTTCGCCGCACCAACTCTCAGGTTTACTTCCCTAGACTCGGCCTAAACTAATAAATGAACGAACGAATGTACAAGGACCATATATTCTATTATCTTATAATTCTATACAGATAGAATCCCGCATATTGTTTGGTCGAATTTGTTAATCTCAATGATTGGTTGTAACACCTTAGTTACATGTACATATATATTTAATTGAATATAAGTTAATTAGTTATAAAGTGAGAGTATTTTTATAATACTAAATTAACAATATTGAATTTACAAATATAACAAGAAACATACATGATCTTCTTTTGTTATTACGTATCATGATTATTTATATTGTTAAGCATATAAATACTTAGTTTTTTAAACATTTTCATTTCATGTATTTTTTAACCGCTCTATACATCTTTATATATCGCTCTATATGTTTATCATCTTTAATGTTAAACAAAACGTCCATTTATATGTTTCGAACAACACATAAATCTTTTTATTGTGTTTAGAATATGTATTCAAGTTTCCAAATTTATTCTTTAGTATATAAGTATATGAAAAAAGATATTCCAAGTAAAAGTCCTTGAATTATAACATATTTCTAAATAAGTTATTTTATGTTATGTGTATATTTTGTTGATAGAACGACTAAGCATAAATATAATTATGCTGTTAAAGCATTTTCAATCCTACAATTAGTTACAATCATAATATTGATCTCCACTATTTACTTATTGAATCAATTTTTTGCAACCATGCAAGGTGAATTTATCTCTACAGTCTATTTCAATTTTTATTTATAAAATCCATTCAATATTCTAATATGTTTTATTCCCCTGCAATTGTTGTTAAAGGTGCTATTGGTACGGATAAACCAGAACCAAGTAACGATTTGCAAAACAGGAAAGTTCGCAGAGTGCGGATCCTCTGAGATATCTAACTTTTGCATGACCGACGTGTCCGGTCCCTATTCGGGGTGATGTAAGGGGTAGTATTAAAGTATTCTTTGTGATTCGTGTAGAACGTATTTAAACGGTTGGGATTTTCTATAAAGTCACGCAAAGTTCAAGATATCTCAGAGGATACGAATTAAGTTCGCACAGGCATAGCTATGCCTAAGCAGGCTGGCTTACAGTTCGAGAAATTTCTATTCCATTTTTCTTCTCTCCTCGGCGTGCTGCTCCCCTTCTCTCTCTCTTACGCGTCACCTCGCGTTTCGCGCGATCAAAGCTGGAGAGGCTTCGCGCCTTCGATCCTGGTCGTTAGATCTAGGGTTTGGCTAAAATATGCTATCCCGGGAGACACCGGTGCAGCCTCCGGTCGGCGTTGCCGACTGGATGAGGTGCGGTGGCGCGGAGCTCGAAGGGAGATCTGAGACCAAGGCTCTACTCCTCAACAAGCCACACGATCGTAAGAATTTTTTCTGTGGTTTCCTTTTCTGAATTATGGTTATGTAAAACTTTCTGTTCCAGTACCATAATATCGGTCAATTATGATATCACAGTTACTGATGTCTTACCATGTGTTTTCTCCGCATAACTATTATTTTTTTTCAGCTGCAATTACTAATTATTGATCAAAAAGTTTTCTCATTCTGTAGTCAAATCGATGCAGTTAGTCTTTTCAGATATTCTTTTTTTTGGTGAAAACGAAGTCCCACAGCCATAATTTCTACCCGGGAGGGGTGGGGGGTTAAACCTAGCACCCTGCACCTAAACCACTAAACTATTTACCCATTTTTATCTCGATTGATTTCATTTTTTAGCACTTCATTTTAATTGCTGATTAACACGCTATTATTAACTGGTTTACTTGTGTTTATAGTAGCATTTATTCATGCTACTTAATTTAAACTGAATTCCATTTGAATGGCTTGTAATTGTAGTGAATGAAGAGACACTATTGTCGCTTGCACATCAAAATTACAAGGTGGGGAAGTACTCAGAGGCTCTTGAGCACAGCATTGCTGTATATGACACAAATCCTTGCCGTACTGACAATCTCCTCCTCCTTGGCGCCATTTATTACCAGGTCAGCTCGCTACCAACTCTTATTCGAAATATATTGCTTTTTTTAAGACAATTACGTACAGCGAGTGTGCATGCCTGCCTCTTCATTAGAATGACAATTTTTTGGGGACCCTTGACAAGCAGGAACTCGGTCTGCAGTTCTATACATCACAGCTGACTAGCCTTATTTAACATGAGAAGGATCTTTTGTGCTCTAGTTTTTTTGTTTGGAATTTGCTCCAAATATTTGTTACTCTTAGGTTTAAGTGCAAAAGGATATTGTGTCTTATTTTCTAGTGGTATGTGATATTTTCCTTAAGTGCAATAGGATATTGCTCCAAATATTTGTTCCTCTCTGTTTGCATTTTAGTCTTTAATCTTTCGAGTTTTTGAGCTGCATTGATATTTCACCTGAAAAACCCAAATTTGATAGTCAGAAATGAGAAGAAGATTGTACTGATTGTTGTTCTTGTTCTGGATGTTTGCACTGGTTTGTTTTAGTCTTATTTTATGTTTGTTTCATGTAGTTGCGTAATTATGACATGTGCATAGCAAAAAATGAAGAAGCAATTGCCATTGATCCTCGATTTGCGGAGTGTTATGGAAATATGGCGAATGCTTGGAAGGTATTTGGTTATTGTTATTTCTATTCCTTTGAGCATTTTCTTCTTACTCTCAGACTTTGTTATATATTCTAGCAGGACCTTTTATTTTGTTAACAAATGGTTGATTATTCTTATATTTATTGCTGCTGCTAAAATTTTGAGATACATGGAGAACTTTTGGTATTCTTCTGTGCATGCCTAATTGCTATATCCATTGTTATGTCATGCAAAATGCTAATTGCAACTCCTCTCATTTCAGGAAAAGGGTGATATTGAGCGCGCCACCCGTTATTATTTAACTGCTATTCAGGTTTCCTTTTGGAACTCATCTCCCTCTTTCCCCTCTTGCATTCCATGTTGTTCATGTTTCGTTGGCTGATGTTACTTTATTTTTATTTCCTAGCTTCGGCCGAATTTTTGTGATGCTTGGTCTAACCTGGCTAGTGCCTACACCAGAAAAGGAAGGTTAACAGAGGCAGCTCAATGCTGTAGACAAGCTCTAACATTAAACCCTCATTTGGTGAGTTCTCATCAATTTCAGTTTGCAAGAGATTTGAATTGATTTTGTAATAGGTTTATGTTGGAATTTGAAACTAATTTGGGCATAAAATGTTGAGCTAAAAATATACATCTTAAAGAGTTTAGATGCAATTGATAAACTTGTTTAGAAAAAGGTTAAACAAGTATTCTGAAGTCAGAAAACTGAGCTTTCAGAGCTTACATGTTACTGTAGAAACCAATGTTATTAAAATTGGACCGGACATCGACTCGGTAAACCTTCAGGTCAACGGTTCACCGGTCAGACTGGTGGGTTGACCGGTTCAACTGCAGTTTCTTTTTTAATTATAAAATAAATGGACATTGACATACTAATGGACCTTAACATACTGTAATTGGATTAACTATTAAGTAAAGCTTATAATTAACTTAATAAGTAGTTTTGATATGAAATGAACTAATACGGTTTGGTTTGACCTTAATATATTTATTTACTTGTGTTGCATGAACACTGGAAAACAACTTCACATAATTTAGAATTGAGCATTTCATCAAACAATCTTGAGAGCGTTAAACTATACAATACGAATAACGAAATTATGAGCTCGTCAAACTTACAAATTCCAAATACTACTTAGAGCAATGGAAAATGCTAAATTATTTGCATCCAAGCAATCTAAGGCACAACATAACATTTTGCAAATCACTTAATAGCATGTAGCCATATGCTCCGAGTTCTAGGCTGCTACGCATACACAACAACACAAGTAATGATAAGATTAAATTAATTTTTGAAGGAGATTACTTGTAGGCTACAGCTTGGCTTAGAGCGTTGAACCAATGAAGTTAAGACTTGAGGATTCTCTTTTCATGCTTCGGTTTAAACTATAAATTAAGATTTTATGTTTTCCTAGTAACACGGATGGATATGTTTTTCACTTCCAAGGCTTTGTAAAAAGAGCTTTGCAAATCCAAAGATTATTACCTTGTAATAGCTTGAGGGCATTAAACTTAAGTAAAATGTAAAAGAAAACCAATTATTTCGCAAAACTGCACTGATAATTTGGTTTTAACATTTTATCAAACACATTGAGGGCATTAGACTCTTACACTATGGGGTTAAATATCATCCTTCTAGGTGCCTTTTACAATCTAAAATGTCACAAATCACATGAGATACATTATTTGCTTTTGACTGCGAATTCAAATCACTAGAAGATGATGAGGATAAGCTTCTCTTTGATTGAATGATGAGCCCTTCACTGTAAGACTGGACGTGAGAAGATTTTGAAAAAAGATAAACACAATTTCTCCCATTTCCATCGATCTCTCCAAATTATGACAACTTTTAAATCCAACTAGAGAAAAGATGGGAAAGAGATCGAAAGAAAAAGGGAATCCAGAGAAAGAAAGAAGCATCGATAATATAGTCCGTAGACGTGAAGAAAACTCGGGTTTTTTTCTTTGAACGGTTCATTGTTTTCAAAAATATCGTTCAATTAACCCGGCTTTGACCGGTCCAATTACTTATCTGGTCTATTCAGCGGACTGAACCGGTGTAGCCTCCTCCGGGTCCGGTTTTAATAACACTGGTAGAAACTAAGTTTTCTGCACAGATAGCAGAATTAAAAAAAAAAAAGTCGGATGTAAAAAAAGTGGGATTTGAAATACATCAGCTTATGTGCTTTTTCAATGGACTGTAATAACCAAAAAGTGAAATTTAAATTTGTACTGTTAAGAATATCTAGAATTTAACTAGTCCCTGAACTTAATAGTGTCTCAAGACCAAGCCAAGAATGAAAAAGGGAGGCCAAATAAGCCCTGGCCTCCTCCTCCTCTGGCTCACTTCTAAACTTTAATCCCTGCCCACGTGTCACTTCTATGCGAGAGAGAGGGAGGGAGGGTAGCCACTGCCAAGATTTTTCAAAAAACAAAAGGGAGGGAGGGAGAGAGAGAGGATGTCTGGATTCAGAGAGGCAGGCACTACCTTTTGGCCAAAGCCGAATCTATGGAATTTGGTTGCCAAGCAGGAGAAGCAAAAGGAGGGAGGGGAAGGTTGGGTAAAGAGAAGGAAAGAGAAGGGAGAGGAAAAGGAGATGTGCTGGAGCAAGAAAGAGTACAAGGGCTGTGAGCCCTATCCTAAACCTCTGTTAAACGTTACGTGGAATTTAAACAAAATGCAGATAGGCTTCAGTACTTTAATTGTATTGTTTACGACCCCGTTAAGTTTAAATTTAATTATCAGTATTTTAATTTTTTAAGTAGGGGCAGTTCTTTTCCTCTTTTGGAACTAAATTGGGCTGATTTTGTATGCTGTTATTTAAAGTATTAACATTTGTGTATAAATTGGCATTAACCTTATAAATTGGCATTTCTATATAAAACAGGAAACGACCCTAACTACACTACGATTTTAATTTAATAGCACAAGTGACCTAGCATATTTAGAACTAATCAAACTCTACACTTTGTCGCAACGGATGTCTCCATTTTTATTCGAATCAAGAGGAACTAGATGATGGTGAGACGTGCCACACTATCTTTCAATAAATTAATAAATGGGGAAAGTGATTAGGGTATTAGACGAGGGAAGTTCACAAAGCAAAATTAAGTGTTATTGTTGCTCTTCTTCTGTTTGTCTTGATTCCTATTTTAATCGTCAAGATTGCTTCCGCTAATTGAAATGTCTTGCTGATGTACTCTCTATTATTCTTCTTTTCTAATTAAATTTAGTAGATAATAATATTTATCCGCTACTTTTCCTTCATTTCAGGTCGATGCCCACAGTAATTTGGGGAACGTAATGAAGGCCCAAGGTCTGATCCAAGAGGTAAGCCAATAATCATTCGGATACTGCTATTCTGCTTATTTCTTTTATATTTGTGTTCATCGGACATTAATAGGTGTGCCTAAACCATGAACCCAACCTTTTTTCCCGATGTAAAACCTCAATTAGAATGTTTAAAAATATCTATAAATTTTTTTTGCTGCTGAGTTTTAAGGAAAATTATAAAAAACATGTAAAGCATATTTCTTTTCCGATGTAAAAAGGGATGCCCATGAAAAAAAAATCATGGGCAATATTGTTATTGCACATGATTATTGCTGTGTAACCAGAATTGGCAAATTATAAAACAAATTAATGCATATATTTCCTCAAATTATTGCCGGGTCACCATAATTAGCAAACATCTTATTCCTCCTCGTTAAACTATTGTGCCTATCATAAGAGCCTGTACACTGCAACCAGGTTATTTTTTTATTTTTTATTTTTTTTTGTAATTCATGGGGCAATATGTTTCAGGCATATAACTGCTACCTTGAGGCATTGCGCATTGACCCCACCTTTGCAATTGCGTGGTCTAACCTAGCTGGTCTGTTTATGGAGGGTGGTGACCTTAATAGGGCACTTATTTACTACAAGGTTATATTTTGTTTGTATTCCCTTTCTCATATATCTAGCAAGGATATCATACCGGACAATGCCCCTCTCCTCAAGTACCTGCTGGTACTTCCTAGCCAGAGATTGATTCTGGATGAATCACAATATATTTTATTTTTTGTTTGTTTTGCTTTATTGCTGTCATCTTGTTTAATTGGTTTAATAATTTCTTGATGGTTTAGTTGCGCCTAAAATATCAACCCAATATATTGGACCCATGCCACTTGGGTGCTGTGGAGCTTCATTTATATATCTGATTGTGCATTTGCTCTTCTTACTATATATTCTTTTCATCATATATAGTAACTCATCTTTAGTCTTATGATATAGCATAACTTACCTTTGTTAATTAAAGAAGTGTTCCATTTTCCTAGGTGCCTCTACTTTTTAAATCCTTAATAACAGAAAAAAAAATGTAAAGTCAAATAACTAAATAGATCCCGTCTAACAGTTCTATATTTGTTATTTGAGTTTTATAAATTTGCTATTAAGTCTTGAAAAACATGAAGACATGGCAAATAGTAGCATTTGAACCATCTTCAAATTATTTATACTTAAACTTCTATAGCAACTGGCTAATTTTTATTTGACTCTCCATAAGGACACCAGCTAAGATGTGTCTTCTTGAATGTCGAGAAGCAATATTGAATTTATTAGTCAGATATCCCTAACAACTTTCCAAATTCTGGTGTTCACAGGAAGCTGTTAAGCTTAAGCCGTCATTTGCTGATGCATACCTTAACCAGGGAAACGTGTACAAGGTAAGTCTCAGGAAATTGTGGCAAAAGATAGAAAAAGCCATTGTTAGATGTTGGGAATGGGAATAAAACAATATACATCTCTTTTTTACTTTGTTCAGGCAATGGGGATGCCTCAGGAGGCCATTTTATGCTACCAACGTGCACTCCATGCTCGCCCCGACTATTCAATTGCTTATGGTAAGTGCTAACATGTTATAGATGATTCTTTTGAGGATGGTTGAGAAGTAAATAGAAATACAAAATCTTTAGTGTCTTCTCAAGTTTTAAGGACATGGGACCACATTCATATGCTTATACATGTCTTGTTGCATGTATGCTGGTATGTGCCCAGTACAGGTACTGTGCCAATACTGTACTAACTAGTGCCAGTTGGTAACCCACACAGCACTGAGCATATGTGAAAACAATTGACGGTTTTATCTCGTTACTTATTCCTCAGGTACGAAAAGTTAAAAGAGTTTAAGCACTGGTTCAACCATGAGAGAATGAATAGTGCCTTTCCTCTTTTTCCCAATTTGAAAACTGTGTGGGGCCCGGTAAAAACAGTAGTATAATAGAAAGGTAAGGGGGCCACAAATTTACATGCAGGTAATCTTGCGAGCACCTACCATGAGCAAGGACATCTTGACTTGGCAATTGTACACTACAATCAAGCTATCATCTGTGATCCAAAATTTGTGGAGGCATACAACAACCTAGTACGAAATTTAATTTTCTGCTTGTAGTTTGAATTTCTTGTATTTTTGTTGGATGATACACATTTATACTCGTGGCTTGCATAACATGCTATCAACTTGCGTTAACGTTTAGAATTGGCTGACATTTTATGTGATCCAAATGGGGTCCATAGAATAACATGGAATTGCCTTACTAACTCTTTTAATTTTGCTTGGGCCTTTTGTTGAGAAATGTGCATTCTTATACACCTATCCAACACGGAAGCATCTAATAGCTTAGGAAATCACAGGGAACAAAAATATGTTTAAGTCGCTCCTCCAAAGGGAGACATCTTATTCAAGGGAAAGAATAGGGATGCAGGGTTGTCTGAGATATTCCTCCTGTCTTGCATGTTTTATAGGAAATTGTTGTTTGTTTATTTATTTTTTCTTGTTTTTTGGGGGGTTCCGAGGACAGATATATGATATGCATATGGTTTGACTTTAATTTCCTGAGGACAGTTAGCACACAATAACTTTTGGTTCTTTATTTGTTTCCTTCCTTTTTGGCAATTTCCACTGTAACTCTTGCATTTTCATATTTCTACTACCTCAAGATTTTAATTTTGGATAAATCCTGTTTGCTTGGAAATTGTGAACCAATGTGGTAAAGTATCTATTTGAACATGCAGGGCAATGCACTAAAAGATTCTGGCAGAGTAGAGGAAGCAATGAATTGCTACAGAGTACTTCTCTCTCTCTTTTCTTTCTCTCTGAAGTAGCTTATATGCGGCAAGCTAATTCTTTATTTTTTACTACTGTGTATAGTCTTGTCTCGTCATGCAAGGAAATCACCCACAAGCACTCACTAATCTGGGAAACATTTATATGGAATGGTAATAGTTTTATTTTTGTTAATCTATATCTTCAGGAGGTTAGTGCTCAACAGTATTATCAACATAAGATATTTTCCTGGTTCAACGATCTTTTGGAATCTTAAAGGTCTATTTTTTTAGTTGCCAATAAATGAAAAGATGTATTATACCTGATTTTCATTCTAGTCCAGTGATATTAGTTCCGGTACTAAGCTGGATGTAGGAAGGAGCTACCTATACTGCATAGTAGCATTCTTGTTTTGTTTGACTTCTTTACCTTCTGTATTAAAGTGCGCAATTTAATAAGAATTTGTGTAAATTGACATTTGATCAAGGTTTGTTTGTATAATCTTTGGGTGGTTAGGGTGATAGTTGGAATAAATTGGGTCTTAGCTGATAATAAATGGTGGCATATATTGTCCCTCATTTTGATTACAGTCCGGCAATACTAGTCCCGGTACAAAGCTGCATGTAGGCAGGCATTACCTGTACTGCTTAATTGCTTTATCTCTTTTATTTTAGCATTTTATTGACATTTTTACCTTCTTTTAAAAGTGCACAGATTAATAAGAATTTGTGTAGGTTGGCATTTAATTAAGGGAAGGGTGACAGTTGGAAAAAATTTGGTCTTATTTACTATTTGGGAACATATTACTATATCAACTATGTAATGTCACCAATATAATCCTTGGTTAAGGATCAGGACCTTTCTGCTGATTCTTCGTGATCATATCCTGAGTCATTTTGAAAAATTTGATCAATTTAACTTGGAGGATATATGTTTGTTACTGTAGGAACATGGCTACCTTGGCAAGTTCGTTTTACAAAGCAGCGATAGCTGTGACCACTGCACTGTCTTCTCCGTTCAACAACTTGGCTGTCATATACAAGCAACAGGTATTTGTTGACTTGCATAATTGCTTCTCCACCATGTATTTGGTGATTCCAGTAGCAGAACTTCAGATATGCAAAACATTTTCCCAGATGAAGCTTGAATGAATGTTGTGGAGCACACGCTGGAGTCTAGAAACTTTCCTTTTATAATGGATATCTCTGCATTGTACATTATGCAGTGTGTTTAGTAATTTTTTTTTTTTGGACAAACATCATTGAATGAGGCTTTAGATTATGTACTAATGTCGGTTTGATCTTCTTTCTGGGCCACATTATAAAGATGAAAAATATAGCATTTAGTATTTGAGGTGTGATGTTGGTTCTGCCCTGAATTTTATCAGCTTAATCACATGATTTCCTATTGGAGGTATCAGTTCAACCAATTTCATGTCATGATTTGACAGGGAAACCATGCTGAGGCTATTCTATGCTACAACGAGGTACTAAGAATAGATCCGATGGCGGCGGATGCATTGGTCAATAGGGGAAACACATTGAAGGAGGTTGGTCGTGTCAGCGAGGCCATTCAGGATTATATACGAGCAGTTACGGTTAGGCCAACCATGGCTGAAGCCCATGCAAACCTTGCTTCAGCTTACAAGGACAGGTAGAACTACATTTGTTTTGCTTAGCTACAATTCTGTTTAGTAAAAGTTCAATCCTTGTTTAAGCTGATTAACTTTAGATGGTTTTTATACTGGCCGTCAGTTTGAGTCTAATTGCCATCGAGTCTTTCATTTGTGAAATAATTCATGCTCTTTGCAACCTGAACAATACCTTTGTTTCCTGGATTTCTCAGAGTTGGTTTTTCAAGTCATGTTGTAGCATAAGGCAATTAGCTAAAATTAAGGTGCAAGTTTGAATAATAAATTACTTTCACTGACCAAACTATATCTTCTGTCTTGGCTACTGTGGGGGGGGGGGGGGGGGGGTAGATTTGCAGGGAATGGACTTTTGCTGCATTAGTTTTATGTGTTTAGGTTGTATCTGTGGTCTGATTTTGTGAGATGCCTTCATTTGCAGTGGATTAGTGGACCCAGCTATAACTAGTTATAAACAAGCTTTGTCACTGCGACCCGACTTCCCAGAAGCTACTTGCAACCTTCTGCATACATTACAGGTGAGCTACTGCTTTGTGGTTATTTGAAGTCAGCTTTTAATACCCCTTAAACTCTTTTTATTGACTTTTTTTCTGGTGAATTGTCAGAATATCTTGATAAACTCCTTTATTTGTTTGCTTGTTTCGCCTAACCCCGTTTCGCTAAAACAATCTTATGATTTGCATTAATTTAGCATCTAAAGTGATATCCTCCATTAATTGTTGGCTTCTGTCAGTTTACCCATTCCACTAAAGTGACTGTAATGTGTCTGTATGTTTGATTAACAGAATAATACTTGTTTTGCTTCAAGAATTCTGAAAGGTTCATTATTTGTAGCACAGTTCTGAACTAGTTATGTTGAAACATAAATTGATTGGCTTTGTCTTGATAGGGTATTACATTAGTTTTCTCTGTTTTTCTATAAACAGTAATGATACCATGGAATTAAAGGTAAAATAAAAGAGATACAACTTAACCCCCTTACTGCGGTGAAACAGAACTTTTGAAGGTCTTGAGTAAAAAAAATGTTAAGGGAACCTCAGTAATTTTATCCTGTTCTCATGTACTCCCCCTTGTCTTTGTTTTCTTGGCGTGCAGTGCGTCTGTGATTGGGAGAACAGGGATCAATTGTTCCTTGAAGTTGAAGATATTATCAGACGGCAGATCCAGGTTATAAATCATTCAATTCTTTTTAGATATTCTGCTTCAGCATTTGTAGAATGTCTCAAATTTTAGTGTAGTTTAGTAATTGGCACATCTATCATCTTAAGTGTTAAGTTCTTTCCTTTCAAAGAGACCGGCCATTATTCTGGTGTAGTAACAAAAGGATCTCTTCTTGGGGCTTTTCTTGTATTTACATCTTCTCATAGGGTTTTCTTATCTGGTACATCTTTTTTTATTAATTTCTTTTGTATTTTGGATGGCAAATGTAATTAAGTATTATTCTACGGTACAGAATAATATCCTCCCAAGTGTGCAACCATTCCATGCTATTGCTTACCCGATTGACCCCATACTTGCATTGGAAATCAGGTACTAGACCTTTACTTATCAAAATGTTTAATTTTACTATAAAAGATCACATAATTTTGCTTTTGGCCCCAGATATACATTTCTCGCTCATGGTATTATTACATTTTGTAAATTTCCATGAATGATCGGCATAATGTGTTATTCAGTTTAATTTCATTTGCTCGGTTCTCCAAGGAATTTATGAAGGTTTACTTTCTATAGCAAGACATTAGTGAACAGAATAAGTGAGAGTTAATTCAAGATTGAAGCATGTTCTGGAAAGACCATGTACATACCTCCAGTGAATCCAAAAAAAACAGCAATGATTAGGGGGAGGGACAAATGGTCTTTACCTGTAGAACATAACATTTTTCTTTTATAAGCATAATTGTGGTTGCAATTGAATGGAAACAATGCATTTTCTTGTTTTGTTTCAGCTGCAAATATGCTGCTCATAGTGCTTTGGTGGCCTCCCGTTTTGGGCTCCCTCCTTTTGCCCATCCACCAGCAATCCCTGTTAAAAAAGGTCAAGGTCGTTTAAGAGTTGGGTAAGTCACATTTCAATTCTTATATTTCTTCGTTTACTGGAAATAGAGTTCATGTTCTGTACCAGTTAAGTTAGGTCCCGCCGAAGGCAAACTGGGTTAAGATGAGAATCTTGGTTAAGGCCAGGTGGCAGATTTTGAAAGTGGCATTTATGTCATAGTGGAGGGTTGGTGTCCGCTGAAATCTTGAATAGGTTTAACTGAGTGCAAACTCTGTTCATATTAGATTGGAAACATAGTTGGGTGCTAGCTAAATTATTGAAACTTGCTTCGATATGTAATTACAGTCGTGTCAACAAATTAAGTCTCAAGTGTAAATTGATGATTAATATGTCTCAATTTTACATTGGTGCTCTCTTCATACCTACTTGAGCACAAGTGTTGGTTTACTCATAACTGGTTAAATTTGGTTGGTCTTGTTGAATTTTTTCAGGTATGTTAGTAGCGATTTTGGTAACCATCCTCTTTCACATCTCATGGGATCCGTTTTTGGGTTGCATAACAGAGACAACATTGAGGTTATTAACTTAATTCAATTCTTGTATGTGATGTTCACTACCTTAGCAGTAGCTGTTGGGTTCAGAAATTCATATCACCAGTATAGATTGAATTCTGTGATTGCTGAACTTTCTAGAGATGTTTCAGTACTGAAGTTGAGGGCATTTCTAAAAGTACCTTTAAATAGGGTGTGCAACAGAGCTTTGAGATTCTTTAAGGGCTGTATTTGATTATTCAACAAGCTCATGAAGAAGTAATGAATAGGAATTTAACAAAATCTGAAAAGCTGAGATAGTTAAATTTGTGTTTTGGATATTTACTCACGCAAGGCTAATACTTGTAGGTATTTTGCTATGCTCTTAGCCCAAATGATGGTACTGAGTGGAGGCAAAGAACCCAGTCTGAAGCAGAGCATTTTATCGACGTCTCTGCCATGACATCTGATATGATTGCTAGATTGATCAACCAAGACATGATCCATATCCTAATTAATCTCAACGGTTATACCAAGGTTAATTATTATTCTGTATAATTTTTAGGCTATATACATTAAACACTGAAAGCTTAACCGGAGGCTTTTTGAGAGATCTTTGGCTGCTTGTGCATTTTTTTTTTTTTTAAAAAGAAAAAAAAAATACCTGCAAATAGCATCCAAGATTTCTCGTAGTCACAACTAACATCAGATACAAATAATAATTAACAATAGCCATTAAGAAGCGACTGCCATTAAATACTTTGTCTGTTTCCAAATACATTTTATTATTCTCATGATAGCAACAACCATTTAATCCTTGTTTTCAAATAACAAAGCTAGTGTTGTGCTAGTTTGATAAAAAAAAGGTTTATTCTGTTTAAATGTTGACAGCTTTGTCTCATTGTACGATCTTTGATTTCTGCTAAAGCAAATTGGGCTAAAATTATTCCCATATGACTGGGACATGAGATCACAAAATTGTATGGACAGTTGTTTGATTTATTTGACTGACGATGAAATGGTTTAGGTTTAAAATCTTTTGTTTGTTTTGCTTGACATATTTATGTTGGATGCATTGCTGATAAGCTAGAAGATAATAATAGTTGTTAGAAAATGTTGGGGGTGTTACCTGAGAATTTGTTAAACAATTGGGTGCAATTTCTACAAATTAAAACTGAAACAAGCAACATGGATGCCCACTGTTATTTAGTGTGGTCCAATTATGGGTTAGGGATCCAAAACTCTAATAACCAGTGTAAATTAAAATTTTCCTGCTGAATTATCTGCTTTCTTATTTTTCAGGGGGCGAGGACTGAAATTTTTGCGATGCGGCCATCTCCAATCCAAGTTTCCTACATGGGGTTCCCTGGGACTACTGGTGCAACATATATTGACTATTTAGTAACTGATGAGGTTGAACATCTGATTTTCTGACTTCCTTTCCAGTTTCCACTTTCAAGTATGAATTAGTTATTTAATATTTTTTTCTTTAATTTTTTTTTTTGCAGTTTGTGTCACCAATGCAGTATGCACATATTTATTCAGAAAAGCTTGTACACCTTCCACACTGTTACTTTGTGAATGACTACAAGCAGGTAAATTATCGAAGTTCTTACTTCTATACTGATGTTGGTTGTTAAGGGAGATTTTGTCCAAACCCCAGTAAGAGGAATAATTTGAGGCAGGTCAAAAATGGATAAAGTAGGTCAAGACCAATGGGTTGAATAGGTCATACAACAAAAAATTACCACAATTGCTGCAGCATTAGACCTAATAGTTGCTGCACCAATCTGGTGTGCTATTGTTTCTACATTTTGTTATCTCTCTTGAAATCAATTTTGTCACGTCTTCAATTGCTTATTTCCAAAACCTCATTTGAACTCCAAATTAAAGAGAGAAAAAGTAATGCAAGATAGAATAAAACAAATTAGCGGTCTGTCTGTGACCCTGTGATACAGATCTGTACTGTTGCGTGTCCTCACTTGAACACTTTTGAAGACATTTTGTGCATACAACTCTTGAGATAACAGCAAGTAGGATGAAGTGCTTGTTTTTAGTAATAATAGATTCTCTTTTATAAATGACAGGCTAACCGGAATGTGCTGAGCACTGTGTGCCCTCATAAACGGTCAGATTATGGGCTGCCAGAGGATAAAATTATTTTTGCTTGTTTTAGTCAGCTTTATAAGATGGATCCAGATATATTTAACACTTGGTAAAGTTTCTAAATATACATTTCCAGAAATCATGCATGACATTGCTTTTGTTTTTTTTTTTAACTCAGAGATCACTGGACCAACATATTATATTACAACAACTTATAAAGTTTTCAAAAAAATCATTTCAACAGATGAATTAAGCATCCCAACGGAACTTTATCAGACAGTGTTCAATTACCTATTGCTCGTGAAAGCAGTGATGCCAACATTAAGATGTCTTTTCTTTACACTTGATTAACAATTTTGACATAAAAAGCCTCATGCTCCTCTTATTATTGTTTGCAAGGTGCAATATTCTCAAACGGGTTCCAAACAGTGTGATGTGGCTTCTTAGGTTTCCAGCGGCCGGAGAGATGAGAGTGCGTGCTTGTAAGTATTTAGTAGCAAACAAAAAGAATATTATTTATACTACATATTGATAGACGGATACCATTTTGGACATCAGTTTAAAATTTCAATCTTGAAATTTGCTCCATTTACTTGTTCATTTACAAATAGATCTTAACGGTGAATTGGGGCTTCATTGGGGTTTAAGTTGATTCAGGTCTAAATTGGGTGAAGTTGGGAGCATTTTTTAAAACTGCCAATATTGAGGTATAAACATTACTCTTAGCTTTCATACATCATTCTTAGATATTTTTGTGTGTGTGTTGGTAGATGCTGCCTCGAAAGGTGTAAGGCCAGAACAGATAATTTTTACGGATGTAGCTGTGAAAGATGAGCATATAAGACGGAGTGCCTTAGCTGACCTTTACCTTGATACGTATGAATTCATACTTCTTTTCTTATTTCCAAATTCTTGCATATTTGAACTGTGATAATTTACGTCTTTTGATGTGATCCTGACACCAAGCTTGGTTATTACATTTTAATCTATTTACAAAAGATTAGTGACTACCCAGCCATCTTCAGCATGTTAATAGAAGTAAAAAACAGTAGACTACATGACACTTGCGCTGTTGCTATCATTAAAATGATTATTTTATTATTGTTTGCTTAATGGTACAACTAATTGTCACTTGCGTATTTATTTCTGTTGGTCAGACCACTATGCAATGGGCATACTACTGGTACTGATGTTCTGTGGGCTGGTTTGCCTGTGATAACTTTACCTCTGGAGAAAATGGCTACTAGAGTTGCTGGTTCTTTGTGTATGGCAACTGGCCTTGGCGAAGAGATGATTGCTTGGAGGTAGGTGTTATAATTCTATTTGATTTATCGGTGCAGAATGCCATGCTTCTATAATCATTATAATAGCATCAAGTACTTCAGTACTTGTTTAGAGTCAGTTTAACTTGTACCAGCTAGTTTTTGACTTGGTGTTTTCTGTTGCCTTTTTTGTTCTTTGTTCTTTTTAGTATGAAGGAGTATGAAGAGAAAGCAGTTGCTTTAGCTCTCGACCCCTCCAAACTCCAGTCACTAAGAACTAGGCTCATGGAGGCCCGTCTGACTTGCCCTTTATTTGATACTCATAGATGGGTTAGTTTTCAAGTATTGTCGTTTCTGGTTTGACATATTAACCATTATGCAGTTAAAACAAAAAAAAACACTCTAGTGCAATTAGCACCCAATTCCTGGTTGCCTGTGACAACGTGAAGCATTTTTAAATCACCTCAAATATGAATATTCTGCATTTGGCAACAGTAGTATCCAGTGTTTCAAAATGCGATCGCATATACGAGTATTCGGCCGCCTGTCTGTGGTTTGCATATACGGGTGTTCGGCTGCCTGACACAATATGCAGGGCACATGTGGCCTTGTCGTGCATGTGTCTCTGGCTTGCATATACGGGTATTCGGCCACCTGACACAATATGTAGGGCACATATGTGGTTCTGCCACACGGTTTGACTTTGAAGCAAGCCACAGATAATCAGCGCACACGAGGCATACCTCAAAATTGGCTTTAAAAGGCTGCCATTCTGTGATTCAAACTGTGGACTCGAGTGTTCTTATCCAAGCGTTGGACCAACAAGCTTGCTCACGCTCATGTGCACACACTTTAATTAATTAATTATATTCTTTGTATGAAATACATTGCAAGAGAACTGAAATCCATAAAATTAAGTTGCACATATGTATCCGCATATAAATCCATTTTTATAGCTTTTACAAGAAAATTCATTGTTCTTGTTTTCATGGGGGGGCATTTCATTTTTTGAGTATTGCATGACCTGCCATTGTCCTATCAAGCCAAGGATACAGACTTCCTTGCACCTTGAAGAGTACATAAATATTGATGTTGGCTTATGGTTTCAGGTTCAAAATCTGGAAAGGGCCTACTTAAAAATGTGGAGCTTGTACTGCAGTGGCAGCCAGCCTCAGCACTTCAAGGTGACAGAGGATGATACTGAGAGATAGAAGCATACCGGTTTTGTATAGAAAGCAAAGAGCTGTGTGCTACCATGGTGTATCAAGTGCTGTACCCATTGTGTATATGTTAGGTGTATCTATATTGTACGAGTATTAATTTTAGTGGGTATTTGGGTTAGCTAACTTATCGCTAGTTTAAAAATGCCGGTCTATTGTAGAGTTGTATCAAGCTTTTTTTAGAAATGGTCAGGACTATTGCTCAGCGGTTATAGATGATTGTGAGGTACCCATATGCATAGTTTAGGTTCTGTTGTGCTTATTTGGTTGGTCCGTGTATTGTGTTCTATTAGATATTTTGTTGGCTGTTGTTTTGCCTTTGATATGTTTTCCCTAATACCATATTGTTGTGTTCCCATGAATCCATGATAGGCAGCCCTCCCTGAGAACTGAACTTTTAAATTGAAGCATCTGGTTTTCACTTCCTAGCATAAATTTTGGTTTGCATGCGGGATTCTTGTAAATAAACAACCATTTTAACTTTTATTAATAAAATTGTTAGCAAGCCATTGCTTGCTGACCTTAGAAAAAAATAGAGAAGTTTCGAGCAACATATTGCTAATAGGGAGAAATCTGCGAAGTATTAGGGGCCCGGTTTTTTCTCCGGTTTGTCAGTGATGAAAGTTGTCTTTTGTGAAAAAGACTGCTCCCCCGTGATTTAACAAGTCGAAAATTAATATTTTGGGGGTCCCATGTGGCCCCGTAATTAGAATACTATCTATCATAGAACATCCTTCCCCAGAAAGGATCAAATGATATGGATAAGTTTATTGGATTTTCTGGATTTAAGTATATATATCCTTGCAACAGGCAATTGAATAAGATAAAGAGTTCATGGATTCATGTCTGGTGCTTAATTTCTATAGTTGGGTAACCTTCGCGTGCAAGCAACTGCTACGTCTAGTACGCAACGTAACTAGGCATGTGGGCTAGCTGAGACACTGGTCAAAATTCTGCGGACCCATTTCAATATACGCTGACGCCTGTCATGTGTGTTTAGTCGTTTGCTTACCAACGAGAAAATGGTTAATTAAAATGATGACGTGTTTTCAGTGGAAACATGCATCATCTCTTTTCTTCATTTTTTAGATCGGTTGACTTTGACAAGGGTGAATCAGAAAGTGTATTTTTGAGCTTGGTATTTGATCGTATATATATAATATATTCGCATGTGACCAGCTGGGTTTGATACCAAGTGAAGTCACTGCACAGTGCACACAGTACCAGCTGGACTGTGTACTTTTGTTGATGCTAGCTAGTCCAATACTCTAGTCTCTAGCAAGAGTAAGAGTATATACGTGACCTCTATATATTCTGGAGTCTGGACCATCATTTGAGATAAATGGACGTATCCAGTCGGTCACATAATGGAGACCAACACATGATTCTACGTACAAAAAAGCATATTTCATATTTAGGATCAATAGTTGTCGGTTCCGTTCAATGTTTTGAGCTCAATATACTAGTGCCACGTGGCTAACGCGGATCCACATTTAATTATTACGTACTAAAGACTAAAGAGTAGATCGTTCTACGTACATTGTAGTTTTTTTTTTATTCGATCGAGTAGATTTCGATAAACCCGATTACCCGAAGGATGGTTTGACAAACCAGCTTTGAGAAAGACATGCAGTGTCGGTTCTTAATTAATTACTTGTTATTTTGTGATTTTTATTACATATATTAATTTCTTGTCTTCTAACTTATAATTAATCGTTATATAATGGAGCCTCGATCCACAATCACTTATATATACTCCGATCCACCATAACCAGCTTAAAATATATAGCCTCCATTAACCTCAAACGCCAACCCAAATCTCCTCACAATGTACACGCATCACTATTATCCCTTCTTCTTCTCCTTCTTGCTCTCTACAATCTGCCTCCTTGCATTCCTCACTGCCGCATCCTCTGACTCATCTCCTGCTCCAACCCCTGTCGTCGGTGGCCGCACTGTCATACCTCATGTTGAATCCAACAAGGAGGTACAATCCCTGGGTCGATTCTCTGTAGCGCAGTACAACAACCGCTTGCGTAGCAGCAATGCTACCGCTACACTTCATCATCATGCCAAACCTCTCACTTTCTCCCATGTTATCAAGGCCGAGCAGCAAATCGTCTCGGGTGTGAAGTACTATTTGAAGGTTGTGGCAAAGGAAGGCAAGTATAGCAGCACTGACAAGTTGTTTGATGCGGTGGTGGTGGTGAAAGCTTGGCTCAAGTCCAAGGAGTTGCTCTCCTTCACTCCCTCTTCTAAGTGAAAATTAAATTAATGATTCATTGTTTTCTTAATTAATTTGCTCCTTAATTAATGTTGTCCCGTTTAATAAAATTACTTCTATTTTTAAGTAATGGTTTTGGGTTAATTTCTTCTTAGTTATATATTACTTATTAGTACTCTCACTAAGGAAGTTGGGTGTGGAACTGGTTTCTGCAGAATAATCCGGAGCTAGCACCATGAGTAAATTATAGTGTAATATGTTCTTAAGTAATTATATATATGTGTGTGGTATTAACAATTGTGTTTTTGTAGTGCGATCATGTGCTCTTCAAAATTTTACTTTTATTTTATTTTTTATTAATTTTAAATTGGAGTCAAGTTACCTAACTATTTTTAATATCCATTAGAGATTCTCTATTCAGATTTTCAGTCTGCGATCTCCACACGAAGAAATTCATATCCTATGAAGTAATATAATATTTTGTTTGGATCACGGTCTTCTGATCGGAATTCAGACCAATTCGGTCTCAAGTAGAATGCACGGGGCTACTTTAATAGTCATGTAGATTTTGATTGGACGGTACATACAGATCCAAACATAAATATTATGTTTTCTTAGGTACGTATACGAATTTCACACGGAGGATATTACTTTTTGCCATTAGATCAAATACATTAATTAGTGAATTAATTAAAAGAATTAAATGTTTGGCATAGTTAATATCAATTGTTTCATTTATAGGTCCTACAATGTACCCGAAATTTTTAAATATAGCATAATCCACAAAATAATAAACCAAAATACCATTTTTTGGTGGAAATTATAAAAATGACATGGCCGCATCTAGGTAAAGCGGCCATCTTTTTGGTAGCCGCATCTAGAGAAAGCGGCCCGTATTTTGGGCCGCTTTTACGGGTTGCAGCTATGGCCGCTTCTAGAGAATGCGGCCCGACGATTTCTTTTTTTTGAATATTTGTAGTTATAGCTGTGTATGGTGTTTAATTTGGAAGAAACAATATTATGTTAGTTTGATTTTGTTTTTATTTGAAAATATTAAATTAAGATACGCCTAAATAAATATTCCATACAAGTACTACTAAATAAAATTCTTAAAACTATTACAACAAACAAGCAATGCAATTACAACATAAAATTGACTACTAGCCAAAAATAAATTATTGCTTGCCTCTCTCTCAACCTGAAAATTGACAAACAAAAATGTATTATTATTATTATTATTATTATTATTATTATTATTATTATTTTTTAAAGTTGGAATTTAATTTAAAAATATGAGTTAACTACCTTGTGCATCTCGAGCAACTATGTTTTGTTGTTCTTGTGTATCTCGGTGAGCCTGATGTCCTCTCCTTCTATTATGCAGTAAATCAAGCCACATCGGAATTCTATTGACTCACCTTCGACCCAAAGTAATATTTTTGTCATTTGGAACAAGGGTTGGACCTCCGTTTTTCGGCCAATCAGACTGATTGTCATACATATGCCATTCACCCATCCATGTGTTGACCAGTGTCTGGATGTGGTAGTAGTAATGTACGAACCTGCCAGGGTCGATGCCTCGGAGACGACACACTGCCAGAACATGAGAACACGATATTCTGTTTAATTGCGACTTCTGGCATGTGCATGTAACCGTGTTATCATCCGTGATTACCACCATGTATTTGTAATTGGCCTTGGTAAACTGGACAGAAGCGTCAGATATGTATGCATTAACTTTCTCTTGTGTAGATGTTACCTCAAACTCGGTCCAGTTGCCAAATCCACCGAGCGTTGTCATAGATTGTGACCTCCAGCACCGTTTGTTAATCAACTACGAAAAAATTGATGATATTAATGTATTAAAGTAATTGAATAAAAATAGAATAATTTACAATTAAAAAAATGAAATAATTTTATGAAAAATAAAATACCTTGTGCACACGACATGAGAACTGTTGACCCTAGCTTGTTTCAAATTGTGTTTTTATCCTCCTTTGAGCAAACCATTGCTGACATTTATAAAATATGTCCTCAATTATTGCTGCTACCGGCAACCTACGAGATGACCTGAAGACATTATTGAGCTACTTGGACCCATTTGTAGTCATAATTCTCCAATGGTAACCCTCATCCAGCGCTTCGAATATCTTCTATGGTTTTGGACACTCATTCTCATCTTGATTCAGATACTTACCTACACCGTCCAACCAATTCAAAGCACGGTCACATACATCCCCCATTACTTGCATTCGTTGCTCATATCTCCTCATCTTCCTCTTTGCCACACATATCCTGAAGTACTTGATTGCCTGGTCATTGCAATGGTTTTTCTTCATGTTTTCTGCTATGTAAGTAGCACAAAGACGGTGAACGCACTCATCCTCGTCTTTCTCATTCCATCCCAGATCATCCTGTCTAAACACCTTTTTTATTCCCTTGCCCTATCAGTGATGACACACACAAACATGAAGTGAACTACATTGCGCCTCAACCATTTCATGAACCATGCACAGTCTTCAAAATTCTCCGTATCTACCAAAGAAAAAGCCAAAGGAAGGAGCTAATTTTCTGCATCGTTCCAGTTGCAATCAACATTTTACCTGTATTAAACCATAAAAAAAGTATCAATTTCGACTACATTTGAATAAATAAAATGACATATTAATTTCGAATTTTATTACCTTTGTATCGGCCTGATAAGAAACATGCATCAACAGTGATGACAGGTCTCAGGTGTTGAAAAGCCTCTATGCATGGTCCAAATTCTCAAGCCGCCCTATAAAAGTACATGTAAGGTCTAGGCTCACCAGTTGGATATGAGGTCACATCAAACAATGTACCTGCCAATAAAACAAATTAACAAGTTCCACATTTTTTGTTTTCAATATTGTTGAAAGAAAGTAAATAATATAATACCTGGGTTTTTTCGCTTAATTGCCTCCAACAAAGGGACTATAAGCGTGTATGACCCCTTCCAACTACCAAATTGACGGGCAATTGCCAACTCCCTTCCACGCCACAATTTATTGTATGCAGGTACCTAACCATTGTACATTTGTGCAACTGCGATTCTGACAGCATTGATACTCAAATCCACGTCATTTCTCATGTGCGCGGTGATGCAATCGGCAACCATAACAGCCGTTAACTGTGCATGATCTATTCTTGTGACATCCGCATGAAAAACATGTTTTGTTGGGCACCTGGATACTTTCCATTGTGTACCAAAACCAGTGGCCCTTGCTAATATGTACCAACCACATCTGGGGTCCCTACACTTTAACCTAAGACGTTGTTTGTCGGTGTGTGTATTTTCAATCTCTTTATTACAAAGAATGTGAAACTTGTAAATTGTAGCTTTCATTTCCTCCTTTGAATTATAGCATTGCCCCTCTAACAATTCATTCTCAAATTCTGCATGTCTACCAAATAACCCCACATTTGCTTCCTGAAATTGTGATAGGTAATTGAAAGCTGCAATCGGGTGCTGAACCCCGCGACCCATTATCTGAAACCCTTTATCAACCTTGAATTTTTTTCTCTACCCGAGCACAGACCTAGTATCTTCCTGGTCACTTCGATCGCTCATGCAATCAGGATCAACATCGCCCCAATTTTTCTCTACTGATAAGCATAAATTATATACAAAATCGATCTATATTTTATCCTAAAACAACCTTAAATATCTTGTATTTTTAATATAAAGTGATTTAAATACATCTAGAATCAAGTTACTTCGGTTGTTTGGCTTTTCATTGCAGGAAATGATGAAAAATAGCGAAAATATCCCTCAGTGCGGATCAATATACCCACAGTGCGGAATAGTCAAGCCGCACTGAGTACTTAGCCGCATTTCCAACATCCAAGCATTGCACAGGAAAAAGTCCGAGTCTAGTGCGGATTGATACCAACCCGCAGTGCGGATTAGTCAAGCCGCACTCAACACTTACCCGATTTCAGAGACTTCAGAGAAGTAGTTTTAACCCGCAGTGCGGGTCAGCAATCCGCACTGCAATCCGCATTTAACTAATTCACAGGAGCTAAATAAGGAAACTTGGAGCCAGTGCGGATCAAACAACCCGCACTGCGGATTGGATAAGCCGCACTGGACCCGCAGAAAGCCAAAAATTGCACAGTTTTGACAGTTTTTCTATTTTTGGCACCTCATGGACGTGTATTGTAGTTAAATGTGGACAGGGAATCCTGGAAAACAATCCAAATATAGCGCCCACTAACTCCACTTTCTAGGCTCTGAATTGGACATAATCCTTGGCTATAAAAGAGGGGGTTCACTCTCCATTCATGATCCCCCATTCTTTCATTCTCTCTCTACACACACACACAATTCTTAGCGATAAATTCTGGAGAAAAGGAAAGCTTTCAGCCAAGGAGAAGAAGGGTTTCCTGAGCAAGAAGTCGGCAAGATAGAGGTTTTTGATTTGTCAAATGGTGTAATTACTTTCTTTATTTCATTTCTTCTTACTTTGCCAATTTTTATAATGGATCTCTCCATGAGGGAGTAGTTCTCTCTCTAGGGGTTTAGGTCAATGCATGAATTTGTTTAATTCTATTTTATTCGGTTATTTATTTTTATTATGATTGTTTTATGGGATTTTATGTTAATTTCTGTGATTTAATCATTTGTGTTAATTACATAGTTAGTACTTGAATTGTAGTATCCCGTTTTGGATTCGAAAGAACCAAAATTGACTGTGATCAATAGGATAGTACCGAATTATGAATGCAAATACCCTAGGTTTAGATTAAGATTGTAACCAATTTAATCTAAGCCGGAACTATAGAAATTAAGGTTAGGAATTTGGTGAAGAACCTAATCGAGAAGCCAAACCCTAATTAGGACATCTCACTTTGAATCGGGTATTGGTATGATGGAGTTAATTGCGAAGTACCAATATTTGAGGAGAAGAGAGACTACAAGCGCTCAATGGGTCTAGGTAGCTAGGGTGAGGAACCTAATCGAGAAGTCCGAATTACCTAGGCACGTTGTTAATTTACGAAAGTAACCCTTAATAACATATTAGGTTAGAAACCTCGTCAAATCATACATGAATTCAAACAAATACCGAATTAATAGAGTTAGCAAGGGATTGTAGACCGAATACCCCTAGATCTTCTCATCATAAAAGCAAACCAATTCCTTTCTTTTACTTTCATTTACTTTTATTGTTTTAAACTCTCTATTCGGGTATTGAACCCAAATCTAGGAATTGTTAGAACAAACCCCCCAATTTACTTTTATTGCACTTTACTTTATTTTATTTTTCTAAAATTTATTACTAAAGTTTAAACTAAGTTTTTGTCATACTCCCTGTGGATCGATACCTCAAATACTACTTTGATAGAATTGTGCACTTGCAATTCAATTCAACGTGTGTTAAAGGTTTAAAAAGTATATCATTGTACTGAAACTTTGCACCATACCCTTTGGACGCATCATCTACCTCTTGTATTTCCGGATCACAAGGCTGACTCCAATGAGCGGTCCGACTACTACTAGCAATTTGGTCAGGTTGGGGTCGGGACCGACTAGTAGACCGTCGGCCCTCCTGAATTGGGGCTGACTACTCTCAGGCATGTCAATCTGCAAAGGGGTTTAGGACCGGCGGGAGGGCTGACTAGTAGACCGTCAGCCCTCCTGAACTGGGGCTTGACTACTCTAAGACATGTCAATCTGCAAAGGGGTTTAGAACCGATAGGAGGGTCAACTAGTAGACCATCGGCCCTCCTAAACTGGGGCATTACTACTCTCAGGCATGTCAATCTGGAAATGGGACACTGGACTTGAGGAGCTTGACGTATTACCCCGAGTAGCACTTCGGATTAATCTCACAAGGGGGTTGGGATGCTGGACTCGGTTAATCTCTACATAGAGTTCAATTACCTTGTATCCACCCCTAGGAAAACTAATGGTCTGGTTGTACAGTATTTGCCAGACTCCATCATTCTGAACAGGAAATAGTTGGAACCAGGTTTGTCCTGAACCAGTGGGCATGCTAATTTTGTCCTGAATATCAAGGTCATATCGATCATGATTCAATCATAGGTTTTGATAAATAATTGATTTCAGAACCAACAAATCAGTACCTGGCATTACCAGTATCACAGAAACATGCCCGATACTATAATAAACCCCATTATGGCATGTTAGAACCTCACCACCAGTGTAAACAGATACCATAACAGCCATTTTAGTCTGAGTATATGAGGAAGCCTAAAATTACAAATTAACTAAATTAATTACAAATATTGAAAAAAAATTGAAAAAAGAGAGAAAAGAACAAAGTTACAGTTCAGCTGAGAAGAAGAAGAGGCTCGGTAAAAACGACCTATGAAATGAACTCTCTTTCCAGAAAATGAGATTTTATAGAAATGTCGGTTTGAGCTGCATCCCCTAGAAGCGGCTATGGCCGCAGTCTGTAGAAGCGGCCCAAAATACGGGTTGTTTTGCCTAAATGCGGCCATGTCATTTTTATAATTTTCATCAAAAAATGATGTTTTGGTTTATTATTTTTTAAATTATGTTATATTTAAAAATTTCGGGCAATGTATGATACCACCTTATTAATTATTTCGACTTATTTCCATACAAAAATCTGTGTTTTGAACCAACAAATAGCATACTTTTACATTGAATATCCATGGAATGTGGTACTGCTTTGTTTTGGTTCTTACTTTGCAGGAATCAGGCGAAATCGGGCAAAATCAGGCAAATAGTAGGCTTCGGGAAGATTTGATGCGAGTCGCAGCACCCATGATGCGGGTCGCATCAAAGCCCAAAGCGACATGCGATGCGACCCTCACTCCTGCTGTGAAAACCCCATGATGCGAGTCGCATCCCACTGATGCGGGTCGCATCACTTGTTGCCGCCCAATTCAAATTGAACCCGATAAGCCCAAATCAGATCCGTTGCCTATAAAAGGAGGCCCTTGGCCAGAATTTAGAGAGCTTTTTCCCCTAAGACATTGTAGATCACTTAGAGAGCAAAGATCAAGAGAAAACAGAGAGATTAAAGATTTCTTGGAGAAAAAGAGAAGATTGCAAGATCATCTCCAATCCACCTTAGATCTTCGAGCTTCATCATGATCTGCTTATTCTCTCCTTCTTTTATGCTTTCTTTTACCATGTTTGAGTAGAACTTTAGTTCCTAGGGTTAGGATGTAGTCTCTAAACTTTGTCTTTGAGTTGCATGTTGTTTTGATCTAAGTTTGAATTTGTGTGATTCTTTGTTTGAGTATTCATTGATTGCTTGATTTTGATTGCTTGATTGATTATTGATTGTCTACTGTTAGATGTCTATAGCATCTCTTCTAGTAATTTGACCTTGAATTTCCTTGCAATTGTGATTGAGTATGTGAGGTAGATCTAAGATCAATAGTAATCGAGAGGTGAACTTTCCATTAATCGAAAGGTTGTGGATACCTCTAGCAAACCAGACAATCAATTTAGGTTAGATACCAGTAGGTGAGAGCTATAGGTTGAAGCCTCGCACAAGAAATCAACTTAGATACGAACACATGTCACCTCTGCTTGAGGGCAATGCGACCCGCATCAGAGATGATGCGAGTCACATCATACGGGTCGCATCAGTAATGATGCGAGTCGCATGATAGGTCCAGAGAGGGCAAAGTTTGGGATGAAACCTGAAACTCTGAGAACGCCTTTTATCATTGTTCAAAACCAAAACCTTTAATTGCTTTCATTTACTGTTGATTGAATTATCACTTGAAATCAGGAAATTTAAACAAATCAAACCCAACTCTTTACACTTCTAGTACCTAACTTGGATTAATAAGAATTTAGAATTGAATTTTACCGTCTCTGAGGATCGACTAGTCTTTTGCTAACGGGTAACCCGTGACCCGTTCCGGGTTACCCGTTACGGGTAACGGGTAGGACAGGTAAAGGGGTAGGTCGGGTACGGGTAAAACCCGTTACGGGTAGACAGGTAATTTTTTCAAAACTTATATCCGGTCCGTTTATTACCCGTACCCGTTGCGGGTTTACGGGTACGGGTACCGCGGGTCCGGGTACGGGTCCGGTCCGGTTTTTTTTTCTGTTTTTTTCTTTTTCTTTTTTTCTGTTTTTCTTTCCGTTTTTTTTTCTGTTTTTCTTTCCGTTTTTTTTTCTGTTTTTTTTTCAGTAATTTTTTTTTAGTTTTTTTTTTCTGTTTTTTTCCGTTTTTTTTTTCTGTCTTTGTTTCTGTTTTTTTTGTGTTCTGTTTTATATTTTTTTTTTCTGTTTTTTTTTTACATTGTCGTATAAATATTATTACGTGTTTATAATTTGATTTTTATAATATGAATAGTTCGATATCAAATAGAGTATATATATACATGAAATTATCAAGTCGCGTCTTTATAATTTATAAATGAATAAAATTTGTACCTTATATATAAAAATTATTCGTACGAAAATTTGTATATTTATACGGCTAAGTACAAATCTATTTATTTATTTCTTTAAGCAAGTCATTTTATTTTATTTTTAAATTCTCATTATAATTAAAACAATAAAATATAAATAATAATATCTTAAATTAATTTATTACATTACAAATAATTATGAATAATTTGAAAACAATAGATTAAAAAATAAAAGTTACCCTCCTCCTTTATTCCGGGCTTGGGACCGGCTATGTAAAATAACATAGGCAGAGTTCTAACTTTTTTTTGTTAGTAATTGTTCTTTAAAATGAATAATTTAAAAACTAATTGAAATGTTTAGAAATTATAATTTTTAAAATAACC
>JARJHM010000482.1:0-244044 GCA_033356055.1 Carex pumila | reverse complement strand
TTATTAAAATTTGTATATAAAGATGAGACGAGTGTTTTAAAATAAAAACAAATTTAGTGTCAAATTAGCAATGAAGCACGTATTAATTACACATCAAATATATACTTTACAAATTGATGCCTCAAATTGCAGGTGCGATGTTACATGAGATCTAAATTATGAAATAAAGAGTTTAGGTTCAACTAAGCCGATAAAACATTACTAAATTGAACCAAATTAAAATGGTATAAGCTGATTTTTAGACTGTCTTAAAATGTAAAAAGTTAAGCCACATATCAAGATGATTTAACATGTACCATAGTGACAAGACTCGCAAATAAAAACAAGCTCCGGAAAAATGCAAAAAAAAATGTATAATGTGTTTTATTCGCAAATAAAGTGCGAATCATGAATTATTTGCGAGAGAAACTCCAAAAAAAAAAATTTAATTTTTTTTTATGGGTTTTTTCATTTTTTTGCTTTATTATTGTACCGAATCATTCCTGAATTATATCCGAATCACGAATTTTTGGTCCTGCCGAATTGAACTCGAACTATTCGTTTGTCACTATGACGATCATACCTGTGACTTAAGCTTGTAAATATTAAATATAATATAATTTTAATATCTACCTATCATCTAAAAAATTTGTTAATTGTATATATAAATTGATAAATAGAATCACATTTTAAAAAAAATGGCTCTTCTCAAATTGATTACGTACTGTTAAAGTGCCCCCCCCCCCCCCCCCCCCCCCCCCCCCCCCCCCCCCCCCCTTTAATGATTTCAAGTTATTGATTCATGTTATATATTGAGGAGATCAAGCAAGCGTGTAGTTAAAATTAAATTCAAGATCATTTTTACGAGGATTCATTTAAAATTTATAAGAAAATTAGCACGTGGAATTAGAGAGGGGTAAAAAATATAAGTTTAGTATAATCTATCATGCAAATGTTACTTGATTTTTTATCTAAATATCTCTTCACTTTCGTAAATAAAACTAATTATCATTTAGGAAAAAGTTAAAGAGATATTGAAAAAAACTTGTATTTCAATTGCATCTATATGGAAAAGGACAAAAATGGAGATAAAAAATTCACTCAAAAAATTTAGTTGCATAATTATTCTATTACAAAATAAATTTTCAGGGGATTAGTACTTATGTTTCTATATATTTCACAAATCTTGTCCGTGATTTAATATATAGGCCTTACTTCAATGCCTACAAAAGTTAGATCATTTTTTAAAGATGTAGTGTATTTCTCATAAATGAAAAAACACACAGCTCGATAATTCTCTCTAACGCTAGTATTAAATTCTCTCAACTAAATCTCCCTCCATGCATCCATCTTCTCTAGTAAGAGATTCTTGCTGCCATATATTCATATAGTAAAATGGACACATACATCGGCAGTTGAACTGTCATTGATATATTGGGTAACTGTGAGAACCCGCGAGCATGGTGTTCCCGTAAAGATAATGTAGGCAGCATAGTTTCTCTTGGGAGAGAGATATTTGCAATGTAATTTCATATGATTATTTATTGGGTAAATTTCGTTGAAGGTTCACTCAATTTTGTTCTTTGTCACGAATTGGTCACGGAAGTTTGATTTGTCACTTGAAAGCTACTGAATTTCATATTTGTTCCAATTAAGTCGTTCCGTCACTTTTTCCATCCAAAAACTTAACGAATCTGACGTGGACATCTAACTCATCATTTAAAAAAGAAATCAGTCTGATTTATTTGAGTACAATTTAGAGATACCATTTTATACCATATATTCTCTCTTTCTGTTTCTTTCCCTCGTCTTCTTTTTCTCCCAGACTCTTCTATTTCTTTGTTAATCTATTAGAATTGATAATGTATTTCTTCTTTTACTTTTATTTCTTACCTTCTTCCCTCCGCACTCTTCTTTCCTACCTCTTGTTCCATAGTTTTCCTTATTATGATTCAAAAATTATTTTCTCTTAAACCTTAATTTCATCCTCGTGAAGAATTCAACAATGAAGCATCATATTAGCTCCCATGTGTGGCCTATTTATGGTACAAAGACTAATTTATTATATTCTTTTTCTTTTCTTCTAATGACCAGTTGAACCACTTCTCTTTTTTTTTTTTTAATTTGGTGAACGCAAATGAAGGTGCACAAAACTTAGTCAAAAATTGAACCGAACCCATTATTAATTTCTTTTAAGCACATTTTATTATTTTGTATTTTCACTATTATTACGAGATTGATTTTCTCTGAGCTATCAGTAACAGCAAACTATGAAATTTTTTTTGCTTATGCTCTACTAAATTTTGCATGTCTTTTGTAGGTCCAAGTGAGCATAATTTATTTACATGCATGTAAAGTGCATCATGGAAGGACCATTTATACAGATCATAGAAGAATTAGATACACCGGAGGTAATAAGGCTTACTTCGACTACTTGGAACCTGATGAAATATCTCTAATTGAATTAGCTACAATGGTAGAAAAATTAGAATATTCTAAGGAGACTCCTATTTTGTGTAGAGCACAGGGTGAGAAGAATACTAACCCAAAGTTATTAGAGTCTGATCAAGAATTAATGACAATAGTTAATCAAATGAAAAAGAAGAAGAGGGCACTAGAGTGTATGTTAGACCACAATGAAAATAATGAGCTTAGTGCAATTCAGGAAGAGACTTTACATGGTAGAAATGAAGTGGTTGCAGAAGACGAAGTTGATTATCTTATTGGCAGAATGGCAGTAGTCAAGTTTATAGTTATGGTAGTGAAGAATATAGTGATTTTTATGATCTCGATAATGATTTTGTGGCTCATGATGATGATATTCACTTTGAGTTGAATGTGACATATGGTATAGAGAGTGATTCAGCTGTACCATAACACATTGAAACAGAACATGCTGAACTCAAAGATTCTGACTATGCTCCTTCTGACGAGCTAAGAAGTGAGGGTGAATCAGATAATGAGATGGGAAATAAAAGGAGGTATCCCGAGTTCAATTCGACAATCGACATGGCAATCCATATTTTCAAGTTGGTATGATCTTTGGTTCTTTCAATAAGTTTAAGAAAGTAGTGATAGAGTATGCAATTAAGGAAAGAAGAAACAATCGTTTTGAGAAAAATAATACTAAAAGAGTTAAAGTAGTGTGTAAGAAGGGTTGTCCACGGATGATATAGGTTTCACGATGAAGGGACATGACTGAAAATGTACAGGTCAAAACCTTCAATTGTTCTCACACGTGTGTGAACGAGCATAATATAACATTTCTGACAATTAATTGGCTTTTTAAGAAGTACCTTCAAACGTTTAGAGTTGATCCAACATAGTCCTTAGTAGGGATTATCGATCGAGTTCATAATGACCTATACTTAGAAATTACAAGACAAAAGAATTGGAATGTTAAGTTAAGTTGCCTCAAGATCTTAGCTGGCAATGAAGAAGAGCAATATGCCAAATTACCAAACTATGTTCATGAGCTGAAAAAGACTAATCCTGGGAGTACTGTAATATATGATCTTAGGTTACAGGTTTTTAAGAGAGCATATGTTTTTCTTGCGGCATGTCGAGATGGATTTCTAGTAGGGTGTAGACCAATAATCATTTTGAATGGTTGTTGGTTGAAGGGTGCAACTGACATTGGAATTGTGAATAGTAATGCATGGACATTTATGTTAGATAGGCAAAAGGTACCAACACTTTTATTTTTACCTCATTAAAAAATTATTTTAATAATAATAACCAAAGTTTAATAAAAAATTTCAAAATACCCCACCTGTGGAATTTTTCCACGGGCTGGAATTGTAATTCATTTTTTTTTATAAAACAGAAATTTGTTTTTATTTTTTATTTTTTGTATTGAAATATTAAAAATGTTGGATATATTTCTTTGAAAATAAATGGAATACAATATAATTTGATTTATTAGAAAGACTGTAACAAATAACCCGGATCAATATTTTTCAGGCCGGATTTTTCCTGACTGTCAGAAAAATTAATATATTTCTTTATGTGTTATTGGAAAAAAAATAAAAATGCTTAGATTATGAGTTATTGATGCCGGTTCAAAAGTCACTTCTGTGTAATCTAGAAAATATTGTGATCCTTCTAGGACATTTAATTTATAAAAAGTTGTCTCTATTTTGATAATTCTTTTTGAATAATAATTATTAGATACCTTAAAGTTTTTGTTTTTTTTCAAAAATAGATACAACTTTTCATAAATTAAATGTCCTAGAAGGATCACAATATTTTCTAGTTTGCATAGAAGTGACTTTTGAACCGGGATCAATAACTCAGAATCTAAGCATTTTTATTTTTTTCCAATAACACATAAAGAAATATATTAATTTTTCTTACAGCCGCGAAAAATCCGGCCTGAAAAATATTGATCCGAGTTCTTTGTTACAGTCTTTCTAATAGATCAAATTATATTGTATTCCATCTATTTTGAAAGAAACATATCCAGCATTTCTAATATTTCAATACAAAAAAAATAAAATAAAAACAATTTTCTATTTTATAAAAAAATTGAATTACAATTCCAGCCTGTGAAAAAATTTCACAGGTGGGGTATTTTTAAATTTTTTATTAAACTTTAGTTATTATTATTAAAATAACTTTTTAGTGGGGTAAAAATAAAACTGTCGGCAAAAGGTACAAACTATGTTATTCATTTTTTCTTTATGACCAAAACAATAAGTTTTTTATTCTTGTTTTCTACAAGCTATTAAATCTTATTATACATTATTTCAGGCAATTTATTCTCTATGTTATTGATAAGTTTTTTTTATATTCCAATGTACAAAACTTAGCTATTTCTACACGTTAGGCTTATAGTTCTTGAAACAAAAAAAGAGAAGAGAATCATAATTAATTAAGAGAATTAATGACTATACAACTATTTGTCATTTGTTGGAACAAATTTTGAGAGTCAGTGAAGGAAGGCAATAACATTAGATCAGGTGACAAAAAAGGAAGTCAATATCGTTGGAATCAGAAAAGTTTATTGTGTAATTTTCTTTCTCCCTTTGCTAAGTGTCTCCAAGATGTATATTTTCAACCGTGGGCAAGACTTGTACAGCGTGTAGAGCATAAGCAAAAACTAGAGAGGAGAAAGGAAGGTAAATATCTTTGCTGGGAGAGAAAGAAGACGAGGGAAAGAAAAGAAAGAGAGAAAATATAGTATAGAATGGTATCTAAAAATTGTACCCAAATAAATGAAATTGATTTAATATATTTTTTTAAATGATGAGTTGGATGTCTATGTTAGATCTGTTAAGTTTTTGGATGGAACAAGTGACGGAATAACTTAATTGGAACAACTATGAAATTTAGTGGTTTTTAAGGGACAAATCAAACTTGAGTGACCAATTCGTGACAAAAAGCAAACTTGAGTGACCTCCAGCGAAATTTACCCATATATAATCGATGCAATTGATAGTTCTCTATCCACTAATATGACCGTATATGCATGAGATTTAACGGTATTACAATTTTTGTGGATACAGTTAAGAGTAGATTTAGAATTTTGATCAGCAGTAGATACAAAATAAAAATAAGAGTAATTTTTTTCTGACAAATTAGAGCGAAGTAGTAAATAGAAATCTAAAAAAAACTCAGTACGATCGGATATATCACGATATAACACAGTTTCAAAAAAAAAGTTCCAAAAAAGAATCAATTAATGCTAGTGCTTTCCATTAATAGATCTGGACCGTCCGATTAAAATCCATACTGAGATTTTCTTTTGAGGAAAAAAAAATCCGTACTAATAGTAAAGGGCCCGTGCATTATAGGCAGGAGGCATGGGTTGGATTGACTTTGATTCTAATCAGGCTGAGATGCATTGAACTCAAAAGATGCTCTTTTGAATTATAATATAGTTTCCCATCGAGTTCAGGTAGGGGTGGCAACGAATTGAACCAAATCGAATTTACTCTATATTTGAGTGTGATTTAAATAAGATTTAAATTGAACTTAGTTTGATTTGTTTTAAATTGAATTCATTTTGAATCGAATTAATTGTGAACTACATATTTTTTGAATTGAACTCAAATCGAATCACAAACTAAATTATTTTTTAGCAGTTCTAATTATACCAGTAGTTTATATATTAATTTTTTCTTGCAAGATAAAATTCATATGACTTTCTTTTACCGGTATGAAATGAGTATTTTTAAGTTGAAAAATTATTCACGAAAAAATACATTACAACAAATAATCGTAAAAAGATGATTAAGTACAAGAACTGAAATATGCAGTAAAACAAGTAATCGTACCTCGAGTGCTCACTCGATCAGACCATCTAATGAAGTGAGAATTCGAAAGGTAGAGAAGGCGGGGGAGAGACGACCGAAAAGAGAAAAGAGACAGTCGTCTAGGCAGGAGAGACAGCCAATCGCCGAGAGCGTCGGCTAGGTTTTAGAGCGAGAGGGAGAGTGAGTTTGGGAGAGGCGGAGAGAACTAGATTATTGAGATTTGAGAGCAAGGGAGCGTTGACTAAGTTAAATTTTGACTCTCTATCTTGGGTTTTAATTTCATCAAGTAAATAAACGGCCGATGTTATTATGAGATTCGAACTATAAAAGTTCGCGAACCCATTTCGATCGAACCATGCTAGGTTTGAGTTTGGATTGAATTAATTTCGAATCGAACCTGGTTTGATTCGTTTCAATTCGAACTCATTTCGAATCGAATTAAACTCAAATCAAACCCAAATCGAATCACGAACTACGATAATTTTTGCCGGCCCTAAGTTCAGGAGAGCACGGGCAATTTTTAAACTTCAATATATAATGTTTGTATACCAGTATATATGGTATCGACATAGAATTTAAGATTATATATAAACACAATTGCATTGAAAATTGTTTTTTTTTTAAGATTAATTTTGAAATTATAGTTACTTCTAACATTTTTATCAAAAAAAAAATTATACGTTCCAACCATTTCGTTTTCAAATTTTTTTTATATTTTAAGCTCATGAATCATATGATTGATCCAACAAATGGTGCTGTAAGATTCCGTGGCACTTAAATGTCATTATCATGCAATCTTCCTGTACCAATCATGTTATTAATTGATGCAATTACGAAGTAAACTACATCAAAATGGTTTTCATTTCTACTCTAGATTTTTATTTGGAACTCGAATATTTGAAATCGCATCAAGTTAATTTGATAATTAACATTCATTTCAAATATGAGTGAAACAATATGATTATTGCATTATTTTGTCAATTTGATGATAGGACGAAAACATTTTTTTTTTTTTTGTGTGCATTTGTAGCTGTAATTGAACTTGAGATTGAATCCAAATTATATTTTTAGAGATATTACGTACACTAGAAGTCGCCACTTATTTGATGGTATATTTATGAGATGGGCTACGGTGAGTTGTGAAGTAAAGCGGTTATTTTACTTCACGCTCATATTTTACGATTTTAAAGTTCAAAATGTCGATCCGAATCGTTCATCTTGTTCTCCATATTGAAATGTGCTTGGAGACCATATTTTACATTTTTTGGAATTTTTTTACTATTTATTAAGTAATTTTGAAAGTCGCTGATCTGATGGTCCAGAAAATTTTACTGTTTTTACTGTTCACAGCAAAACAGTAATTTTCAAAAATACTTAATAAATAGTAAAAAAATTCCAAAAAAATGTAAAATTTGATCTCTAAGCACATTTCAATATGGATTAAACATCTAACAGTTCGAATTGGTTGTTTGGACTTTCAAAATAAAAATACGGCGTGAAGTAGAAACATGTTTTACTTCGCAACTCACCGTAGCCCACCTCGTATATTTATAATTAATGTATATCCATCATGAAACATTCCACTCGTATTTTAATACTATCTCAATGATGGGATTAACTAAGTACAAATTGAAAAATATCATCAACTAAGTATGTCGCCACTCATATTTGATCGTATAATTAATATACATTTATCATGCAACGTTCCACTCATATTTTAATACTGTCTCAATGATGAGATTAATTTAGTACAATTTTTATAAATATTATCATAAAATAGAGTTAAAATGAATTATTGGTTTTCTGCTTCAATCATGCTTGCTATCTTTTTCTTTATTTTCAAAATCCAAAGGATCGATCTGAACTGCTCAACATATCTTCGTATTAAAATATGGTTGGAGACTAAATTTTATATTTTTCTTAAATTCTTGTACAATTTGTTTAGATAGGTAACTAGGTGTGAAAATTGAGTAGATAATATTTTATCTGTGTTAAAAAAAATTAGATATAGACATCTAATATTTCAATATCTGTGTGAATTCAAATACTGATATAATTTTACATTTCAACTATTCTTATTTAAATAGTAGATGCATACCACATAATTTAATATATATTATGAAAAAATATTATTCATCATTTATATTTAGATAAATATTATGAACTTAGATATTTTCCTAATAATACTTATATATTTTTAATAAATATTCAATCCAATGTGTATTTGTATCTATCTAATATTTGATTCTATCTGTATTCGAAAAAAAAATGGATATGAATATGGTTTCTCTCTATCCACTCCGTATCTGATCCGTTTTTACTTATTAGACTTTGAAAATAAAAATAAAGATGTGAGATATAATTAAAGCTCAAAACTAATTATTTTTTCCCTACAACAAAATATGATAACGTTGAACTTGTGCATAGCACCCTGGTGGTTAAAAATTAAAATAGAAACGGTGAAACAGTTAAAAAAAATATTCCCACCAGCAAAAAGAGAGAGAAAAGACGAAAAGGAGGAGGTGGGCCGTGGGAGTAAATAGAGCACAGAGAAGCAATCAATACTCATTCCCTATCATCATATCTAATTTTAGACTATCACCTAAAATAATGTATTGCATGCTTCCATATCTTCTCTACCTTCTTCCTTGTTCCTTCTGCTCTCTTTTCAAAATTCTTCATACAAATACAATCATACTTATCGGGCAATGTTCATCAATGCATTTACGACATTTATTCTGATCTGGCATATTTCATAACAAGCAAGCATTGGTGATTAAAAAAGAAGAATAACAAGATTAGATTATATACATTTACTACAAGCAAGCATTACCTAAACAAAAGAAAAATGAAACTAAAATAAACGAAAATGTTTAAAACAGAGAGATGTCTCTATTTTAGCAGAGAAAAGCAGAGCAACCATCGTCAAAGTTAAGCGCATAACTAAAGGGGTCGTAATGGAAGCTATAGCGTTGCTTTCTCGCTCCAAATTGTCTCCTTATCTCCGCTCTCAGCCTCCAGTAGAGACTCACCAGCTTCTTCTTCCCTCCACATAACCCCATCCCTGTCTCCACCATTGCTATGAGTATGACGACCTCCATTTATCTCTAAGAATTAGTTTCCTCGTGAGCGGGAATGTGACAAATGACAAATGCTTGATGCTCTGCTCCGTCTTCTTTCTTTCTTTAATCGGGCGTGTGTGTTGTCAGTGGTTCGAATTTTAGAAGTTGTTAAAAGACAATATAAAAAGGCTGAGAGGATTTGCCAGGAAGAGAGAGAGGATGTATGATGTATCATGTATCGATCTGTTATTGTGGCGTTTTGCGTTGAATTGGGGATAAGAGTCACGTGGAGGGATTAATGGATGTACACGTCGGATTGGGGTAAAAATGAGAGGAGAAAGCGCTATAAAGTGCTTTGATTCGTCGAAACACTTCTTTGTTAGTTTGTTTGCACATTTTCATGTTGCCTGATCAATGGTGTCAATTCGGATCACCCACACATAAGTTTAGATTCGGATCGTCAAATCAGACTAACAATTATTATAATTATGCGTTTAGAGAAAATAATTATTAGCCTTTTATTATTATAATTAAGTAAGAATGGTTTATTTTCACATGATGCATATTTTGTGCGTTTTTAGTTTGATTACAGGTGAATGTTTTTAAAAACATACGTTGTCTAATATTATATAACTTCTAGCTTTAACTCTTTTTAATCAATATAATTGTTTACGGATTTTTGACTAAAAAAATATTTGCATAGTTATTAAAGATGCTCCGTAAATTTTAAACTGGAAACGGTCTGAACAAACTCAATCTTTTGAGTTATTTTACGAGGTTATTTGGACTCAAGTAAGCTCAGAGATGGGACAATTTATCCGTGTGAATTTTGGAACTTTTTAGAAAGGTATACAAGCTCACATTTGTCCCCTTAAAAAATATTTTTTGACCCTTTTCTGAAAAACCCAAAATCCTAATTTACTAGAATTTTTTATCATTATATGTAGAATTAAAGTAAGTTTGAAATGATTAATGAATTTGAACCAGATTTACTATTGTTTTATCCTCCCTCTAAATCCGCCCCTGCATGATTTAACTCACAGCTTAAGTTTCTATTTGAACAGTCCGATCAGAATCCGTACAAATATTAAAAATGCTTTGTGAATTTCTAACATATTTGGATTGGTTCAAATACTTATTCGACGGTTCTAATTCAAACTCAAATTTTAAATTATTTTAGAATATTTTGATCTTGTTGTGAATTCAGATCTCCTGATCAACTAACTCAAAGCTTAAGTTTAAATTAAGATCGTCCGATGAGAATCTGCACAGATATTAATGAAGCTCCGTATATTTCAATTTGAACAGGTCCGTGTTGTACCCACTTGGAACTCACAAGTCACAAGTCACAAGTCACAACCATACATTAACTGCATTAGCGCACTGAAACAAAATTTGAAACTGTTTGATATAAACTGTTGAGATCTTAAAAAATATTGCAGGATGGATGTTTGTGGAGTACATTTTGTAAGGAGAATTTAAATTAGTTTCTATTTCTTTTATTGTATGCAGTTTTAACTTATTTTTCTGATTCAAAATTGACAGTTGTAGTTGAAACTAGTGTTTTGAAAAACAGCTGTTTAGATTGATTAATCAGTCGATTATTTGTTGGCGGTTATCAAACCGTTACGGATTGTTCCGACTAATTAATCGATTATTTTCTATTATAACCAATTATTCTCATTAGTTACTTTGTGATACTCTGTCAATTCAATGAGTGCATATTGCTATATACAACACTGGTTAAAACTGTTTCACTTTTTATTTATGATATCGTTCGTTAGTCGGTACATAAAATTTTGAAACTCATATATGAATACATTCATAACAAAAATATTAAGTATACAAGATACCAAATTCACCTCCTTGATATAATGTATCAGGCGTTAAAAACTTGAAATGACACACAAGAGAGTGCCTCTCTGGGAGAGGAAATGTGGCCACAGAAAATTTGGAAGTGAAGGGAATAATGTTTGCGTTCTTTGATCAGCGGCTAACCCGGCGATACCTTCCGTAGGGGAACACAAGGTTAAGTTGCATGAACCTCAGCCCATCACTCCATTTATTACAATGCCCATTTATAGCCTGCGGTAATAGTGAAAACTGAAAAGTAAATTATGAATAGTTTCTTTACTTCATTACTTGTGACTTGTGAGTTCTGTTGAATCAAGGCCAACAAAATTTTATTTTTCAGAAAAATATAATTTTATTATGAAAAACAGATGGATTCATTTTTATATCTTTTCATCTTATGAAATATTCTGGTTTGATCCCTTCCAGTGGTTATAGCCTTGTAGGAACCGAACCAGTGCTTCGATCCCTATAGTTTCTGTAAATTGTTGAAAATCATGTTATGCAAAATATGAAAACTATAGGGACCAAATCACTTGATAGAGGCGATTTTTTTTTGTAAACCATAAATAATTAAATGAATTTTACGTAATTAATATGATGGCTTTTTTTTTTCTAAAAAAATCATAAGGACCGTGAGAGCTCCATGGTCTCAAAATTGCCTTTTTCTCAGACTGTGGGAACCGCATGGTTTCAAAATTTTTTTTTTTTGGTTTTCCCAATTCTGCACAATTTTCACCACAGTAAATCTATTTTTTTCTCCAGACCGTGGGAACCACATGGGCCTACACATTCTCTAATTTTTTTTTCTCCAGATTGGAAAAACAGATTGTGGGGAGCGGACGGTCTGGAGTGATTGTGAAAAAATTGTGTCGATCTTCTGCGGCAGAAAAAATTGTGCAGTATGCGAAAGATTGAGAAAACTGGAAAGAAAAAAAAAGTTTGAGACCGTGGGGCTCCCACGGTTTGGAAAAAAAAAAAAGGAATTTTGAGACCGTGGGAACCTCACGGTCCTTATGGTTAAAAACCATCGTATTGGTTCTGTAAAATTTATTTAATTATTTATGGTTTACAAAAACAATTCCGATAGAGGCTGTCAAAATCAGAAATCCTAAATTCAGAGAAATTAAATCGGAAACTAAATAGCGATTCAGTCTCCGTAATGTTTCAAACTGTTTACACCCCAGGTGATTTGGCAATGAAAGTGGCAAGGAGTCAAGAACACTGAACACAGCGCGGCTGGATAAGGCTGACCAACCAGGGAGCGAGATTGCAAGAATATATATATTTTTTAGTACAAAACAAAGCATGTTACCGAATTTACTGCATGTGAGATGTGACCAAATGAAATGAGGACCACCGATAACTAAAATTTTTGAAGTCTTTAGACCACACTACTTTGGTGAAAAATTGCCCTTTTCCTTGAACTATTTTGACTGCCCCAACTAGTCTAGTCTGGTTATTTTAAAATTACTTATTTTCATGAGATGTTGAAAATAATGTGAATTCTTTTTAAACAAAAAGGTTGCGTAATTTGAGTAATTTTTTAAATTTATTTATCTAAAAATTCTTTTTTTTTATTACAAATTTATTTAATTTTAATAAAGTATGTTCAAGTTTGAGTAATGTTTTAAAAATATTATTTATTATAAGTATTTATGATTTTGAACAATTGAGTTTTAATCGCTTTTCTTTAAAGTTGTTTAAGTTTTCTTCAAATAAATTTGACTCACTTATAAAGTAATTTAGTCATATTAAAAAAAACATATGTTAGGTTAGGAAGAGAGTAATAATAATTAAATTTGTCAAAAAGAGATTGCATTAAGTTAAAATTACCTATGAAGTTGGGAACTGAATCTCTGCCTCTTATGAATAGAAAATTTATGTCCATAAAGTCACTGATACATGAATATGAAATGGATATTGACATTTAAATATTGGATATGATTTTGTTTCAAAACTCACTCTAAACCCACGTGTCAATAAATTTATGGGTAGAAATTTCCTACTCGCATGAGGACAAGTGATCCGGTTCCTTAAAGTTGCTTCAACTTTACTCCAACCTAAGTAATTTTGAACTTTATAACATCTTAAATGTTATAAAAAATGTTAATTTTTTTAAGGAATGTAAATAATGTTAAAATAAATTTTGAACTTTATAATATCTTAACCTGAGTAATTATATTTTTAAGGGAAGGTAAAAAAAATGTTACTTAATTAATTAAAAAATGTTAAAATAAAATTTGAACTGTATAATATCTTAACCTGAGTAATTTTTTTTGTTAGGGAAGGTAAAAAAATGTTACACATTAAAATACATGCTGACAATCTGGCACGCTTGCTCTCAACATTCTTTAAAATCCGAATGAAATCAGTTTAAATTACATTAACTATGTGGATTTAATCGAAGGATGTAGCTTGCTACTCTAGCTGCGAACGAATCGAATTGAATTGAACTTATCTCAGTTTGAGTTTAAATTTGAGTTTGAATAAGATTCGAACCAAATTGGTTTATTTGTTTCAGAACGAACTAATTTTGAATCGAATTAATTGTGAACTACAAATTTTTCGAGTTGAAATCAATCGAATTACGAGTTACAATTTTTTTTGGCAACTCTAATTACACCGGTAGTTTATGCATTAGTTTTTTTTGCACGGAACAAAATTCACATGGTTTTCTTTTATCTTTCATAAATTCACCCTGATAAATTACGAGCCAACTCAAGATTATCTTACCTTTTACTTTTACATTGTTGAATTGATTAAAATCATAACATGGACCTAGTTATGGAACTTATTTCATTGTTAATTTGTTACATTGCTGAAATATTTTTTTATTATAAGTTACTATTATATTAATAATTTTGAGTTTTGATATAAGTTTGGTTCCTGTATTATCAAAGATTGATGGTTGAATTTATTAGTTGCATTATTTGAGATTCAAATTTAAATAGTTTATAAATTAATTTCAAACGAATTATATTTAGTTTAAGTTTGATTTAAATAAGATTCAACCGAATTAGTTTAATTTGTTTTAAAATAAATTAGTTTTGAATCGAATTAATTAAGAACCCTTTTTCGAATCTAGCTCAAATTGAATTATCAACTGCGAACTTTTTGTGCAGATCTAGGCTGCTCGCATGTGGCCACGTGGGATATCAATTGCAAATTTGGGACTCCATGGAATATAAATTGCAACGCAAATACCTAAACGCAACACGGACGCGATCTCCAATTCTCGGTCACGGATAGGAATCCAGCCTTAAAATCGCCAATTGAAATCTCTTTGCACTTGATTTCATCAGCTTCTCATCGGGTACATAAATTCCAGCTTTTAAAGAGAGGACAGCAGAGCAGAGCAGAGATGCCATGCGTGCCATCACGATCCTTCCCAGAGATTCTGTCCCACCTCGTTTTACGCGCTCGGTTTTCATCCACCACCCACTGTTTTCACCTTTTGAATCCTTCATGTACTGATATTAAAAGTCCCTTTTAACCCTGGACATCTGCTGACGTGGCTGTGGCTGTTGCTGTTGTCCAGTCAGCTGAGTTGGTTCCTATCCACTGTACAGGGGATTTATTGGATGATTTAGGAGTTACGATAGATCTATCTGGACCAGTTCCTTGCTTGCTGCACAGAGAACGTCTGGATGACTGGATCGGATCTCATCAAATATGCGCGTAAACAGCCCGACTGGATTGGATCTCATCAAATATGCGCGTAAACAGCCTAATATGGTTCCACTGGCGGAGCCATAATCAGAGCCAGGAATGAGTACAACAATTCAACAGAGGCAAATTAGCGAGCAAATATAATCACTGTAATTTTTTTTAAATACGTTGCTGCCGCTTTCATAACACAATAATAATAATTGGATTGTTTTATGTAATAGGTTGCTTTGTGGACTAAAACAGAGGGAAACAGAAGGTAAATCAGAGGTAGGCAGAAGGTTGAATCACTATAGTTGGTAAAATAAAAAATCAATTTTTAAGTGTGGACAGCTGTCTACCTCTGAAATAAATTGGCTCCTCATCTGCTAATACCCATAAACTTATCATAACCGATATATACCGTTCGATCTTAAATCGACAAAGACATCTTGCATGTATCTTCAGAGATGGGACACAAGAATTTGGTCAGCGATGCAAAAAAAATAATGAACCTATGTTGTGTCATGACTAACATATTATGATTTTAGTCTCATACCGTGCTGTGTTGTATTTAAGTTAATTTTTCGCATACCGTGTTGTGTCGTGATTAAAATGTCAAGAGATGGTCAAAATTTAAATTAGTTTATTCAAGATTTACAATTTAATTAAAATTTAAATTAGTTTATTCAAGAAATAATTATAAATATATGAAATATAACCACGTGCTGTGTCGTGTCATGATTAGATTTTTCACATGACATATCTTACTAAATCTTTTAAAAATAATCATAGCACATAATACACAAATCACATCACATAAGTGATACAAGTGCCATGTTGTTCCGTACCATTTTACAATGAAGCCTACTCTACTGTACTATTTTTTATGCTCTACACATAACTGTCTGAACTGACGCGTGGCTAATCCGTTCGATTGACTGAGATGAGACATCTCATCCTTATTATTTTTCTTTTCTTTTTGTCCGGAATAAGCATACTTGATCATCAGAAACAGTCAATAATTAAAAAAAAAAAATGGGCAAAAATATGTTCGCAAAATTCAAATTTGGCAAGCTGTCTACCTCGGGTACGATTTGGGTCAAGTTCGGATCCCCTGAAGTAATCCAAATTTTCAGTTTACACTCGAAACATCTGATTATAATTAAGATTAATATTTGTGCTAAGATAGATTGAATGGTTCAGATCCAAACACAAAATTTAAGTTATTTTATGACATATTCGTTTGTCACATAATTGTACAGAATGAGATTTTACGAGTTTAAAAATCCACTAATTAATTTACAGAAATCCAATTTCATGGATATGTACGAGAATGGATCTGATCAAATACGGGCGTAAAGAGCAGTAATACCAAATAATATCAACCTTGACGTCGCCTATATATATATATATATATATATATAAGAAAAAAGAAAAAAACCTTACAATATCCATTGTTTGCTAAATCTATTATAGGATAGCTTCTATGGATGATAGAATTAGTAATTTGAACAGATCTTTTTTTTCACTGTTTGACAACCCTTATTTCTGTTAATAATTATATTTTCAATAGCGGTATCATTTTGATTTGCATCCTTTTTTTTACCTATTTCCAAACAGAAAATTTCAAAAATATTTACTAAAATAATAGACGACAGAAATAAAAGAAAATTAAAAATGTTATTTTATTTTTTAATTGTCAAATATATTACCATTTATTAAGAATGAAATAATTTTTTTTCATAAACTATATTGAATTTTAAACTTTTGACCTTTTAACATCAAAATTAATATCTTTGTCCTAAGCCAATTAAGTACACTAACTATAAATTTCGACAATATTTTTCCATCAAAAAACTGTTCACCATCAATTAACTTTGTTACTTTTTACTTCGACTGATAAATCTCCATCTCTTCCACCAACTAGACCAACTTCTTGCCCGTGATCGCATCTTGTTCGTGAGGCAAAACCCTTGATCACTATTAATGAAAAAAAATTGAAAATTTTGATAAAAAGATATTCTCTAAAATTGAAGTTTTATTTGTCACTGCCGAATACACCAGAGTGTCAATCAACATATCCAGTCGATCAATATCATATGTTAAGAGAACAGTCTCAAAAATTAAACATCGATCAAAAGGTCAATAAAGTGTCAACATAGAATATTTTAGCTACGTTAATAGCAAAGATTTAAATAGCGTTTATCGCGTTATAGCGGACTGGCTAAAAAAACAGTGCTATACTCAAATAGCGGCATAGCTTTTATGTTCCTAAAACGCTATAGCGCGCTATTTAGAACCTTAGTTAATAGTGGTGGTATGAATTAAAATTAAAGAAAAAACTTACCTTCAAGAGCAAGACGGGAGATCACAGAATCAAGACAAGATCACAAGATAAACTTCAGTGGTGTTTTGATCATTATTGTTGAAAACTGCAAAAAGTGAAATAACATGTTTAAAGCATATCTTGAAATGTCCAAATTCAGGTTAGCACAGTTAAGTTTGGCTTCAATAAATCCTTGATTTGGTGAAAATTACTATGATTGCAGAAAAAATCAAGGACATAAAATTGTATATATCAAAAAGGAAACATAACTCGTTAGTTCTAGATTGATTCTGAGCAGTCTTCAAGCAAAAATGTACATGTTTCTTCTTTTGGTCCCCTCCAATTACTTACGAAAATTAAATTTTATTTTTGTCAATAGTAAGTTAGAAACATATATAATACAAGTACAACTATGAGGTATTTGTCACTAAGGATGCAATCTCTTGAGGTCAATTTCATGAAGTGATGGCACGAGATGCATGCATATGTAGAACCCCAATTTTTGAAGAAAATGCTCTTCGTATTGCTGCTAAAAGTAGGTAACATGCACATAGTTACTCCTCATTTGGAGGGTACATGGTTTTATCATGTAATTTTTTATCTTTAGATTCCTTTTCTAGACGGTCTCTATTCGCAGAGAAAAATGTGTTAGGCCCAGTCCTAATATATAATTTTTTTTCATATAATTGTTTAGTTGTCTTTAACATTAAGCTAATTGTTTTTAACATTCAATTATCTACTTTAACATAAATTTGTTTTTTTTAGACAGTTTGATAATTTCGCACTTTATTAAAAAAAAATGTAGTATACCATTTTCGGGTAATTTTTTTGAAACATCCTATAGGCAATTTTTTTGGGTATTTATTACAAATAAAATGTCCTCTTTTTATAAATAAATGTCATGAGCAAAAAGAAAGAAAATAAAAGTAAAAGTTTACGTTTGTTAATTATTCATACGGGCCTGGCCTATTTCATTTTCCGATCTGTTCGGCCCATTTTAAAGATAAATTTATTGTAGGAACCAGATTGAAGAAAGAATCGATTTTTCTTTCTTTTTGAAAGTCTTGGAACACATAGTTTGTTTTTTTTTTTTTAAATTTTAATTGCAGGAATTCAGTTGTCAAATGCAACCTTTAATTCCCAATTAGGCTAATTAGACAGCAATAGAATCTAAATTCTACTCAATTCCTTTATTCTCTACCTGCCGAACAGGCCCAATAATAATTCCAAGTATTAGTTGTCAAATACAACCTTCAATCTTCTGTTCTCTATCTTCGGCCCATCTTGGTCATTCAGTAGACAAGTCCTTTCAGCTGGTAAGTAGTGGGCCCATCTGTGTGGCCTCTAACCGGTCCATTGGGCCAGCACACGGTCATGTATCTAATTACAAAAATTGCACGGTAAAATAAAAAATTTCTGTCATTAAAGAGAAGTTAAATTGCAAAGTATAAGGCCTTAATAATTACATTCAATAAGAATGAAGATATAGTTCAGTAAGACTTATGATCAAAAGCCAATGATAAATCAAAATATCTCATTTGAATCTTCCAATAATGGAAAATATGACGGAGAAACATAAATGTGTGAGTTTTTGAAATTTAGAAAGGGAAATATGATATTATGAATTTTATAGGGCGAAATAAGTAATATACAACTTTTTGAGGGGTATACATGAAATTACCCCCTTTAAAAAAAATATGATACTACATTAACTAATGTATTACTAATTTACTATACTTAAAATTAGACAGTCTAAAAATATAATAAAATGAAAAAAATAAGGATAAAGTTGGACCAGATAACTTGTAAAATTGCATTTCTATTAATTTGTATGTATAATTTGCTCCATATATTTGTATTTTTACACTACTTACTATATGTTGTAAAATTGCATTTTTAAATTGACATTTCGTAAAAAGAAAAGAACCAGTTCTCTTTATAATGCATTAAATTTTTCTTAAAATTGGATGCTCAAAATAGCAGCGCGCCTCATATCAGTAACAAAAAATTTGCCCATTTTTTTATTTATATACAGAAAATAAGTAAAATTTTAAAAAAATAACCCAATTGCGACTGAAATTTGAAATTTACCCAAACCGGTTATCCAATAACCAGATTTGGGATAAATGTCCGGTTAGTGGTTTACCGAACTCAATAAATAAAACCGGTTAACCACTAACCGGAAAGTTATTTTTATTTTATTTTTATATTTACCCGGTTAATCACTAACCGAAATTTTTTTTTTAAACAGAAATTTATAATTTTTTTTATTTTTTGTATTAAAATATTAGAAATGTTGAATATATTTCTTTGAAAATAGATGGAATACAATATAATTTGATTTATTAGAAATACTGCAACAAATAACCCAGATCAATATTTTTCAGGTCTGATTTTTCGCAGTTGTAAGAAAAATTAATATATTTCTTTATGTGCTATTGGAAAAAAAATAAAAATGTTTAGATTCTGAGTTATTGATCCCGGTTCAAAAGTCACTTCTACGTAATCTAGAAAATATTGTGATATTTCTAGGACATTTAATTTATAAAAAGTTGTATCTATTTTTTAAAGAAAATAAAAACTTTAATTTATTTAGTGATTTTTTTTCAAAAAGAATTTTCAAAATAGATACAACTTTTTATAAATTAAATGTACTAGAAAGATCACAATATTTTCTGAATTACCTAGAAGTGACTTTTGAACCGCGTTCAATAACTCAGAATCTAAACATTTTTATTATTTTCCAATAACACATAAAGAAATATATTAATTTTTCTTACAATCGCGAAAAATCCGATCTGAAAAATATTGATCCGGGTTATTTGTTGCAGTCTTTCTAATAAATTAAATTATATTGTATTCCATTTATTTTCAAAGAAATATATTTAACATTTCTAATATTTTAATACAAAAAAAATAAAAATTAGAAATTTCTGTTTAAAAAAAAAAACTTCCAGTTAGTGATTAACCGGGTAAATATAAAAAAAAAAAAAACAACTTTCTGGTTAGTAGTTAACTGGTTTTATTTCTTGAGTTCAGTAAACCACTAACTGGACATTTATCCCAAATCCGGTTATTGGATAACCGGTTTGGGTAAATTTTGAATTTCAGTAACAATTGGGTTATTTTTTTTAATTTTATTTATTTTTTGAATATAAATAAAAATATCGGAAAAATTTGTGTTTAGATATGGTCTGTCGGATTTGCTCTGACACAAATATTAAAGGGCCCTGTGCATCCCTCCTCTGGTCAAATTGGTCATAATTACATAAACTACATATTTTTATATTTTAATAAATGATAAAATTAAAACTTTACAAATTTAAAATGAGTTTTAATATAAATGACAATAAAATAGATTAATTTGTGAGTTTGAAAAAGTTTACAAGGGTAAATGTGATATTATAATTTTAGAGGGGAAAGACACAAATTCATTGTTTTTAGGGTATACATGAAATTCCCTTCTCAAATGTTGCGAATAAAAAAAACGGAAAACCCCTATAAACCGACTTTATTCGTGCAATTTTCAGCAAATAGCCAAATACTATAATTAGGGGCTTAACTTTAGAAAGCTTTGTAGTTTGTACTACTCAGATCCGGACCATCCGATCTGTTCTGACACGAATATTAAAGGCCCAGTGCATCTCTATGCTTCTCTGTGATCGTTAACCCTGTCTAGAACTTCTTTTTCTTTTTCGCCCCCTCTTCTTCCCTACCCGCCATCTCTCGTTTCGTTGATTCCCGGATTCGGGTCTGAGGTCTCGCGAAGGAAAGAAGAGAATCCGTTAAGGCGACTCAGGCAGGCCGGGAGGCGGCTCAGTTAGTCAGCCTGGTAACCCTAACTTTTTCTCAACTGCGATTAACCCTAGTCAGCCACTTTGATGAACTCTTGTTTGATCCAAATGCAGAACGCAAGCAACTTTAATTGTTATTCCCCAAGTATGAGTAATGCATCACCTACTAGACTGGTCTTATTACTTTGCAATTTTTCAAACAGATCAAGAGATCACAAATGGGTTACAATTTACACAAGTGATTTCTAGGGTTTACTCATTTTTTTAAGCTTTGGAAGAATTCAAGAATAGGAACACATATAAAAGACAATCTTATAAATCTACTAATAATTTCCTGATGAATTTAAAATCCTTATTAATCGATTATTAAAGCAGCATATTATATTATGGAAGGCATAATTAAAATGATAAAATATAATGAACTTCTATACAAGCGCACCTTTTGTTAATTCTAAAAAAATAAAATAAGAGTGGCTAAAAAACTGTGTTAAGTTTAAAGTTTTTTCACCTGTACTACATTAATATTCTAAGATTTTGGGGTTAATATATGGTGCACTTTTATTACAAAATATATTTGAGCCAACAAATAATATTCTAATGTTTTGGGGTCATGTTAGTATAATGAGTGGTACATACCAGAGAATTTGTTTGGTGCTTGTTGATCCTAGTTACAGTGCACTATTTAGTATGATCAATTTTCAAAAACTGTAAATAGTAGTATGTATTTGCTGAACTTTGGGTTTATCAGGTGGAAATTTGTAATTATAGTGTCACTTTGAAGAACTATGTACTATTGTAACTGATTTGATCCTTTTCTTGTAGAGCTGTGTATTGCTCTTGTATTTGAATTGGAATTATAAATTTGGAGAGAGCTACTCGGAGCATTAAGTGTGTTCCCATTCATTCTACACATTGAATTTGTATAAATATTAAAGAAAAATCATGATACATCATTCAAATTACGCCTTTGATGAAAATCTTAGTAAAAGTTGATTTTGTTTCATTTAAAATATAAATTTTTGTTGTAATTTTTTTTCTGCCTACCCCCAATGAAAATTCTGGCTATGCTCCTTCCCTATATTCTCTTTATTTTGTTTATATTTTCCTATATGACGTTTCTTGCTTATTTCGTACTAAGCATCCCCTACCTATTTTAGGTTTATTTGTTTCTGATTTGTACGATGCAATGTTTGAATCCTCTATTTTACGATACTAATCTACAATCTGATTTCGACTTTGATTTCAGTACTGGTGATACTCACCTAAAAGACATCCACTATGAGTCTCGAGCCGTTCAATAGGTATGCACTTTCTATCAATTGCTTGAGTTTTCTTTTCATGTTATTTAATGAATAAAAATTCTACATTAGACTTTGCTTCATTTGTGGATTATCTCATGGTGATGTAGACTGGTGAAACTCGCTGCTCGAGCATTCTATGATGACATCACCATGAAAGGTGATAACCAACCAAAGACTGGTAGAGGCGATAACAGAGGAATTGCTGTAGTGGTCCTTGATGCTCTCACAAGGTTAGCTTATAGCCATTAGTTTGATTTTTTTATTCGATAATTGTATGTCAATTTGTTTGAATTTCAAGTCAGTAGTTTGTATGCTCAAAATGCATGCCTTTTTTGTGGTTTTTTGGACATGTTTTCCTCTTAACTGAATGTATTTGGGTTCTCTCTAGACTAGCAATTTAACAGAAGCAAAGCAATATTGTGAATCATTACAAACCAAATCGTAAATTTAATGCTTCTGATTTTGGTGATTTTTTTACGAGTGAAGCCTTACTGTTATCAAGAAGTTAAAACTTTTAGGATGCTTAATACTTTGCATAAGTTGTTGTAATAATTTTTCATGATATAGGGAAAAATTAGCAATTTAAGCTGTACTAAACAATGTTTCAGTCTTTATGGCTTAATTACCTGATTTTGTTCAATATGACCAGTTTAGCACTTGATTGTACCTGTCTTTTGGTTAAATTAGGAGGTTGACATTCAAACTCTCTCAACCTTTTGTGTTGAAAAATGTATACGAAAAGAAGAAAATCCAGTACTTGCCCAAAAGCAAAAGAATCTTACCATTTCAATTCCCAACAAATATCGAGTTCTCATTAGTGGCAGGTTAACTGTTAACATATGTTGGTACTGGTAAATATACTTTTGTCTGTTGGAATGGATTTACCCTGATGTTATTTTTGAATAAGAAATTTCAACTTGACATGAATCAGGTCTGATTCTTCCTGATACTTTACAATTCCTAGTATTTGTGGTGCCTTCGTTTGTTTGACAGGCTTAAAACTTTTTCAACAGGCGTCAATGGGTTAGAGAGGAAGATTTGGCGAAGGCATTGAAGCTGCACTCAAAACAACTCCGCCGTATTTTGAGGTTTTTCGAGGAAGAGAAGTTTGTCACTAGAGACCATCGAAAAGAGGTCTACAGCATCCCTTTGTCACCTAAATTTGCTTGTTTATGAAAACATAATTCATATTATTATGTTTTACAAGCCGCGTCTTTTTTATGAAAAAATGATTGCTGCAATACCATCATTGTATAATCCCAAACTGTGATCTCTCTGTTACTCGTTGGTGCAATGGGAGTTCAAAAGCCACCTTTCGATGTGATTGTGCTACAGTTTTTTTTTTTTTTTTTTTAATGCCTCACTCTGTATTTGTATTATTCGTTCCACTTCCAGTCAGCAAAAGGCGCAAAAATATTTAGTGCAGCCGTTGCTGCAGCAGCTGGCGACGGCCGTGGTAAGGAAGGTGAAGAAAAGGTCAAATTGCATACTCATTCGTACTGCTGTTTGGACTATGCACAGGTAATATATTTAAATGAAGTTTTTGTTCTGAAGCTTTTTTTTCAATACCTTAAACCTAAAGAGTCCTTATTTGCTTTTCTTTAATATGGGCAGATCTATGATGTTGTTAGATATCGGATACACAAAATGAAGAAAAAATTGAAAGATGAATTGGATAGCAGGAACACTGTTCAGACGTACATCTGTCCTAATTGTTCAAAAAGGTAATAATAGATAATCGAAAGAATTTTGTTGGGTCTTTTTGATTGATCATAAAAACCACAAACTTGCTTTAATTTTTGCATATGCTGCTAATAGGTAGCATTGAGTGAGGCTATGGTACTATGCATAGCTTATATTGGTCTGTACTATGGATCAATATCTCCATTCAAAGTCTAAACAATCGATCTGAACCGTTCAATATGATCTCCATATGATGTACTTGTAGATCAAATTTTACACTGTTAAAAAGAAATGCTATTGTTTTTAGATATGTAAAAAATCACATGATCTAAAGATTCTCGACCATTCAAAAATAGTGATTTTTCTACCTATATAAAAGGATTCTAAAGAAATGTAGAATTTAGTCTGGAAGTAGATTGTCATATGGAAATCATGCTGAACGGTTCAGATCGATTGTTTGAACTTTGAAAACGAAAATGTTGATCCGTAGTACAGACCAATCGGTGCTATGCATAGTACCATGGCCTCACTCAGTAGCATTTGTCATACTCATTTCTGTTCCCACATGATAATTAAACAGAGTTATCCCCATAGAATATTATTGTATGATGGAAACATTGCTCAATATTACATGTGTTGATTGCAGATATTCAGCTTTTGATGCACTTCAACTTATTAGTTATACCGATGATTTGTTTCACTGTGAAAGATGTGATGGTGAACTTGTTGCTGAGAGTGACAAGCTTGCAGCTGATGAAATGGGAGAAGGGGATGACAATAGGAGTAGGCGGCGCGAGAAATTGAAAGATCTTCTTCTGAGGATTGAGGTTTCTCCTTCTCATTTCCAAATTATATTTGCTTTCGAGTGAGGCTATGGCAATATGCATAGAACAGATTGGTCCATACTATGGATCAATATATTTGTTTTCAAAGTTCAAATAGTCGATTTGAACAGTTCAACATGATCTCTATATGAAAATGTACTTGCACTAAATTTTTCATTTTTTAAAATTTTGTAGTTATTTTTTAGATAGGTAGAAAATTACTACTTTTGAATGGTCTAGAATTTTTAGATCAAGTGATTTTCTAACTATCTAAATTTTTTTGTAAAAAGTATAAAATTTGATCTACAAGTACATTTTCATATGGAGCTTATGTTGAATGGTTCACATCGACTATTTGGACTTTAAAAATGTAGATATTGATCCATAGTACTGACCAATCCGCACTATGCATAGTACCATAGCCCCACTCTTTGCTTTCTGGGATCACTGTTCCTTTGCCTTGGGAAAGGATAGTAATATTACATATAGAGATGAGATGCAGTTATTGCCAAGATATATTTATAAATTAGTGTGGATATTGCAATTCTTTTAGTTTTTCTGGTCATGGATGTTTGTACGAGTTGTAGGTGATTTTTTTTTTTTTTTTAAGAAATTGTATCTGCAATTGGACATTTAAAATCATTTATTAGTAGCGGGATAGATGCACTTGTTGGCACCAAGCATCATCTATGTGCCTTTTGTGTTCCATGTTTTGGCAGAGTTTTTTTATTTTCAGAATAGATATGAAATTGAAGACATGTTATAATTGTATTATTTGTTTGAATATATGGTAATGCAGGAGCAACTTAAGCCAGTGACTATTCAAATAGCAAGAGTAAAAGACTTGCCAGTGCCTGATTTTGGTACACTTCAACAATGGGAGGTTAGAGCAAGTGCTGCTGGTTGGGCGGGTTATGGTGAAATTGATCCGAATGATGCGAATAAATCTTCTCAGGGATATGGTGGCACACCAATGCCTTCTCTTGGGGATACAAAGGTACAACCATATTTCAATTAGATTTAATTAAAATAGTCAAATCATAATTTTATTTGGTTTTAAAAAATCTAACCGAACCAAACCAATTAAGCTTGTCAACTGAATAACAACAGAATTATGAAGAACCAAAGTAAATTTTGGTTTTTTGGTTGAACTGAAATAAGAGAAATTAAATTTCAAAAGGTAAAAACTTGGTACATACACAAATATATTTAATAATCACAGAAATAAATATCAAGATATATATCAGTCGAACCGAAATAAGAGTGATGAAACCGAACCAAATTTCAAAAACCCAAGTAATTCAAAAATTCAATTGATAGAACCATTTAATCCAAAATTTGTCGGTTCGGTTGGAAATCAAATAGGATCCAATGAACACCGCTAATTTCAATGCCAGATTGTTTATTTCTTCTTCATTTTTGTAAATTTAGAAGCTTATGGTCATGATCACATCGTATACAAATTCTTCAGTATCAAAACTGGTGCTAACTAGTCATGTTTACTTGGAATATGATACTTTCTTCTTTTCTGATTTTGATTTAATTGGAATATTATTCAACATTCTATTAGTCTCTTTCTTTGGGACGGCAGTTGCTATGGAAATATCAAATGATAGGAGTTACATTTTTAATATACATGTGCAATTTGGTAAATCTTCTGTGTTTTATATCAGGTTGAGGTTGATCTAGGTGGTGGAGTGAAAGAGGAGGTACAGTCAGAAGGTAAACCTACCAAGGCGAAGGTTTTGCCACCATGGATGATAAAAAAGGGAATGGTTCTTACGAAAGAACAAAGGGGTGAGACTACCCTTGATGCAGAGGCCACCGCTCAAGAAACCACCATTGATGACAAGAAACAAGTAGATTTAAAGGATGATGACAAGAGCTTAATGGTAAGTAACTCTGAATTCGCATCCCCTGAGATATATCAAACTTTGAGTTGATTTGTGAAAAATCCGGACCGTTGAAATCCTTTCTTCACAATCTCAAAGCACAATAATACTGCCCCCCTGCATTCCAAATAGGCACCGAAACTTTTTTGGCCCGGCTTAAGATAAACTGAAAGTTTGAGATATCTCAGAGGATACAGACTCAGCCATGTATTGGTACATTATTATCTATGTATAAAGTCAGTGTAGCACATGAAGAGCTGCTAAAAATAGTTTTTTACTTATTATGGAAATTAAGGTTCCCTTGTTTGTAATATTAGGATGAGTACACAAAGGCATATTATGCTGCCTACTACGCAAAGATGCAAGAAGAGGAAGGAGGAAGGCAATCAGTAAAGCAAGAAGAATTTGGGGTGTCTGCATCAGATCAAGATGATTTGTTTGGCACTCAAGAAACATCTAGTCATCGCCAAGTGGGAATGAAATCTAAACGAAGTGATGATGAGGACAATGATGACGTTGAGTGGGAAGAAGCTGACCCTACAGGTTTAATTCAACAACCAACCCCCCCCCCCCCCCCCCCCCCCCCCCCCAAACGAAGAAAAAACAATAAGGACTAATAATAGCTGCACCATTAACAACATTATAATGATAGATAAATAAGAGTGAGGGTACGGTACTATGCATAGCGCATTTCGGTTTGTATTATGGATCAATATCACTATTTTTAGTTCTGAATCGTTCAACATGATGTCCATATGAAATATCAAAATTTACAATCTTTTTAGATGGGTAAAAAATCACACTTGATCTAAAGATTCTAAACCATTCAAAAATAGTGATTTTCTACCTATCTATAAACATAGTTATAAAATTTAGTCTACGGGTACATATTCATATGGAGATCATGTTGAACGGTCTGGATCGACTTTTGGACTTTGGAAACAAAGATATTGATTTATAGTACGGACCAATATGCGCTATGCATAGTACCATGGCCCCACTTAATAAATAATTATAATAGATAGTTAAATAAAAAGATGGTTCTTGGATGCTTCTCCTTCACTGACCTGTCAACTTGTGTACAGAAACGAGCACTCTACCACTCCCATATGGATATAAAAAAAAAAGCAAGACTATTTGCTTAAGCATGCTTGCAATATACTTATTTGTCCTTCTTGCTCTCCAGTCTACACAACTTTTTGACATGAGCAATTTTAATCTGACTCTTTCTGAACACAGGAAATGCAGAGGCATCATATAAGCTGGCAGCGGATTTGAATATGGAGGCCAAGGAATCCGAGGAAGAGGATGATGATGAAATTGATTGGGAGGAAGGGTGATAAGGAATTGCGCAATGCCATATCATATCCTGTGCTCTATCAACCTTTTTGCCTTATTGGAGTCGTTTTGATGTTTTAAGGTGATTGCACGTGGTGCATGCATAAAAAAAATGTTAATATTTGTTGCTTGCTCTTTTATAATTGCTATTATTCATAACTTGTTCTTAATAGATCAGCACTAATGGCCTTTTTATAGCTTGGAGAATTAAGTCTGTTCTCAAGCACTAATTGCACTTTGTGTATGTGATTATTTTCTGCTTGGTCCTTTTAGTGGAAGTTATCTTAACTTTTCATTAATACAAAGTTATTAACTGTTTTTTTTTTCGTTGTATTTACTCTTTTTCTTTTGTTGATTTCCCCAGGCACCTGAAGTCTTCTAGTTCTAGAAAATTGTTCCCTGCTTTAGAGTCACTAATGCAAGAAGGGAGAAAATTGGTTGTGAATTGTTTAAATAGAATTGTGAGATGAACTGTAAAGAGTAGTGCGCTATGTATGGCAACGCATGTCAATTGGTTTTCTTTTTCTTTTTTGATAATACGCAAGACACTGACCGTCTATTTTTAAATGGCTTGACATTGTAATGCTATACTTTCGTTGTAGCTTTTTCATTTATTAAAATAAATGCTACCTAATTGAAGAAAATTAGAACAAAACAGTTATTACTGTTGTAGCTACTACTAAAGTTATTATTCGCTAAATATAAGTATATTTCAAATTTATTTATTACTTTGGATGGCCATGTTTAATTAGCAGGTCTGGAAAAGACTAATTATAAAGTAGTGAAGAAACATGCTATTTGAGAATTTAGAAATTAATTTAATTGGTTCCTCATGAGTAGTGCTGTAAATAATGGTGTGGTGGTTGGACTGACAGGGTGTCGTCAAGCGATTAATTGGGAATAATTGAGAATAATTAGCCATAATTAAAAATAATCGGTCAATTAATTAAAAAAATTTATGACAGTTTGATCACTGTCAATAGCTAATCGGCCTACACGGAAGTTTTTTACAACACCAAATCAATCAGCTACAAGCCTACCGGCCTACACTGAAGTTATTTACAACACTAAATCAATCAGCTACAAGCCTACGAAGGCAATGGTACATTAGTAATTGATTTTGGGTTATATTATTATTTTTATTTTTTGCTTTTATGGAGTTACAACAATAACTAACTGTAATTACGGACTAACATATATACTGATTAACAATAATTTTTAATTTAATGTTTAGACTTCAATAAAGAATAACTAAATTTGATGATAAAATAGGTCAAATATGTGCATTACTTTCAGTTTGTATTACATGTTTATCATTTTGTATAATAAATACAAGCACAATTTGACCTTATTAGAATTCTTTTTTTTAATCTATAACAGTTTTTCAATGAAAATTTTATATTATATACCAAGTACTTGAGATATAAATTAAACTTTAGGCATTAAAATATAGTTTCAAGTAGAAGCTGTCATATAAAACGCTCTCACGATAATCATTGTAGTTTCTTTAGAATTTTGTTGTAATGAATCACGAACTGTTATTTACTTGTTTAAAACATTGAAATTCATATGTTTGAAAAATGATAATTAGCTTTTCTATTACTACGACCAACACCGAGGCATGCTTTTCATTCTGAATGGTATAACATCCATAGAAAAAAATGTCCCCACTAAAAGAACTCTCTAAATCTTGATATCATGGTGATTTTGTGCTGATATACCAACTCAGAATTAATTGCAACCGACAGATTCAAAAGGAAACTTTAATGAAAGAGAAAAAACCATAAAATTTACAAACATCCATTATTTAGACATCAACAAATTCCGTTAGACAAGAAAGCATTACTGTCCTAATTTCTAAAGCGTTACTAATTAACCGACCTAGTCACAATGCAGCTAACTCCATCTTAGTAGTAAAACAAAAATAAGCGACCCCAAAGAAAGAGCACTGAGTAGTAAATGATAAAAAAGAAGTTAATTCAATATCTCTGCATTCACAGCTAAAGTCAGAGAGCATTGACAAGTCTTGCCCGAACTGCTTTTGGCTCAGGTATGTGTTTAACACTGCAAAATCAAGCCAAAATAAAGAAATAAAAAAGAACAATAAGATCACATTAACAATTTTGTAAGTAAAATGAAGGAATTGACTGACAATAAATCAACTAGCATAACTTGAAAATGATGTATGGGTGTAAAAAAGTCACGCCATGACTTAATACATCATGGCACGACATAAAACAGCACGTGTCAGTTATGTAACGTAACCATCCATCATAAAATTGGCACGGCACGGCATGTGGTCACATGTGATCAGGACCATTAGATCCTGATCTAATGGTAAATTTTGAATAAATGAACTTGAAATATGAAAAAAGTAGTTAAATGTGAGCAAACATGCCATGACCGTACATCCCAATTTGGTCAAAGCACGGCACGGGATGTGACCCAAGCCACATCACGACATGTCATGGCATGGCACAATTTTACATCCCTACATAAGTGAACCAAAAAAAAGGAGAAACATCGGAGTTAAATTTCAATGTACTTGCCTGTAAAAGACTTCCCCGTTGGGCACAGTTTTCTTAGAGATCCATTCAGGAAAAAGCTCCTCCAAAGTAGCCAAGTGTTCTTCTATTTCACCTACATTACCCAGAAAAAAATCCATTGTTACCACCATCATGCCAAGAAATTAATTTTAACTTTCAAATGTAAGAACAATAGATTAGACAGATTATACATGTTTCTTCAATCTCTAGATTGTTGCAAAGTATCTTGTGCACAAGCTCCTTTTTTGTAATCAGCGAACAATCTTTTGACCGTGAAATGAGACATATAGTATCGAAGGTGGATGGTAAAGAAGCCAGTTTTTCCTCCCCTACAGAAGCAACTGTCTTATTCACGCTCACACATCCCTGGAATTAAACCAAAAAATTGAAATTAAAAATGTGTCACAAAACTTGAAATGTGAACTCCCAGCAAAAAGTAGATGCAATTACCATCCAACTTGTGATGATAGAAAGAAAATTATAATTTAAACTGAGTGAGGCTATGGTATGTATAGCACACATCAGTCTGTGCTATGGATTAATTCTCTATTTTCGAAGTCCAAACAATTGATCTGAACTGTTCAACATGATCTCCATATGGAAATATACTTTGACACCAAAGTTCACATTTTTTAAATTTTTTATTACTATTTTTTTAGATAGGTAGAAAATCAGTTGATCTAAAGATTTCGAACCATTGGAAAGCATTGATGTTCTATTCATCTAAAAAAATAGTAAAAAAAATTCTACAAAATTTAAAGTTTGGTCTCCAAATACATTTTAACATGGAGATCATATTGAGCAATTTGCAATGACTATTTGGACTTTGAAAACGGAGAAATTGATCCATAATACGGGCCGATCTGCGCTTTGCATAGCATCGTAGCCTTGTTCATTCAAACCTACAAAAGGGGTCTGACATGAGTCTATGAAAATACCTCATTGTCACTGAGAGAAGAACTCGCAACAACAACTTTTGATGCAAATACATCAGCTTTTGACTCCTGAAAGTTTAACTTGCGAGCTGACCTGTTAACTGCAACCTTATTGTCATCCTTTTCAGATACACACTTGTCACTAGGAGTAGGCAAAGGCCTCTGTGGGGTCCGTTGAACTGGTGTTTCCATCAGCACTGCATCAGCTGATGATTTCCCCTCACGATTAGGAGTGGAAGCAATAACTCCAGCTTCCTTGACAACTGGCAAGGGATTTACAAAATCAGTGAAATCTCTTGTAATTTCAGGTTGTGGAAGTATTGGATCAGTGGCATGAGTTGTTGCAACTTGTACATTTGGGTTCTGGAATGTGGATTTACGGAAAAATGAAGGGAGATGGGAAGCATTCAACAGTGCTTCTTCTGATAAAATAGTTGGAAGTAACTGCGGAGATAGTACTTTAGAAATTCTCTTCAGATCTGAAAATTTTCCACTGGAGTTGAAAGGTTCTGGTAAAATGGCTTCAGGAATTTCAGTATCCTGTAGGGAAAAGAAAAGTAAACGATTATAGGCAAAGAAGCATACTAAAAAAATGCCCCTATTTAGGACAAGTCGTAATGGGTAAGAGTGGGGGTGATCCGATCCGCATTAAGATTCATGTGCACTTGATCAGCGTGAAACTCAAAGTTGTTAGCACCAATCTTGATGCGGATCGGATGGATCCAAACGAGCATCAGACCCTAATGGGTTGGGTTGGGATGGCATGAAAGTTTCTGCAAGTACAATTTCTGGCCAATACAACACAGGGATCTGGTCATCTAACAGGAGGCTTTGATTTATGTTGGTCACATTTATTTGCAATAACCAGATATTACTTTATTAAGGGTAAGTCATGAAAAACATTTATCTACCTTTGGATCCAAGCTAACAAATTTTAAAACACTTGTATGGAATGCTTTGCACAGAGCCATTGAAGAGGATTGATTGACATGTAAAGACTCAAGGAAGTCCGTAGTTAGAGTTATTTTCAAATCCGGATACATGTGCGAGCTCTCTTCATCATGTGAAAGTATCTTCTCTATTTGGACAACATCTGGTAGTAAGTACTTCATTTGTGCTACATGTCTAGTCAACAATTTTCTGAAAAAGAAAAAGCAATACAAAGGTAAAGATTGAAGAATCTACGGGTAGCAGTGCAGAATTTTTTATTTAAAGAAATTAATATAGAATAAAATAGGATATTAGAATGATTGCCCGCAATTTTGAAGCATAGATGAAACCGTAAAAAAACATTGGCTCCAAACAATGGATCCAATTTTTTTTTCAGCTCCAATGTTTGGATTGTTCAGATCCTATGTGACCAAGTCAAGAAACGTCCGCGGTGCTGGTGTTCGATGAATTTAATGGATCTGAATTAAAAATTCAGCTCCAATTTGGAGCTGATTTTCTTTTACGGTTCTGGCAATGGCATCTAAAACCTACAATGCTCATTGTAAGACCATATATTATTTTATATTAATTACTATAAATAAAAAATTCTGGTGGCAGTGGGTAAGGTGTGTGCCTTTTACTGTAGTCCACCTCGACATTTTACAAAATCTTGTAAAATAATTTTTTTTTTATAATGTTGGTTTGTAACCTTCCAACATCAAGAAAAACCCAACAAACCGAACTTGCATGCTCTGAGATATCTCATATTTTGCATGACTTTGGAAAATCTCAACCGTTGAGTGCATAGGCAGCGGACACATTGGTCACGCAAAATATGAGATATCTCAGAGGAAACGCACTCCAACAAACCCATCCATAAGATCACAGTTGTAAAATGTCCATATCACAATGGTTTTGTTTACAATAGTGAACTTTAATAGTTGTATATGTTTCTGTCTTTCTTGTCAATTATATTGGATTTATGGAGCATAGCCTCTTTAGGCAAGAAAATCTGAAATCATGCACATAAGGATCTTAGCCAGCAAGTCAAGAAATGAACACCCAGAACAGACCCATTAACCCATCACATCAGTCTAATGCGAGTCCTTTCAGGTCAGAAATAGTTCGCCCTAGGGAAAATTAAATATATAACAAAATAATGGAGGTCCTTGTAAGTTACAATTAAGAATACAAAAATTTATACAACAAATACGTAATAGATAAAAAATACCCTTTTGAGGAGTTGTTTGGGGATTTGGGGAACTCATGTCTTAAAATAGTATATAGATATTTTTGCTTCTGAATGTCCATACAAGAAAAGTTTCCTTTTTATTACGATAATTCCACTGAAAAGACTTGAAACTGAAACAAAAACATTATTCTAAATTTAGAATTCTTTTAACTACCTGTTTGCAAGCACATTGACCTGAGCAGAGATGTTTTTCAAAGAAGCTGTCTTCTTTCTCAAGCGAAGAAGCCTAATGGATGTATCCATTTTATTGAAAAGATCAACTAAAATCTTGTAACTGCCACCAGGAAGCAAATTGGTAAGCTACAAAATAATAGTAAGCAATGAAATAACAAATTTTGACAAATTAAAGACTCACTTGTCTGGAAGTTCAATAAAATTTTCTCTCTCATCTTTAAAATTTTCCATTAACAGATTTTTGGCAAGAGATGTAATAACAACACCCTTCTTTCCCCGGTCTGGTTTCTCTGGTGTCGGAGATTCAAAATTGCTCTGCGAATTCTCTGTAGTCTCAGAGATTTCAGGATATTTCTTGTTGTTTGCTTCAGAATTTGTCGAACCCAGGTTAGTTTGCGAACAATTCTCATTGTCAAAATCCTTCTGATCCATTATTTCTAAAATAACATAAAAGTGAATTAATAGAGGAAGGTAACATCATCAAGTAACAGCTAAGGAGCAGAGAAAGCTAAAAATGGTCGAACTAACTAACACTTCATGCAATCAAAGCACAAAAAAAGCTGATAAGCTACAACATATACCTAATTACATACATTGTAATTCTACAAGTTGAATCATTTGCTAAATTACAGTTTCATAGATCAACTTTCTGCAATTCCAGCAATTAAGTTAGTTTCAATCCTTGTCCCTGCCAGGAAAAATTAGTGAACTAAGGCACATCAGTGCGAGTGTTCATACAGGGAAAGAGAGGTAGATCTGAGTTTATACTAAGAAGATCACCTGATCGAGGAAGCGGAGATGATCGGCGACTGGAGGAGAGGAAGCTGTCGGAGCGCGGTTCTAGCCTTCTAGGGCTTGGAGCTCTCTATATTCGAGTCGGATATATTGTTTTGTTCTATTATGGAAACGGGAAAACAATTCGAAATCAAGAACAAGCAGCCTGGGAGGGAAAGGCAAGATTTTAACAGGCTTTTACAGGCCGATACTTATCTAGGTATTTAGCCCAAATCACAGATTTATGATTGTCAATATTTTAACTTTTCCGGTTTTCCCAATACGACCCAATGGATCCATACGAGACACAGAGTCGTATTTCTCTGCAATACCTCACCGTTTGAGTGTCATTTCTGACCGTCCGATCATAATCGGACCAATGCAGATCAAGCCTGTAATGCACGAGTCCTTTCAAGATTTGACGAGAATTAAAAACATTATCCTCAGAGGTAACACAAATACACAATATTTATGTTCTTATATGGACCGTCCGATCTATCCATCCCTACATAAGACGCACTGACGTCCTTTGGTATTCTTGCAGATTCTGAACGAACGGTCTTTGATCTAACGAGAAATATTCCGTTACCTTGTGTGATATTCCGTTGAGTACGCTCCTCTGAGATACCTCATATTTTGCGTGACCGACGTGCCCGGTGCCTACTCGGTGAAACCGCGGAGCCAGTATTATTTCAGCTTAGAGTTCGTGCAGAACGTATTTTAACGGTTAAGATTTTTCAAAAATGCGCAAAATATGAGATATCTGAGAGGATAAGAATTATATTCTGTTACCCAATGTTCCGCATGTACCAAACCATATTTGAGATTTTCATCAAGCTGCCGCACGAACGAACCTGGTGCAGTGCGACCGTGTGGTTAATCCAGACCACTTCATTTCAAAATCAGCACGCAGTTGGCCACTTATCTGCCATGGCAACGCCACCATCGCCACCTTCTCCGGTGAAGTCTCACGCCGACAATCGCACTTCACTCAACATTGCCATTTCAGAGTGCCGTAATCTCATAAGCTTAATCCAGGCTGAGCTTGTCCACCTCTCCCGCCGCCTCTTTCACTGCGACGGTTCCAATCCCTCACTCTGCTCCAACGTTGGACACTTCTCCTCTCTCTGCCATGTCATCCACCACCCTGAAATCCAGTTCGTCTCCGCTATCTCCACTTACATGGGCTCCAATATCGCGATCCATGTGGATATCATGTGCTCCATCCGTAAAGATCCCACCTGGGTCTTCGTCTCTGATCAGAGCCCTAATTCTGTCTCTTGGGCCGGATCACCGTCTGGTAAGGATAAGGGGCTGCGCGGTCGTGTGGAGAACGCAATTGTGGCTGGCAGAGGGGCGGGTTACCTCCGACCCAGTAAGCTTTTGTTTGTATTCGCACGTGGGTTGGAAGAGGAGATGAGAAACAAATTCTTGCATGAATTTGGGGCTGTTGAGAATGATTTTTCAGATGAAATGGATGATGAATGGCTTGGAATAAGTGACGATTCAAAACGACTTTTAAATTACAAAGCATATGAGATTCGAATTATTGATGATCGTGTGCAGAATGTATCCATTGATGAAATAATGGCTCGAACGGATTTGGATTTGAGTTTTGCGTTTGATTCTCTGACTTTAACAGCAAGTCCATGTAATGATGGTTTGAGAAATGTGATTAATTTTGATACTACAGCTCTAATTGCTATGGTCTCGGGGATAAGTAACGGGGATGCAGAGCGGCTGCTAGAAGCATCGCTTGAGAAGATGAGAGAAAAGTACAAGTCCAACTATGAGTTTGTCATTGAGCAGGTAATTAACAGCTTCCTTTACATTTAATCTTTTCAATTGTAGCCATTGTTATATATTGGACATGCTTATGCATAACTGAAGTGTACTATGCATGTTTAAGTTTCAAAATTAAATCTTTACTAATTCTTTATTCGTTTAGTCAATGTGAAATAATATTGGATCGGTCATGGATAGTGAAAGAGTTAGCAATTCTTGATTCATTTTGTAGATATGCCCTGCAAGTGTGCATCATGCTTTCCAAATTAGATTATTTTTCTTGACAATAACAAGGTTGATTGGTTTTACTTGAGAAGAAAGGAGATTACTTTCTCATATTTTCCTACCTAACCCAATACAGACTCCTGCAGTTTACCAGTTGTGCATTTTTCTGCATATAACCTCCTTTAGGACCATTTTCTTTTCTCTGTCTCATTTGAAGAATATGAAACTTGCATCTGTAGGCAAAATCAGAGCTCGAGCAGCCAATTCTTGAAGAAGTGAATGCGATCTTAGCTGGAAAGAAAAGAATAGTTTGCCAAAGTGCCTTGGAGGAGTTTAAAGGTGGTGTTTCCAAATGCGGTGGCCCTGCAGAGAGAAATACAGCAAAGGAACTTGAGAAAACTCTTGTGTAATTAAGTTTCCACATCAGTTTAATAGTTTTAATAACATAGTTAACTCTAATGAATGAGCCTAATTTTTGGGTTTCATAGTGATCTTGTTTTTAACTTGAGGTATATATATCAACCAATATTAAGTTGCAAAAAGTTACATATAATTAGAAGCAACTATTCAATATATATTAATGCTTTAAATTCATTCCTCTTACAATGGTGTTGTCACTTGCTGGCTGGTATTCTAAGTTCTAACAATTAGTTTTCTCTCTTGCAGAGTGGTACCAGACAATCCATCAGAGAGGGTTATGAGTCTCCCAGCAACAGCAAAAGTGGATCCAAAGAACAAGATTATATTTGGCACTGGGGACCATTGGCGTGCTCCAACCCTGACGACCAAGAAAATGGTTGTCAGAGCTATTGCCCAAACTGGCATGTCTCTTTTGACCATTGTACACCGACACCGTGCTCTCATTGGTGTGTAGTGCTACTATGTTTTTCTTCCTTTGTTTGCATGCAGGCCATAGTTAATAACCGATCGACCTTTGTTTCCTAACTGGTGTTTAGTTCATTAGTTAATATTTTTGGTTCGATTTGTTTTCGGTTGGGGATCACGGAGGAGGGGGGTTGGGGGGTACAATGCCTTCAGGCCTTATCGTCACCCGGTAACCAACCCATGCTCTAGCTGGCTTTTAGTGTTACGAGTTTGCTTTCTGTATTCTTATTTGTTTGGTAGAGCTTTTAGTAAAAAACTAAATGCAAATAAATCATACATCTACCTAATTACAAAATAAATAATTTAAAAAATACTACATACATTATCTACACTAAAAAAAACTACATGCAAATAAACCATGCATCTACATAATTACAAAATAAATAATTCAAAAAATACTACATACATCATCTACACTAAAAAAAACTATATGCACATAGACCTTGCATCTACATAAACCATACAAATAAATAAATCATTCAACAATTACTACATGCATCTACACTAAAAAAAACTACATGCAAATAAATTGCTCATAAACTAATTTTTAATACTACAATTACAACATAAACCATTTATACTACTAAAAAAATACACATAAACTATTTATACTAAAAAAAGAAAAAAATTATACATAAACCATTTATTTATACTACAATTACTATATAAACCGTTTATACTACATAAATCATTTATTCTAATCATTTATTCATAATTGCGAATATTTATATTAAAAAAAATTCGTCAAACTAATAATTATTGAAAATCGGACCGAACCGTCAAAAAAACAAATAAAGACTGGACTGTCTGCACAGTTTGGAGTAAATTTTGTGTAGACCATGCGGACCACTTGGTCTGGAGAAAAAAAAAGGAGAAAAAAAGAAAAAAAAATAGAGATCTCATGCAGCAAAAATTGTACAGCAATTGTGAAAAATTGAGAAAAAAAAAAAAGTTGAAACCGTAAAATTCCCACGGTTTGAGAAGAAGACAATTGTGAGACCGTGGAAACCCCACGGTTCTTTTGGTTTTTTTTTAAAAAAAAAAGCCATTATATTGTTCCGTAAAATTTATTTAATTATTTATGGTTTAAAAAAAAATTCTCGAATGTGGATCCGAGATATCTCATATTTTACGTGACCGACGTGTCCGGTGAGGGGATAACGCGGGGACCAGTATTATGTGATCTTTGAGATTCGTGCAGAACGTATTTGAACAGTTGAGATTTCTCAAAAAGTCATGTAACATATGAGATATCAAGAGGATGTGAATTCATGGGCATCGGACAAAGTCCAGTCCCAAATTAGATTAGATATTTAGATAGCACCGCACAAACAAACCTGGTGCAGTGCGAATGCGACCCAAATTAGATTAGATATTTAGATAGCACCGCACAAACAAACCTGGTGCAGTGCGAATGCGACCGTGTGGTTAGTTCATTTCAAAATCAGCACGTTGTTGGCCACTCATCTGCCATGGCAACGCCAACATCGCCACCTTCTCCGGCGAAGCCTCATCCCGACTATCGCACTTCACTCAACATCGCCATTTCAGAGTGCCGTAGGCTCAAAGAATTGATTCGCAACTCCTCCAAGCTTTCACCAGAGCTTCAAGCTCCTCTCAAAAATTTAGTCCAGGCCGAGCTTGTCCACCTCTGCCGCCGCCTCGTTTGCTGCGACAGTTCCAATCTCTCTCTCTGCTCCAACGTCGGATACTTCTCCGCTCTCTGCCACGTCATCCACCACCCCGAAATCCAGTCCGTCTCCGCTGTCTCCACTCACGTGGGCACCAATATCGCGATCCACGTGGATATCATTTGCTCCTTCCGTAGAGATCCCACCTGGGTCTTCGTCTCTGATCGGAACCCTAGTTATGTCTCTTGGGCCGGATCTCCGCGTGGTAAGGATATGGTGCTGCGCGATCGTGTGGAGAGCGCAATTGTGGCTGCCGGTGGGGCGGGTCACCTCCGACCCAGTAAGCTTTTGTTTGTATTCGCACGTGGATTGGAAGAGGAGGTGAGAAACAAATTCTTGCATGAATTTGGGGCTGTTGAGAGTGATTTTTCAGATGGGTTAGAGGTAGTGTTTGATGAAATGGATGATGAATGGCTTGGAATAAGTGACGATTCAAAACGACTTTTAAATTACAAAGCATATGAGATTCGAATTATTGATGATCGTGTGCAGAATGTATCCATTGATGAAATAATGGCTCGAACGGATTTGGATTTGAGTTTTGCGTTTGATTCTCTGACTTTAACAGCAAGTCCATGTAATGATGGTTTGAGAAATGTGATTAATTTTGATACTACAGCTCTAATTGCTATGGTCTCGGGGATAAGTAACGGGGATGCAGAGCGGCTGCTAGAAGCACCGCTTGAGAAGATGAGAGAAAAGTACAAGTCCAACTATGAGTTTGTCATTGAGCAGGTAATTAACAGCTTCCTTTACATTTAATCTTTTCAATTGTAGCCATTGTTATATATTGGACATGCTTATGCATAACTGAAGTGTACTATGCATGTTTAAGTTTCAAAATTAAATCTTTACTAATTCTTTATTCGTTTAGTCAATGTGAAATAACATTGGATCGGTCATGGATAGTGAAAGAGTTAGCAATTCTTGATTCATTTTGTAGATATGCCCTGCAAGTGTGCATCATGCTTTCCAAATTAGATTATTTTTCTTGACAATAACAAGGTTGATTGGTTTTACTTGGGAAGAAAGGAGATTACTTTCTCATATTTTCCTACCTAACCCAATACAGACTCCTGCAGTTTACCAGTTGTGCATTTTTCTGCATATAACCTCCTTTAGGACCATTTTCTTTTCTCTGTCTCATTTGAAGAATATGAAACTTGCATCTGTAGGCAAAATCAGAGCTCGAGCAGCCAATTCTTGAAGAAGTGAATGCGATCTTAGCTGGAAAGAAAAGAATAGTTTGCCAAAGTGCCTTGGAGGAGTTTAAAGAACTTGTTTCCAAATGCGGCGGCCCTACAGAGAGACATAGAGCAAAGGAACTTGTGAAAGAACTTGTGTAAGTTTCCAGATCAATTTATGGTATAGTTTTGATAACTTAGTTAACTCTGATGAATGAGCGTAATGTTTGGGTCTCATAGTGATCTTATTTTTAGCTTGAGGTATATACATCAACCAATATTAATTTGCAAAACCAAAGTTATAATTAGAAGCAACTATTCAATATATATTCATGCTTTAAATTCATTCCTCTTACAATGGTGCCGCCACTTGCTGGCTTGTATTCTAACAATTAGTTTTCTCTCTTGCAGAGTGGTACCAGACAATCCATCAGAGAGGGTTACGAATCTCCCAACAACAGGGAAAGTGGATCCAAAGAACAAGATTATATTTGGAACTGGGGACCATTGGCGTGCTCCAACTCTGACGGCCAAGAAAAATATTGTCAGAGCTATTGCCCAAACTGGCATGTCTCTTTTGACCATTGTACACCGACCCCGTGCTCTCACCGGTCAGTAGTGGATGCATAATGTATTCGTTTTACCCGGTATATCATTTACCTTAAATTGGATGTAGGCCATAGTTAATAACTGACCTTTGCTTAGTTGTTAATATTTTGGGTTTCATTTTTTTTGGTTGGGGAGGAGGGGGGCTGGGGCCTTATCGTCAGCCGGTAACCGACCCAAGCTCTAGCTCTCTTTTAGTGTTAGGAGCTTGGTTTCTGTTTTCTTGTTTGTTTGCTAGGTAAGTGATTCCTTTTTAAAAGATTTTGTTGTATAACTGAGTATTCTTCTAATCTGACTCTGGGTCAGTATATTCAAAAGTGGTTTATGTGAATAAGCTTGTTCTATATTCAAATTGAGTAGAGATTCGAAGAGCTGTTAGTTATATATGTTATTTATTTATTTTAATTATTCCGTGTTTGGTTGAAACCTAAAGGCTTTCAAATTTAAACTTCTTAGTTAGGTCGTTTAATTTTTATATTATTTTGTGGAATGTGAAATTCATAACAATTGTTAGTTTAAGACATTTTAACTTTAGGTTTCAATCAAACATGAATAGTTTAGGTTGATTTAAATTAGATCTAAATTAGAATAAGCAACTCGGTTCTTTTTAACTTTAATTCTCAACCAAACAGTTTAGTGCCAAGTGAATCAGTGAAAGAAGAGGTTTTTTAAGTAATTAATGGTCGTTTACTAAAAGAAGATTTCCAATGTTTCACAATTCACACTATACCGCATGTGGATTGTGAATTTTGAACCATGTTGAATGCCCAGCAATTGCATTTTTATTTGTATTATTTAATAGTGTTACGTCTTGGGTTGCATGATCCTTAGCTTAAATTAATTAGGTCATTAATTAGCGCCATTCAACCCTTCAACAAGGAATATTATATTTATCAAAAGTCAAAATGCAGCTAACTATTCTCGTAAATATGTATAAAATAACTATATATAATCGTATACACAACTCTCGACTACTCATAGAGTACCTAATATGTATACTCTCAACTACTCATAGAGTAACTAATACGCCAATTTAAAAAAAAAATGGAAAAAGAATAATAACTCCAACAAACAATTAAACCAATGAATTAGAGAGATCACAGCTTCAAGCTGAACTTGCAACTGCTACTCTTGATCTTGATCTGACTGTTCACTGTCAAACTATCAATAACCAAATCACACCTAACCTTTGAAGTAAACTTCCATATTTTCAATGCACCAAGTTTAATCCGTACTGGTATTTCCCCTTTAAACTCAACAGGTATCGTACCGGCCTGTTGCTGCTGCTGCAAAGAGTTCATCACCTCACCACCCAACTGGACCCCACCTGCCATCACCACTGTCAAAACAGTTGTGTTCTTGTGCCCTTGATAAAACGCCGGAAACGACCCTCCGGCAAGGCTATAATCCGAATACAACACATTAAGCTTCGATCCATTTTCATAATATATACCGATCCCTTTGTTTGGGTTCTCAGCTGTAACCGTGACATCAAAGGTGGCATTTGCAAAGTTATTCGAGTCGGTGCTAAATTGTGTGATCTGAAACCGATCGACCGAATATTTCGGCAACTTCGGATCGAAAATGAAGTACAGTGCCGTCGCAACGGCAGCAATGATAATTACAAGAAGAATGAGAATACATATAGTACAGCATAAGCATCTGCAAAAGCAGTTGCCACGTCGTCGTTTCGGAGGACGTAACTGGGATGGTGGATACTGCCGGTAAGGCGGGTACGGGATTGCCGGGTCGGGTTTATCGGATCGGGAGCTTCCTTGAGGAACAAGAGGTGCTGTTGGTTTGTTCTGAGACTCTAGGTCTACTGGATGAATTCTCTGGTGATCTGTCATGATAGCTGGTAAGAATCAAAGGGATTTTGAATTTGTGGTTTCTCTTCTTTGGTTGAGAAGGGTTGTGGGGGTTTATAGAGATTAGAGAGAGAGGGGGTGGAGCGTTATACTTGGTCTCTTCGTGGAGCTTTCTTGCTGGAAAAAGTCTCAGTTGTTGGCCCCACAGGTTTGAACAAACAAATATTTATTTTGTTTTTTAATTGTTTTTAAGTTTCGTTTGTTTATTTAGATTAGATGTAGCGAGGCGATAGCGCTAGAGTAGGGTTTGGATGTTGTGGAGTATGTGGTATCAGACATTGTGGCTAATCGTGTGGCAATTTCAAATAATGAAATGTGTATATAGTTCAATACTTATTTTTTTTTATAATAATAAAAATAAAGGATATCTGAAATAGTTGGAAGGAAAAATCTTTTATTTATTTATTTATTTATTGTGATAGAAAATAAATATTAATTCATGGTCAATGGTTTGGGCTTCGTATTTATTTTTATATCATGCATACTTTTTCAATGACAACGACTTGGTACCTTATTATTTTGGTGATCAAATATAGTTAAATCTGTGCATGCGTAAGCTAAATAAAGATTCTAAATTTTGAATTATTATATTCAAAATAGAGCAACTTGCTATTTTTGTAATAATTTAATATGTGATACCTATGAACAATGATAAAATTTGATTTAATAGTTAATTTGTTACATTATCTTTTTATTTTTAACTTTGTTCATTTAATTTGAAAAGTATTATTAAAATTAACATATTAAGCTATCGTTTAAAATAAGTTTCATATTGAAATATCACAATATAATTGATATTTATATTCACACAATTAAATCAAAATCTTCTTGAACGAGAATAAATTAAATAGATTAGTCCAATACAGGAAACTAGATTAATTTCAAGTATATTTTTATAAATTTTTAATGAAATGTTGGCACCTAATTGGTAACTACAACATTATTGATATTTTCACAAAATTTGAATCCCGGTTTCTTAATATCTAAGAGATGTACTAATTAAATAACCATTTATACAATTAGATTTGGTTACTTGCAAATTATAGATCACATATTGCGAAAACACACAATTGTAGCTAACTAAGAGCGAAAAATCACAAATTTATTGTAAAAATTATAGTTTATTATTTAAAATTAGTTAATTACCTCCAATATCGAAAAAACAATCTTTAAATAACGTGTTTCAAATTATTAGTTTGACTTTTTGTTAACAAATCAATACTAATATACATTAGTAAATAAACATGTTATATCGCGAATTATATAGCACTACAAATTATTTCATTATTTTGAAAATAGTGTTCACAATTTTTATAATACGGTGAAAAATAAAATAAAAACACGCTTGAACATGAAAATTGAACGACCTGTTTTGCGCGTGAATTAATTTGTTTCAAAATATATGATTGGATTAATTGGTGCAAATTTTATTTACCATAACATTGGAACAATATTACTAATTTTGTTTGAATACTTTTTACGTTCCAAAACATTAGTGGGGTAGTAATATTGATAATTTTCTTTTCTTTTTTTCTAATAATATAACGTCTTCTAAATGGTTTTTTTTTTTTTTTCAAATCTTCTAAATAAGCATTTTGCTTCCAATTTTGAAGTGGTAACCTTACATGTAAATAAAATATATCGAAAGTCACTTTAAAATCTTATTAAAAGATTTTTATAACCACTTTCATGTATTACGGCCAATTCTACTATTAATCTATTTCTCTATTTTAATAGTTCAAACAATTAATCGGAATTGTTAAATATGTTATCTATTTGTAAATGTACTTGAAGATCGTATTTTTATGATAGACAATTAAATTTTAACCATTTTTATATCATGCATACCTTTTCAATAAAAACGATTCTGTATCTTATTATTTTGCTAGATAAATATAGTTAAATCCTAGATATTCTAAATTTAGAATCATGATCTATTGTTAAAGCAACTCGATAGTTTTCGACAACTATTAATAAAAATTGTAATATTTTACTATTTGAGATGCATGAAAAATGATGGAATTCGATTTAAGTTTTGCCGTTAATGAGATGATTTAAATATCGAATTACCTTAAACTTATATAACAATTGATACACAACTATTTTTATAAGATTAACAGTGAATTTTTTTTTAAAATAAATAACTTCAAAAACTATCCAACATATGCAATAATAAAACGATCTTTTTTATTTAAACTTTCTTTAACTTAATTTGAAAAGTATTATTAAAATTAACAAATAAATTAAGCTATGGCTTAGTATAAATAAAACACATTAAAATATCACACACAAGTAAATCACAACTGCTACACAATGAGAAGAGAAAATAACTAATGCCAAAAATAGGTAAAGGACACATAGAATCCATCCGGCCTAGAGCTAGAAGGCAAGAAACTAGCAATAGCAAGCATAATATTAATAGCTAATGCCTTTATTTATTTAATCTCTTCACAGTCTACCAGACTACCACACCAAAAGAGGTCTCTAAAATGCGACATATCACATATGTATTAGATTAGATATCACGAAAGGAGGAGGAGAAAACACATGCTATTCATGCGTCATTCATTCAATCACGCGTTTTAGCAATTTTCTTTCTCATTCACTGTCACCTTCTCTCTTCCGTGCTGCAGCCGCGTTGTGCGGAGTTGTTGTGATTGATATAAAAAAAAATATCTTGATAAACAAAGGATTAATTAATAACAAAAAGTGTTGTGTTGGGACTCTTTCAGGTGACCTACTACGATACCGTGTAGTTTTAGAAATTATAAAAATATATATTAAATTATAAAAAGTAGGACGGATTTTTTTTTTTTTTTTCAATTTCATAGTTTGGTCTCGTCAAAGATTTTTCTGGGAATAAATCTATGGTTTAATTTCAGTAATTTTCGAGAATTACAATATGTTTTCGTCACAAAAAAACTTTAAAAGATATTTGTGGGTGTTCCGTAGGAACATATTAAGTCTTTTTGGGACTTAGCATTCTAAGGAGTCTTAATTTTGTCGAATAAGTGCTCATTTACAGAGCTTAAAATTATCTTTTTAGTCTACCTTTTGCCTTACTTTAAGCTTGTTCAAGATTTTAAGTCTTGATTTTACATGACTTAAGGATTTTTTTTCAAGTTTGAAATCTTCTTAAGAAAACTGACTCTTCAACTTTATTATCAAACATACTCTCCTTATATAGTACGTCTTAAATACTCTTGCCGAACACTCTCATTAAGATTAAACTATTGATTTGATCTTAGTGGGATGTGTAAAATTCACAGATCCTCTTCTCTCCTTTATTTTCTCTGTTCTATTGGGATTCTCATTGGAGAGAAGCAGGAGCGGATGTATGTATAATGAATGAAGGTTAACTAGTATTTTTTTTTAAAGAAATCTTTTATATTTATGTATGTTTTTTTTAATATAATCTAGAATAAAAATATAATGAATACTGTAAAATTGATACTTATTTTCAATATGAAATTTTTATATAATTAATTTCTATAGTTTGAAAATCTATCTCTAACTTTGGAGATTGGCTAACGAGATTGAACCATTATCTACTGGTTTTTTAATTGTGTGATGATTGATGTGATATAAATTGTAAAAATTTTGATAATATTTTTTATAGGATAAACCCGTAGGTTAAAAAAGAAAAAGAAAAAGAAAAAGAAATCTTGATAATAGAAAAGGGAATAACAAGCTTGTGTCAGGAATCGGTCAGTCGGTCACGGTCAGGTGACCAACTACAAGAACCGTGTGATATTTATAATTAAAGTAAAAAGAAAGTTACAATCTGTAGTGGAAAAATGGCGCTTTGGGTTTGTTTAGTCAATAGATTGCAGCTGCTTCTCACTTTGCTTTCAGATTACGCCTCAAACAATAAGATAGTGCCGCCATAATATAATATATAATATAAAATTTAGAAAATGGTATGAAAGAAATGAGATTGCGGTTCTTTAAGGATTGACAGAGTTAGAGAAAGTTAAATTAGGAATTAAAGTAACTTTAAAGTAACCTGAAAAAAGATGCTAACTGCTTTGCGTGCTCCATTAAATTATCGAGAAGATGACTTCAGCATTGCTCGATTTTTTATCTGTGGGAATATTTTTGTAGTTTGTTTATTTTTTCAGTGCATCTATTTAATATTTCTGACAATAATATTCAATTAAAATGATAGAATTTTAAACGTGTTATTTATAGTTTTAGCATATGTTAACTTTGCTCAAATTTCGAAATTATTCGACAATCCATTTGATTTATTAGTCTAGTTTTAACGCCTTTCTTCAATAAATGACTAACAAAAATCAACTTGTATCAAAATTAGAACACAGTACTCTATCGAAACGCTACATGGCACATCTACTATATAATTTATTCTTTATTGAACGCTATAAATAATACTCTTCCTTATTTTATTTTTAATAAATTAGGCCAAATATGTCATTCAAAGTATGAAATAGTTGCGAATACACAGAGTTGTTTGACTGGCAAGAATATGATAAATTTTGTAAAAACATACCAGCAATATATTTCTTTGTTACTAATAGGGCTGGTAACGAGTTGGATTCAGTTTGAACTCGTTACGAGTTGGTTTGTATGAGTCACGAGCAAGCTGACCTTAAGGATTTGAGCTGAAATTTTAGCTTTATATCATCATGCTGGATTGAGCTAACTCATGAGTTAACAAGCTGGCTCGTTGAATATAATTGGATCTTGTCTTAAGAAGAAAAAATAAATTTTACAAACTTTTTAAACTGAGTTGAATCGAATTGGACTGAGTTGGACAATATAAATTGCATACAAATTGATGTCTAGCCGAGCAAGTTAGGCTCCAACTTAAACTCGCTAATTCTGAACCGAACTAGTGGCGAACTGAGCTTGATCCAGTCATGAGTGAGCGAATTAGATTTGAGTCACGATCGAGCTGCGAGCTAGGAGCTTTTTTTTTTCCACCCCTATTCTTTGAGAAATATATTATCTTGTGAAGGTATTTAATCTTTAAGAAATGTATTAGAAAGCAGGAAAGCAATGTTGTATACTTCTTAGTTTTAAGAAAAGAAAGTTGTGTTTTCAGTCAAAATTTTAAATAAGAGAAAAAAGCAGATAAGTATTGACTTCCATGACAATTTTGCACATCATGTAACATTTTTTTTGGAAAGTTTGTTGTTTTCCTTTATTTTTTTTTCTTGTCCTCCAAATTCCGGTGTATTAAACTGATCCCTGTCACAATAAACTTTCAGAGTAATCCAGTGATACATAATATGCTTTCAATTAAGTCAAAATTATTTCGCTATCTATTTGAATTTTATAGGAGTTTGATTTGAAATTTGTGACAGATTAAAACGCACGACTCAGATCTTATTTCACACGATTGCAATGAATCTGACTTTGAAAATCAGAACTTAGGTATTCGATATCCTAAGAATAAATTAATATGGTTCTGCCTGGTAGAAAACTAATTTCAATTTTTTTATTAATCTTATCTTAGAAAAAAAAAAAAAATACTATTCTGCTATAGCAAGTGGGGAATTACTGTATTAGACTTCGCTATCTTGGATTGAAGTTATAAAATGGGCCGGTTTTCTCGGTCGAATGGGGATTTTAAGCCCAATAAAAATTACCACGAGTGTGCATTTAATGGGCCTGATCTATCAATTAAGGTTTCACCCATGTGGCCCAACTGGTAATAAAGCCTTTAGAGAAAACATTGAAGAATGTTGTATGATATTTTATAATTTGCCCAACTCTACTCATTTTATTTTACAAACCAAGAACGTATGACAATGGAACAGTAGAAGTAGAAGGGTCGGACAAGACGAAGTAAGAGTCACTAGTTAAACCAAGATAAAGATCAAGACAAACGTCTGATTTCTCAGTTTATTAGTAAACGACAAGGAGCTATATATATATCAGAGGGATAGTCAAAACTTACAAGCAGACCGCTTATCTTTTCAATTTTCAGAAAATGGAGGGACGGGTACTTTAGATGTTTCAGTGGCTTTTTAATTTTTATTCCTAAAGTTAAGAATTAAAAATGAGTATATACATCCAAATTTTTATTCCTAAATAGAGGGAGGGGGTCTAAACGTCACAGGGTATAAATTAGAAGTAGACAATTTAATCATTTATTCTCAAAAACCGTCTAATTAGGCTATATTTTTTTAAATAGGCTACATTATTTTCATTTTTTAATAAGGGGTAAAATGAGTAATTTTTTTTATAAATTTTAATAGAAAATGTTATAAATTGGATAAATTTGTGAATTGAAATTAGGTGTCAACGGTACTTAGGAGATAGAATGAGATTGCAACCGATTAAAAAAAAAATGTACCTATTTTAAATATCTAGGGATTTTTTTTTGAGTAAGGTTGGAGATCAAGCTATCAAACTATTTAATATTCACAAATGATTGTTCTTTCTGAAATTTACTTTTGCTTTTGAATAAAGGAGTATTGCTCGTGTCATTAAATCAGAAAGTGATTCTCTATAGAAATTTACTTTAAAATTCGTACAAACTCATATTGAATGATTCAGATCTAACTAGATATTTTGACCTGATCCGATTTAGTTGATGAAATTAATTGTACCTTTGACAATAAGCAGTCGAGGAAAATTATGAGCTTGGTTTTGAATTAATGTTAAAATAAGTTTCCCTAGTCATTTAAAAAAGAAAGGTATCCTTGAGGAACCAAACATCGGAATCAAGTTGAGAAAGTTCTTCCCAAAGGATATTGAGGCAGATTTACAGATTTAGGGATTGTAGGCAAAGGGTTGCTAAGTATCAATGCCAATTAATTTTTTTATGTTTGTCTTTCAAAAATTAATACTATTAGCTTCTGTTTAATTATTCTGTTCTTCAATTTAAATTTTCTAATTCTGCATGCCTCTATACAGACTGATGTTCTAGAACATAGATGTGCATTTTTCTAAATTTGGTCACCTAAAGAAAAGGAATAAAAAGAGACTAGCTAACACTGTTGCATAGTAATATGATTCACGAGAAATTTACGAATTATTTGCTTATAGTTGTTTTTTGATATTTCTAAACTGAACATCAAATAAAATTAAAAAAACATACAATACGTTTTATTCGCAAATAAAACATGAATCAAGAAATTTTCGCTAATAAAATATAATTTCTTTTTTGCTTCCTTATATGGTATCAAATCATTTTGGTACCAAAATCATTTCCGAATTATATCTAAATTATTCTCGAATTATAAATTTTTGATCTTGCCGAACTAAAACGAAACTATTCATTTGTGACTATGCTCTGTTGGTGACATCTAAAATTGTACCAGATGCTACTTTCATGATACTTTGAAAATTCCTTATCGTGTAGGAAACGTAGCAATTTTGTGGGATATATGCTATGCACCGACGTAAGACAGCCTTGTATTATATGACCGTGACATTTTCCTAAATTTAATGCTTAATTAGGAAGAAAACGATGTACACCAAACTAAACATAAGGTGAATTGACTTTCATTAGAATTTTTGATGAAGTATTTGACATGGTCAACAAAATAGCTAAATCGATCCAAGTCTACTTGACTTTTACCCGGTCTATGCATTCACACAGTTAACACTCTCTACAAATACTGTTTCAATCCTTGCTTTCTCTTCAACTCAACACAGTCATTACTTCACAACTGATCTTTGCAAAGATGAAGAATTCTCATTCCCTTGTAGTTCCTCTCCTAGTTTTGTTGGCATTATTTGCCACTGTGTATGCTGTACAATTCGAGGCCGCAAACAATGCTCAAGGAACCTCTGGTGGGGCCCTTTTCGACCAGGATATCGGCGTTGATTATAGCAAGCAAATCATGGCCACTGCATCAGATTTCATTTGGACTACGTTCGAGCAGGCGACAAACGACAGGAAAAGTGTTGACCTTGTAACCCTAACCATTGTTCCGAAGTTGCAACCGGATGGGGTGGTTGCTGCCACTAGCAACAATGGGATACAATATAGTGCAGAGTATATCACAGACTCGGGCACTGTCAAGACCGATTTTGACGGGGTGTTATACCATGAGATGACGCACGTGTGGCAGTGGAACGGACAGAACAGTGCACTGATAAGCCTAAATTTCATATACATTTTTGGTAGAATTTGGTCTCTAAAACTATCTCCTTTTATTAGTTTAAAGTCATTTTGTTTAGATATCGCGTCAAGTTCGAGATACTGCTATATTTTGATGTGTTTTCAGGTATTAGAAGCAAAGGGGAACAATTTGGAGCAAGCCCGAATGCGATCGGAACCTAGACGACATAAAGAGGCAAGAATCAGAGGAAAATTGCGACCCGCAATCTCTTAAATTGCGACATGGAATTCCATAACTACTTGGAGCAGCTCACTGCCATAATTATGCACTGAAATTGCGACCCGCAATTTCCATGATTGCGACCTGAAATTTCTGCACAGTCTCTGATTTTTGGACTGTTATGGGCCCAAAACGATATGTATAGCGCATCTCTCCTTCCCCAAGGGGGAGGCCGCCATTTTCACACCACAGAACAGCTAGGAACGACTCAAGAGCTAGGGTTTTAGATCTAGGGCGATTTGGAGAAGGAGAAGCTTGAGGGAGAAGAGATTTGTGCTTGGATTAGTATTCTCTACTCTATTTTCCTTTCTCTAGATTTTGGTAACAAATTGTTTATCTAGTTTGTAACTATTTGTGCCCCTATGAGAGGCTAATCTCCTCTCTAGGGGCGATGGCATGTGAAACTCGAAACTAGGTACACTCTATCTTACTCGATTTGTGGTTTTTATTGACTATTAGCAATTTACTCTTTTAATGCTTGATTTATACGTGGATTGGGTGGTTTAACCTTACTCCTCCGATACATGGATTTAGGGATTTATCCAATGAGTAAAAAAGGGGTAATTAGGATGAAGTACTTAACCGAGAAGTCCTAAGTATCCTAAAAGTACGATATTAGCTCGCGAAGTACTTAACCGTGAAGTGTACGCTATTATCAACGACTAAAAATCACTTGTGTTAACTCCCCGATCAAAAAGAGTAAAGAATAGGTTATTAGGACGAAGTACTTAACCGAGAAGTCCGAAGTAACCTAAAGGTAAGATAATAGCCCGCGAAGTACTTAACCGTGAAGTGTACGCTATTATCACCTTAGACAAGATGCCCACGTATGCTTTAGAAATATGAATCGAGTAGATTGAGACCCTAGTGGATAGGAATGCCAAAGCCCCTAGAACTCCTACACTTGAATCAGACCCAAGACATTTATTATTTGCTCATTTCAATTTAATTAGATTTAGAAACCAACCCAAACTCCGGTAGTCTAGCTTAGTGAATTGGCGAGAACCAGTACTTTACGAGTTGTCCCTGTGGATTCGACACCCAAACTACTACTTGACAAGGTTGTATGCTTGCAACCAAATTAGGTGTATTAGGGTTCATAAATAGCTATAGAAAAACACTATCATGCACCTAGTTGGATTATTGAAGGTACATGATACATCTATTGTATAAATGAAGAGGTTGAAATGTCTCCATCATATCTTTATTTTTTTAATTTTTAAAAATTTATATGTCAAAATAAAATATTTAGATGTGATTTATATTATTTTCTCTACATGTACATAAATAATTTTCACATTTCGATTTTGGTTTTATATGAATAAATAAGTTGAAAAATCAATTTTTTTTTTTTTGCAAACTATTGATCTTATTAATCAAAACAAAATTGAAATGTCGTGATCATTTACGTGTGCATAGAGAAAATGATATATATCATATCTAACGGTTTTATTTTAATGTTAAATTTTAAATTTTAAGTTACTTTAGTTCTTAAAAAAATGAAGACATAATGAAAACATTTGAAAGCTCCTCATAAATCAATCAGTTTTCTCTCAAATTGTATACAAAGTTAACTAAATTGTTTCATATATTATATATCCTCTCAGGAATTGCTGATTTTGTGAGGTTGAAGGCTAATTATATACCGAGCAACTGGCAGAAGCCCGGCGAGGGCAACAGTTGGACGGATAGCTACTCTGTGACGGCGTATTTTTTGGACTATTGCAATGGGCTCATGAGCGGATTTGTTGCACAAATGAATGCAAAGATGAAGGATGGATATAGTGACGACTTCTTTGTGCAGCTGCTCGGAAAGACTGTCGACCAGCTATGGAAGGACTATAAGGCCAAGTATGGCAATTAGCAAACCAGAGAATACCAATTGTTGTAACTAGAGATATTGAGATATATACGAATAAAGGATGAGAGAATATATATTATCATGAGTTTGGATTAATAATCATTGTTAGAATTGGCTATATATATATATATATATATAAGTTATTATTACATGAGCTTGATTTCTAATTTGACTACCTGGGCAAGCTTATTTTGAAGTTTGAACAAAGTTATGTAAGAATAATAATAAATAAAGCATACATAAATGTAGACTCAAAACGAAACATTAATTATTAGAAGTTCTTAGTGTAGATGATTCAAATTAAATTAGTATTTAATGCCAGTCGTTTTCAAATATTTAGATTATTGGATTTTTGTTAATGGTTGGAAGTGGAATTCAAAGCCTCTCGTAACTCTGATGGGACATCTGGTGTGACCCTCTTTGACAAGAAATTGACCTCAATTATAGCTGACAGGTGGAGTCGTGGAGACATACTTTTTTATTTTTAGAAAAAAAAATCGATTTATCAGAAAATATATTGATTACTTATCGATGCATTGTTGTTCACAAAGTATACAGAACATTGACGACAACAATTTTTTTTCTTTGCATTGATACATTAATGTATTGTTGTTTGAATACGAAAATATATATGTGACCTCATCTTTTTTTTTTTTTTTTTTGTAATAATATATCGATGCACCGAAGGGACAATGATTTAGTATTTTTCAGATTTTCTGTATTGTAAGCGGTGTGTAGATGCGAACATTGATGACCGAATTATTAATTCCGTCCATCCTACTATGGAAAATTGTAAAAATACACACACACACACACACACACACATTAATAAATCTGTTTCCACAAACCAATTTTTTATTTAAAAAAAATGGGTGGATACATCACGATTACCTAGTGCAGTATATTAGCATACCTATTGAGAACTAAATTAGAGAATTTTAATCTAATTAACATTATTTTAAATTTATAGGAAATCAAGATCCTTTTGGAGTCATACATGAAGAGATGATACTATTTTGCCCCGTTCTCTTTAAGCATATCTTGCAACCAAAAAAAAAGTGTGAAACTTTAAAGGTTAAGCACAGTAGTTAAATAAAGTACGAGTAAAACTTGGGTACTATGAATAGCATAAGGTCATACGTATTACGATCTCAAAAATCTATCAAATAAATTTTAAATTTCAATTTAAATAGCTCAATAAATTAGTTATATAATAAACTTGTAGAATACTAATTTTTACTATTTTTTATGATTTATGAAAAATGGTCAAAAATGACTTAAAAATAAAAGAAAATTGATGTCAGTTTTTGTCTTTTTCATAAACAATCAAAAATAGTAAAAATTAGTATTCTAAAAATTTATTATATAACTAATTTATTAAGCTACTTAAATCGAAGTTTGAAGTTTATACGATAAGCTTTTGAAGCCACAACACGAATGACTTTATGCTATCCATAGCACCCAAGTCTTACTCATAGGTAGCTGTTCTTGAGGGGGCAAATGCTCCAGTTTTTTTATTAATATCCAAAAAATAAATAAAATTTAAAAAAATATCCAAAATCCCGAACAAATTTCAGAAACTACCCAAACCGGTTATCTAATAACCGGATTTGGGACAAATTTCCAGTTAATGGTTTCCCGGACTCAAAACAGTATATCCGGTTAACTATTAACCGGAAAGTTATATTTTCATTTTTTTTAAATAAAAAAATCCGGTTAATGGGTAAACGGACTTGTGTTTTTTTTTAAAAAAAAACAGAAATTTCTAATTTGTTTATTTTTTTATTAAAATATTAGAAATGTTGAATATATTTCTTTGAAAATAGATGGAATACAAAATAATTAGATTTATTAGAAATACTGCAACAAATAACCCGGATCAATATTTTTCAGGCCGGATTTTTCGCGGCTGTAAGAAAAATTAATATATTTCTTTATGTGTTATTGGAAAAAAAATAAAAATGCTTAGATTCCGAGTTATTGATCCCGGTTCAAAAGTCACTTCTAGGTAATCTAGAAAATATCATGTTCTTTCTAGTACATTTAATTCATTAAAAGTTGTATCTATTTTGAGAATTATTTTTGAATAACAATTATTAAATAAATTAAAGTTTTTTTTTCAAAATCGATACAACTTTTAATAAATTAAATGTACTAGAAAGATCATAATATTTTCTGGATTACATATAACTGAAGTTATTGGATAACCGGTTTGGGTAGTTTTTGAAATTTGTTCGGGATTTGAATATTTTTTTAAATTTTATTTATTTTTTGGATATTAATAAAAAATCGGCAAATGCTGGTACAATTTAGGTCCTTGCCAGAATTGATAAATATTAAATAGTGTTGATATTCTTCAAGGAAATAGCATTAATTGAACCTTAGCCAACTTTCATAACTAACAATCATCCGTTTTTCATGTTAAATTAATGTTAATATGACAATATTACCGAACACATCTCTTGAATTTTCAAAAAGCTCATTACAATTTTTTTTTCAGCCTACTTTTCATGGCATCTAGTATCCCAGTGGCTAGTCAAAAACACAAATATAAAAAAGAGAAATGTTTTTGTACCCTGAGCCACCAAATTCGAGCTCGTCCCCAAACTGGTTTAACTGGGTTTAACTGTCTGCTAATAACTGTAATTTATTAATTTGCTATTAATTAATGAATTGTTATTTTAACGCATTGTAGTTTTCCATTGATTGCTTTAAATGTTAGCTTTGCATGCTTTTGTCTTGCGCTTTAATTTCGTGGACAGTCTGTTAAGAACAATTGTAATCATCAATTCCCGAATTAGTTCTTCAGATTGTTAACGGTTCTCTAATCATTAATTAACTACTTACTTGAATGTACTTTAAAGTACAATTTAAACCCAGTTAGCTCGGGGACGCAATGGGGGATTGGTTCTAATTTTAATTATGCAAATTAACAGCTTTTGATATTTAATAACTAAAAATACAGTTTCCATTTTGAACAAGTAATTCATTAAATGAAGATTTTTCAATGTTTGTAAACACAAGTTTTTATGCTTTAAAATGTGTTTGAAGAATAAGCTTTAAAATGTGTTTGTAAACACATGTTTATATATTTGTAACACATATTTTTTAATTTTTGTAAACATAAGTTTATATGCTTTAAAATGTGTTTGTAAACACAGGTTTATATGCTTTACACACATGTTTATATGCTTTAAAATGTTATTTTTTTGCCAGTATATATTGGTTTACTTGCTTTACACACAGGTTTATATGCTTTAAAATATATTTGAAGAATAAGCTTTAAAATGTGTTTGTAAACACAGGTTTATATGCTTTACACACATGTTTATATGCTTTAAAATGTTATTTTCTTGCCAGTATATATTGGTTTACTTGCTTTACACACAGGTTTATATGCTTTAAAATATGTTTAAAGAATAAACTTTAAAATGTGTTGTAAACACAGGTTTATATGTTTGTAACAAATTTTTCAATGTTTGTAAACACATATTTATATGCTTTAAAATGTGTTTGTAACATGTTGTTTGCTTCATGCACAAATTTTCAATGCTTTGTTTATGTTGTTTGCTTACCAGTACATATTGATTTACATGCTTTACTTGTTCACAGGTATAAGAATTTAACTCATTTACAATGAAAATTAAACACTTGAATTAAATGCAAAAAATGTTCAGCATATCACTCCAAGCAAATTGGATAATTAAATGCAAAAAATATTGTTAGAAGAGAAATTGAGCAGAATTTTCAGCACATAAGAGTGAATTCTAAGAAATTAGCCCAAGTTATAGATAAAATATAACAGTGAATTCTAAGAAAAATCAACCATATACCGGATTCAATAGTAACTATAATTAAATGCCTAACTAGAGAATTTAGTTTATTCTAAAGTGAAGAATTTAGTTTATTCTAAAGTGAAGAATTTAGAAACTATGTAGTTATGAAGGACAAATTAGTGAAATGATCAGTTTTCTAAAGTGAAGAATTTAGAAACTATGTTCAGCACATCTCTGGACTTTCTGGTATTACCTGGTGAAGGGGTCAATTTTTTATGGTATTTTCTAGTATAAATCAGTCTTTCCTGATGTTTCTGAATTTTCTGATATTTACTGGTAAAGCGGCTCATTTTTTTTTTCTTCTGATTTTTGGTGACTGTTCAAGCAGATGCCATGTAGTTTTGTAACTGAAATTTTGCTAATTGTTTATGTTATTAATTTTAAATATGTTAAACTAAATATTGTGCTGCCTCCTAGGTTTACTTGCCAGTATATATTGGTTTACTTGCTTTACACACAGGTTTATATGCTTTAAAATGTGTTTGTAAACACAGGTTTATATGTTCGTAACACAGATTTTTTAATTTTTATAAACACATGTTTATATGCTTTAAAATGTGTTTGTAAATATAGGTTTATATGCACAAATTTTCATTGCTTTGTTTATGTTGTTTTCGTACCAGTATATATTGGTTTACTTGCTTACACACAGATTTATATGCTTTAAAATGTGTTTGTAAACACAAGTTTATATGTTTGTAAACATAGATTTTTCAATGTTTGTAAACACAGGTTTATATACTTTAAAATGTATTTGTAAATAGAAGTTTATATACACAAATTTTCAATGCTTTGTTTATATTGTTTGCTTGCTAGTACATATTAGTTTACATGCTTTACTTGTTCACATGTACTGTTCCTAGCACATTCTGCACAAATGAAGAAATTTTGTACTGGGGAACGCCCTCGAGGATTAGTACAAATTTAGAGGTGTAAATTTCATGCTCGGGGACTCGCTCGGAAATTGGTTCCAGTTTAGATCTGTAAATTTTTGCTCGGGGATGAATTCGAGGATTCGTTTTTGTTTTTAAAAATAAAAATTTAACTCATTTATAATGAAAGTTAAATACTTGAATGCAGTAGATTAAATGTTTTTCTTTATATGTTTAAATTATATGATTGCTTCGCTGCATTTGGCAGTGCTTTTGTTAAATTTGTTTAACAGAGCGTTTTCCTCTTCATGCAACGAAATTCTATACAATAAAGAAAGATTGGTAATGTTATTGCGCTGTATGAAGTAAAACCTGATTTTTTTATCGTTGATATTTTAGAAGGTTAAGAAACGCGCACGAATACTTTATTTGAGATACAATTATCAGCTTCCTATAAAAAAATCACACCCGGTGATAATTTCAACAAATTAACCAACAAACTGTGACTATGATCATTTCCGAAATTGTATTCACTGTTTTGGTCCTTGCAGTATGGTATTGAAGTAATAATTAAGCTAACAATTAATACAACAAATTGTATACTTGGTCAAAGTCAAATGAGCAACCAAGTCAAAGTGTCAAATCCTTACCTAATCCATCCACCACTAGTTGTTATGAATCTTATCTTTATAAGCTGTTCAAACAAGCTTTGCTCTTCCACTAAAAATTTCACACACAAGAAGTAAGAAAAAAAAAATAGAGATGAAACCATTCTTCCTAGTGACGCTTATTCTAGTTATATTAGCCTTTGACACTGCAAATGCTGTCCAGTTCCAGGCAACCAACAATGCTAAAGGTACTGCTGGTGGGATCCGCTTCGACTCACAAATAGGCGTTCGCTATACTGCACAAGTCATGGCGACTTCATCGAACTTTATCTGGAAGACGTTCAATCAGAAGGCAGCCGATCGGAAAAATGTTGCTCTTGTGACCCTAGTTGTTGAATCAGTTGATGGTGTTGTTGCTTATACGAGCAATAACGGGATCCATGTCAGTGAAAGCTACATTGCGGGTTATTCCGGTGATGTGAAGACTGAGTTTGTCGGTGTATTATACCATGAGATGACACACGTGTGGCAGTGGGATGGACAGGGTAATGCGCCCGGTGGCCTAATTGAAGGTACATATTTGTCTAAATCAGACAATTCAATTGATTCTTCTAGAATTCTAACAGGAGTGGATCAGGACTTAACTATTTTTATAATTTTAAGTTTTTTTAGTTATGTATATTAAAATTTAATTATTTTAAAAAAAAATTATATACTTTTCTTTTTCTCATAAAACGTTACATGTATGCATGTAGATTAGTAGTTAGAATTCCACTTTATGATTGAGGAGACTTGGAGTTTAAATCTCAGCAGGCACAAATTATTTTACACTTTAGTCTGCCAATCTAAATTGTTTAGTTCCGGCCCTGGATCTTAGCACATACTACTAAAACAATTATATCTTCATATATTATACTGTGGAATTTCAGGTATTGCTGATTTTGTGAGGTTGAAGGCAGGTTATGCACCGAGTCACTGGGTGAAGCCCGGTCAAGGCAACCAGTGGGATCAGGGATACGACGTGACGGCGTATTTTTTGGACTATTGCAACATGCTCAAGAGCGGTTTTGTTTCACAGCTTAATGCAAAAATGAAGGATGGGTACAGTAAAGACTTCTTTGTGCAGTTGCTCGGGAAGACGGTCGATCAACTTTGGAGCGATTATAAGGCTAAGTATGGAAACTAAGAAGAATAAAATGAAAATAGTTTAATTAATAGGAGATGAATAAATTAAGAATAACTGGATAAGATTGAAGTTGATTGTATCGGCATTTTTTTTTTTCTATTTTAAGAATGTAATATTTGAATTTCGTTCCACCTCATAAGAAATAGGAACTTCTTTATTAATTACTATATTGTTTTTAGGAAAATTAATTAATTGAAGTAGGGTTTTACTAATTCACAGGAATTAATTGTTCTAAAGAGATATATTGTTTTTCTTGTCAAAGCGGCTCCCACCAGTAAATGCGATGCTATTAGAATAATGAATATTGAATTTGGGCGCTGTAAACAGGGGTGACCGAACGAAAAAACGAAAAGGAAGGTTGGGTGGATACACTCACGATTTCCTGTCATACTCTGTTTTTGTTGCTACCTTTTTAAAATATATTATCTGGTGGTATGGTAATCCATCCACTGATCCACCACCATTTCTTATCTTTATAAGCTCTTCAAACATGCTTTGTTCTTTCACTAAATACTTCACATACAACAAGTAGGAAAAAAATAGTAGAGATGAAAGCATTCTTCCTAGTGGCCCTTATTCTAGCTATATTAGCCTTTGGCACTGCAAATGCTGTTCAGTTCCAGGCATTCAACTATGCTAATGGTACTGCTGGTGGTACCCGCTTCGACTCACAGATAGGTGTTGGCTATACTACAAAAGTCATGTCGACTTCTTCGAACTTCATCTGGAAAACGTTCAATCAGAAACCAGCTGATCGGAAAGATTACGCTCGTGTCCTTCTAGCTATTGAACCAATTGATATTGGTATTGCTTATGCAAGCAGTAACGGGATCCATGTCTGTGCATGCTACCTCGCGAATTATTCCGGTGATGTGAAGACTGAGTTTGTCGGTATATTATATCACGAGATGACACATGTGTGGCAGTCGACTACCATGGCGCCTGGTGGCATAATTGAAGGTACAAACACATTTATCTAATCCAAATCAGGCGATTAAATTGATTCTTCTATAATCCAAGCGGGAATGGATCAAGATGCTTAGATATCTCTATGATTTTTTTTTTTTTTTTTTTATCATGTGTATTAAAATTTAATTGAAATTTGTATATTTTTTCTTCTTATAAATGCTAAATATATGCTTCTAGCTGAATTGTTCGAATTTTACTCTGATTGTGAGGACTTGAGTTCAAATTTCAGCAGCCACATATGAGAGTGACTAAAGTGCATTCGTATGCATATGGCCCGATATGCATACGGTCCAAATTTGAAATTTCAAAATCTAAAACGTCGATCCGAACCGTTCATCTTGTTCTCCATATTAATATGTGCTTGGAGACCAAATTTTACATTTTTATGAATTTGTTTACTATTTATTAAGCCACTTTGAAAATTATTGATCCAACGGTGGCTGCTGATTTTAATGTTTTGTTAAGCCACCGTTGGATCAACAATTTTCAAAGTGGCTTAATAAATAGTAAAAAAAATGATAAAAATATAAAATTTGATCTCCAAGCACATATTAGTATGGAGAACAAGATGAACGGTTCGGATCGATGTTTTGAATTTTGAAATTTCAAATGTGGACCGTATGCATATCGGACCATATGCATACTAATGCACATTGGTCACTCTCGCCACATATTGTATATTACATTTCAGTCTGCCTAGTTATGCCCCTGAGACATGCACTACTAAACAGTTATATCTTCATATATCATATTGTGAAATTTCAGGTGTTGCTGATTTTGTTAGGTTGAGGGCCGGCTATGCACCGAGTCACTGGGTGAAGCCCGGTCAGGGTAACAGCTGGGATCAGGGCTACGACGTGACGGCACGGTTCTTGGACTATTGCAACAGTCTCAAACGTGGCTTTGTTGCACAACTTAATGCAAAGATGAAGGATGGCTACAGTGAAGATTTCTTTGTGCAGTTGCTCGGGAAGACGGTTGATCAACTGTGGAGCGATTACAAGGCTAAGTATGGACACTAAGAATAAAAAAAAGGGAAACGAGTGTAATAGGAGATGAATAAATTAAGAACAACTGAATTAAGATTGCAATTGACTGTATTGGCAATTGTTTTTTTTGCTGTTGTTGAATTTCCTTCCACATCACGAGGAAAATATATTGTTGTAATAAGCTCCTGATCACGGTTTACTAAATCATTAATGATAGTTCATAGGCTCGGTATGGTTTTCCTCCTAAATCATTGGAATTGTTCTAAAAATATATGTTTCATTTTCTTGTGATAGCTGTCGAAGAGAGAGATGGCCCAGTATTATAGGCAGATGATGTATGGTTGTGTAATAAGTTGTGTATTTTCATTATTCAAATTCTTTTATTTGTCTTTTTACCTCTAATTTAAAAAAAAAAGAAAATTGATTTGATATGTTCCGGGTTTTTTTTTTCTCTTTCATTGAAAAGCACATATCACGATATTTATCACCTCGGTACCTCTATCACATTGTTTAACAACATATTATCTGACTTTAAACTACAAATAAATAATGCGTATCATTTAGTTGAATAAAATGCTCTAATACATTTAGTAAATCTTCACAAGTTTCGTAAATGAAATTGAGTAAATCAAGTTTTTCAACCTTGTTTTTGAATGAATTGTCAACTCATCAAATCCATCTAGCTAGTACACAAAAAACATTTAGAATAATTAACTTTTTGAATAAAAACTAATACTGTAGCTTTAATAATGCAATTATATTTTTACCATGTAATTCTATATTTGCAAAAATAATATAGAAGCCATTTCAAACTGTTTGAAAAGTAAAACTAATTAAACATAATTTTAAGTTACCGTTGTTGAATTGGAACTTGAGAATTTTAAATAATCTGATAGTCGACTGACTTGCAACCAAAAAGAAGAAGAAAAAGAAAGAAAAAATGTGTGGAACTTTGTTAAGCACACAGGACTCACAGTACACAGGGACGTGTTCTTGTGGGGGCAAATACTGGCATAATTTAAGCCCTTGCCAGAACTGATAAATAGTGTTGATATTCATCAGGGAAATAACATTAATTAATTAAACCTTTTTAACCAACTTTCCATAATAAACAATCATCCGATATTTCGTGGTAAATTAATGCTGAACCAAGTCAAAAAGACAATCCTTATCTGATCCATCCACCACCATTTCTTATATATCTTTACAAGCTCTTCAAACATTCTTTGCTCTTTCACTAAAAGCTTCACACAACAATTAAGACAAAAATAGTAGAAATGAAACCATTCTTCCTAGTGGCTCTTATTCTAGCTATATTATTAGCCTTTGGCACTGCAAATGCTGTCCAGTTCCAGGCATTCAACTATGCTAATGTTACTGCTGGTGGTACCTGCTTCGACTCACAAATAGGTGTCCGTTATACTAAACAAGTCATGTCAACTTCTTCGAACTTCATCTGGAAAACGTTCAATCAGAAGCCGGCTGATCAGAAAAATGTCCCTCTTGTCATCCTAGCTGTTGAATCAGATGATTATGTTGCTTATATGAGCAATAACGTGATCCATGTCAGTGCAATCTACATCGCGAATTATTCCGGCAATGTGAAGACTAAGTTTGTCGGTGTATAATATCACGAGATAAACCCTAAACCCTAAATCCTAAGCTCCCCTTTCTTTTAATGAGGTTTTACTCTAAACCCTAAACCCTAAGCTCCCCTTTCTTTTAATGAGGTTTTACTCTAAACCCTAAACCCTATATCCTAAGCTGTGCTCCACAAACTGAGAGTAAAACCTCATTAAAAGAAAGGAAAGGAAGGAGACAGGGTGGAAGTTCCCTTTCAAACAGTAATCTGTACATTCCGATTTGGGAGATAACAATTTCGTCAAAACTGAACACGGAGCTCACCTCTGAACAGTGTTTTCTCCCCTCCGCTCGCTCTCCGGTTCTCTCCTTCTGGAGCGAGTAAACTCGCCCGGTCAAATCCGGTCTGGTGTGCGTTCACCTTCGCACAGTGATTTCACCCTTCTCCTCCCTCTGTGTATCCCTGTCTGGAGCACACCCTTAATGCCAAGATGAAGGATGGATACAGTAATGACTTCTTTGTTCAGTTGCTCAGGAAGACAGTCGATCAACTGTGGAGCGATTACAAGGCTAAGATGGAAACTAATTAGAAAAAAGGGGGAAACGAGGATAATAGGAGATGAATAAATTCAGAACAACTGAAATAAGATTGCAATTGACTGTACTGACAATTTTTAATTTTTTAATTATTTTTTTTCTGTTGTTAGAATGTATTATTTGAATTTCCTTCCACCTCATAAAGAAAATAAGCTTAATTAATATATTGTTGTAAGAGGCTCCTGATCACGGTTTGCTAAATAATTAACTGAAGTAGGGTTTTACTAAATCATTGGAATTGTTCTAAAAATATATGTTGCATTAATAAGTATGGAATTGCTACACTAATGACTTCTCTAAGCTGCGCCAAAGTAAGACGACTGATCAAAATTCAGAGTAACTATAAGGCCAACTATATATGGTGATTGAGAAACTCAAGCAGCTGTCAAGATGGATTAAAAAAATTGTGATTAAAGGGACTAAATAAGTTAATACAGTGTAATTTATTTTATAACAAAAACTTTAATTTGGAAGACTAAAAAATATTAATACTTAAAAAAATTATAAGATTAGAGGGATACAGTGTAATTTATTTTATAGAAAAAACTTTAACTTGGAAACTGAGAAATATGAATACTTAACAAAATTATAAAATGTAAAGGATAAAATTTGTTATTTTTTTATTTATAAGGAGTTAGCCATCTGCAACACTATGAATTGCGTCTCTGACTAGATGTATGCCTATATGTGGTTTATTTCCTGTGAGGTTTAGTGGACTATGTCTTGTGTTTTGGTTGTGCTTGTTCGATTGTAATAGTTGATCTAGGTTTATGTACCATTGGAGCTGGTACCAGAGAGTTGGTACTAGTCTCCTCACTATGTGATTTCAGGAGTAGAAATCGGTAGGGTGTATCAATTTTTATAAAATCACTTTTGAGCAAATGCTCCTAGGATTAGGATGTACTCATGAAAAAAAAGTTATTCGAATCCTAGCCGGATAAAGAATTTTGACATCTTTAAAAAAAGTTAAATCAAATAACCACATTCTCATAAATTTATTTTCACCACGTCAGCCGTTTTAAAATGTGGACAGAAATTAGATGTCCGTATTTCAAACTACAGACACCTTTTATTTTTTATTTAATGATATATATTGATTACTTATGGATACATTGTTACTGAAACTCACAGTACAAAACATCAACGTCATATCATTTTTTAACAATTATATATGTATCAGCAAGAATAACAAATATCAACTTTACATCATTATTTTAATTTAATGATACAAAATATCAATGTCACATCATTTTTTAATGATTATACATATCAATGCGCTGCTGCAAGGATAACAAATATCAACATCACATCATTCTCTTTTTTTTTTTTTTGTAATGATATATATAAAACATCTCAACGTTACATTTAGCAACGTGTGTGTATATATATCAATGCGTTGCTACAAGGATAACAAATATCAACGTCACATCATTCTTTTTTATTGTAATGATATGAAACATCAGTGTCACATGATCATTTTCTAGCAATGATATATATATATATATATATATATATATATATAGAGTTAGGCTGGGGTGCTATGGATAGCATAGTGGCTTCCCGTGCTACGGCTCAATATTCAAGTTTTCAAAATCCAAACGGTCGATCCGAACCGTTCATTGTTTAATCCATATTGAAATGTGCTTGGAGACCAAATTTTACATTTTTTGAAATTTTTTTGCTATTTATTAAGATGGTTTGAAATCGCTGTTTTTCAGTGGTGCAGAATTTTAATAAAAACAGCGATTTTGAAACCATCTTAATAAATAGCAAAAAAATTCCAAAAAATGTAAAATTTGGACTCCAAGCACATTTCAATATGGATTAAACAATGAACGGTTCGGATCGACCGTTTGGATTTTGAAAACTTGAATATTGAGCCGTAGCACGGGAGGCCACTATGCTATCCATAGCACCCCAGCCTAACTCTATATATATATATATATATATAGAGTTAGGCTGGGGTGCTATGGATAGCATAGTGGCCTCCCGTGCTACGGCTCAATATTCAAGTTTTCAAAATCCAAACGGTCGATCCGAACCGTTCATTGTTTAATCCATATTGAAATGTGCTTGGAGACAAAATTTTACATTTTTTGAAATTTTTTTGCTATTTATTAAGATAGTTTCAAAATCGCTGTTTTTATTAAAATTCTGCACCACTGGAAAACAGTGGTTTCAAAAATACTTAATAAATAGTAAAAAAATTCCAAAAAATGTAAAATTTAGTCTCCAAGCACATTTCAATATGGATTAAACAATGAACGGTTTGGATTGACCGTTTGGATTTTAAAAACTTGAATATTGAGCCGTAGCACGAGAGGTCACTATGCTATCCGTAGCACCCCAGCCTAACTCTATATATATATATATATCAATGCGCTGCTACAAGGATAATAAATATCACCATCACATTATTTTTTTTGTGTAATGACGATACATTGATGTAATGCTGGTATAATTTCGGTCCTTGCCAGAATGATAAATATTAAATAGTGTTGATATTCTTGAGGGAAATAACATTTATTGAACCTTTTTAGCCAACTTTCCCTAATTAACAATCGTCCGTTTTTTCATGATAAATTAATGCTAATATCACGATATTACTGAACATACATCCCTTGATTTTTAAACAGCTTCTTACAATTTTCATTTTTTTGCACCCTACTTTGCATGGCATCCAGTATTCGAAGTGGCTAGTAAAAAACACAACTATAATAAATCACACCTGGTGATAACTTCAAAAAACTAACAATTAAACTTAATTTGACTATATATATATATATAATAAGGCTACGCTATTTCGTGAATTAATGTGGGTATTTTAATTTGCGCTCATATCTTTAGTTTCGAAGTTCAAATAGTTGATCAAAACCGTTAGATGTTTAATCTATATTAAAATGTGCTCGGAGATCAAATTTTATATTTTTTGGAATTTTTTTACTATTTATTAAGATGGTTGGAAAATTATTGTTTTTATTAAAATTCTACACCATTAAAAAACAGTGATTTTCAAACCATCTTAATAAATAGTAAAAAGATTTCAAAAAAATGTAAAATTTGGTCTCCAGGCACATTTTAATATGATTAAACATCTAATGGTTTGGATTGGCTATTTTGAACTTTAAAACTAGAGATATGAGCGCGAATTAAATCATCCACATTAATTCACGAAGTAGTGTAGTCGTACTCATATATATATATATATATATATATATATATAGAGAGAGAGAGAGAGAGAGAGAGAGAGAGAGAGAGAGAGAGAGATGAGCTACAGTGAGCCATGGAGTAAAACGCGTTTGTACTCCACGACGTATTTTCATTTTGAAAGTCCAAACGACCGATCTGAACCGTTAGATGTGATCTCCATATTGAAATGTGCTTGGAGACCAAATTTTACATTTTTTTGGAATTTTTTTACTATTTATTAAGTAATTTTGAAAACTGCTATTTTGCTGTGAGTAGTAAAAAATTCTGGACCATCAGATCAGCGATTTTCAAAATTGCTTAATAGATAGTAAAAAAAATTCTAAAAAATGTAAAATTTGGTCTCCAAGCACATTTCAATATGGAGATCATGTTGAGTGATTTGGATCGGTCGTTTTAATTTTCAAAATAAAAATATAATGCCATGGAGCACCAACTCATTTTACTCTATGGCTCACCGTAGTCCATCTCTCTCTCTCTATATATATATGATGAGTAGTGTTAAAATGCACCATTGGTTTTATGTCCCAACCGTACTCCACATCTTTATCTCTTTTCTCAAAGTTCAAACTGTCGATCTGAGCGGCCCAACATGATCTCTATATTAAAATGAGCTTAGAGACCAATTTTTTTTTTTTTTTACTATTTTTTTAGATAGGTATAAAATCACTGCATCTGGACCATCCAAAAACAGTGATTTTGTACCTATATAAAAAAATAATATAAAATTTGGTCTCTAAGCACATTTTAATATGAATATCGTGTTGAGCGGTTCGGATCGACTGTTTTAACTTTATAAACAGAGATAAAGATGTGGAGTACGATTGAGACACAAAACCAATGATGCATTTTAACCCTACTCATATGTGATTATTCCCAGTTTTGGTTATTGAAGTATTGTACTGAACTAATAATTAATTAGCAACCAAGTCAAAACGAATCCTTATCCGATCCATCCACCACCATATGTTATCTTTATAAACACATAATGCTTTGCCCTTTCACTGCAAACTTCACACACAACAATAGTAGAGATGAAACCATTAGTGGCCCTTATTCTAGCTATATTAGTCTTTGGCGCTGCAGATGCTGTCCAGTTCAAGGCATTCAACTATGCTAAAGGTACTGCTGGTGGGAACCGCTTCGACTCACAAATAGGTATCAGCTATACTACACAAGTCATGTCGACTTCTTCGAACTTCATCTGGGAAACGTTGAATCAGAAGCCAGCTGATCGGAGAAATCATGTCTATTCTGTCATCCTAGCTGTTGAACCAGTTGATGGTGTTGCTTACGAAAGCAATAATGCCATCCATATCAGTGCAAGCTACATCGCGAATTATTCCGGCGATTTGAAGACTGAGTTTACTGGTATAATATATCACGAGATGACACACGTGTGGCAGTCGAATGGACAGGGTGGCCTACCAGAAGGTACGCACACATTTGTGTAAATCAGACAATTAAATTGATTCTCCTAGCTAGCTAGAATCCTAGCAGGAGTAGATCTACGGTCAATCAAGAGGGTTGCTTAGCCAAACCCGTACAACAACAAAAATAACAAGTTTTTAGTCTCAAATAAGTTATCGTGGTTAGAAATAAAACTCAGTCGTAGGTACATAGTCAAAGTAGATAGTAATAAAATAATAAGAGTAGAATTAGGGTGTTTTTAAACTCATTAAGGTGTTTGGTGACTGATGAGCTTAACTTCAAAATCTATTAGATTAACTTTAAATAACAAATCTAAACCGTTGAAACTTATTTACTTTATGAGTGATGAATTTACATGTAAAATTTTTATAATTTTGAATTAATTTTGTACAAAGTCAAGTGGTTAAAATATGATAAAAAAATAAATGTACTAAAATTAATTTATAAACCTTCTAATTTTGACCGCTTGACTTTATACTAAAATAATTCGACAACTTAAAATTATTGCATGTAAATTCATCACTTGTGAAATAGATGGATTTCAATAACTTGGATTTGTCGTTTGAAACCAATATAATATATTTTAGAGTTAAGCTCACCAAATACCTTGGTGAGCTTAAGAACACCTTAGTTTTACAATAACAATAACAATAACGGCACCAATAATAATAGTAATAATATAGTAGAACTAAGGTGTTCTTAAGTTCACCAAGCTCCTTGTGAATTCAAATCTAAAACCCGTCAAATTGGTTTCAAATTACAAGTTTATCATACGAGTGATGCGTTTAAATGTGAAAATTTTAAACATTTGAATTAATTTAGTATAAAGTCAAGCGGTCAAAATTAGAAACTTAATAAATTAATTTTGATGCATTCATTTTTTTAAACATTTTTTGACCGCTTGACTTTATACTAAACTAATTCAAATGTTTAAAATTTTCACATGTAGACGTATCACTTGTAAGGTATGCGGGTTTCAACGGTTCAGATTCGTCATTTAAAGCCAATTTGACAGGTTTTAGACTTGACTTCACCAAGGAATTTGGTGAATTTAAGAACACCCTAGTTCTACTCATAATAATATTTACTAATAATAACACTAACTATATTATGCATGCACTATAGATTATAGAAGCCAAAGTCCTAAACTCTACATCGATCATTAGGTCCTTAATCCCAAATCACTAGCTCTATGACTTAAAGCTTATAATACTACTTCTAAACAATATTTCTTAGGTCATGATTCTAGTACATGAATCGTTAACTTGCATGCGCTCATGTACAAAGCCAACTCTTTGGATACATTTCATTCCTTCAAGTTCATTTTTATTGCTTCCTCTTATGTCAATATTAGCTGACCTCTGCCTCTCCTTGTGTTTTTTATACGGCTTATAAATCCAGTATGTTGGAGATGCCCAAACCATCTCAAGCGGTGTTGGACGAGCTTCTCTTCAATCGGTGCTACTCAAAGCCTGTCACGTATATCATCGTTTCTAATTCAATCCCATCTTGTATATGGCCACAGATCCACCGCAACATACGCATCAACGCTATACTTATCTTCTAAACTTGTTGTCTTTTAGTAACCCAATATTTTGCACTATACAACATCGTAAGCCTGATCACCGTGCTTAGTCACCCCTATGATTTAACTTTTTTTATTAAAGTTTTTATATATTTTTCTTTGCTCATAAAATTTTAAATGTATGCATATAGCTTAGTGATTAAAATTTTACTTTGTGATAGTGAGGACTTGAGCTCAAATTTAGCTACACATATTGTATTCGAGGAAGGTTAAAATGCACCATCTTTTTGTGCTCCTAACGTGCATCCTTCACTCATATCTTTATTTTCAAAGTTCAAATAGTCAATTAGAACATTCCAACATGTTCTTCATATTAAAATATGCTTGGAGATCGAATTTTACATTTTTTGGAAATTTTTTTACTATTTTTTTCAGAATTTTTTTACTATTTTTTTCAGAATTTTTGATTAAACTAAACAATAATAAAAAATTCAGCAAAGTGATGATTTTTAAAAATTCTGAAAAAATAGTAAAAAAATTTCAAAAAATATAAAATTCGGTCTCCAAGCACATTTTAGTACGAAGAACACGTTGGAAGGTTCAAATCGACTATTTGAACTTCGAAAATGAAGATATAAGAAGAGGGTGTACGTTAGAAGCACAAAGAAGAGGGTACATTTTAACCCTCCTCATTGTATTTTACATTTTGGCTCTTCAATTTAAATTTTGCAGTCCCATCCCTGAATCCTAGCATGCAGTCTACTAAAACAATTATATCTTCATATATATATTTTATACGGTGAAATTTCAGGTATTGCTGATTATATGAGGTTGAAGGCAGGTTATGCACGGAGTGACTGGGTGAAGCCCGGTCAGGGTAACTACTGGTATCAAGGTTACGATGTAACAGCACGGTTCTTGGACTATTGCAATGGGCTCAAAGATGGCTTTGTTGCACAACTCAATGCAAAGATAAAGGATGGGTACTATGAAGACGTCTTTGTGCAGTTGCTCGGAAAGACAGTCGATCAACTATGGAGCGATTACAAGGCTAAGTACGGAAACTAAAGAACGAGTACGTGTAATAGAAGATGAATAAATTAAGAACAACTGAAATAAAATTGCAATTGACTGTATTGGCAAAAAATTTTGTTGTTGTTGTTAGAATGTAATATTTGAATTTCGTTCCACCTCATATGGAATAGGAACTTCATTATTAATTAATATATTGTTGTTATCACGGTTTTAAATTTACTATAAATAGTTTTATTGAAGTAGGGTTTTACTTAATTATTTGAATTAAATATTGTTCTAAAAAGATATGTTCCATCGATCAGTTAAGGATGGAATTGTTGCACTAATGACTTCTTTATGCAGTACCAAAATAATTTTATTGAAGTAGGTTTTACTAATATTGTTCTAACGGAACCGAACTTTTTTTAATTAGAGAGATTGAATAAGCTAATATAGTGTAATTTTATTTTAGGAGAAAAACTGAAAAATATTAGTGGTTACAGAAGTAATAAAATATAAATGACATAATTGTAAAAAAAATTATAGAGAATTTTTAGCCACCTGTAATATTCTTAAATCCGCTGCTGACAAGTGCACGAATGTGTATTCTCTACGTTATTTAAAAAAAAAGGAATATTTTGAGAATTAATGAATTTTAAACAGAGCCAATCCAGCTCCTATTTATGATATAGAGGGCCCTTTAATATTAGTGCGGATCTAGTCTGCACAAATTTTAAAACATATTAGATGAATAAGATTCATTAACTCAAAAGATTCCCTTTTGAGTTAACGCAGAGGATACGAATTCCAAGTGCACAATATTAATGCAAAATGAAAAACTTCAAGGGTATTTGGAGAATATAGATTACAGGTAGTTATTCACTTATTTGGGAATTATTTGTCCTTGTCGGTATCTAATATTGAAATTTATTGTTTTAATCTAAAACATAGCTAGGGCTGGCAAAAAAATTCGAGGTTCGTGATTCGATTCGGGTTTGATTCGGGTTTGATTCGAGTTTAATTCGATTCGAAATAGGTTCGAATTGAAACGAACCAAACCAGGTTCGGTTCAGAATTAATTCAAACCAAACTCAAACCTAGCCTGGTTCGATCGAAATAGGTTCGTGATTTTTTTGTGGTTCGAATCTCATAAAATCACCAGCCATCCATTTACCTGATGAAATTAAAATTCAAGATAGAGAGTCATAATTTAACTTAGCCGACACTCCCTCGCTCTCAAATCTAACCTAGTTCTCTCTCCACCTCTCCCTAACTCACTCTCTCTCTAGCTCTAAAATCTAGTCGACGCTCTCGGCGACTAGCTGTCTCTCCGGCTGTTACTCCTCTCTCCAGCCTAGATGACTGTCTCTCCTCTCTTTTTAGTCGTCTCTCATAGTTCATACCAGGAAAACCGTCTCTGATGTATTGTTTCATGAATAATTTTTCAACTTAAAAACACTCATTTCATAGTTCATACCAGTAAAAGGAAGCCATGTGAATTTTGTCTCGCGAGAAAAAATTAATGTATAAACTACCGGTATAACTAGGGCTGCTAAAAAATAATTTAGTTCGTGGTTTGATTCGGGTTCAATTTGAAAAATGTGTAGTTCGCAATTAATTCGATTCGAAATGAGTTCGGTTCGAAACGAATCAAACCAGGTTCGGTTCGAAATTAATTCAAACCAAACCCAAACCTAAGGTAAGTTCGGTTCGGTTCGGTTCGTTGCCACCCCTAAACATAGCAGTTGAAAATTTGAAATGAAAGAATGATTAAATAATTTCTAAATTTTGAAATTTTAGTAGGCCGAACTCTTACTTCCCTCTGGCCCGTGATAGATCCGCTAAATTCTACCATTTCAGAATTGGGCTTTTAAGGGCCGATTTCTTTCTTTTCTTTGCCATTCTAAATCTCTAGGTAGACCTGGACGATGTAGATCTAATTCAAGACATGTCGGCATTCGGGAAGTATGGCACCAACTCATTTAACCTTTGTAAGGTGTCTCTTGGACCCGGGTCTGGTCCGTCTGGATCTTAGATAACCCAAAATTTTAGTTTAGATCCATTTCGTCCGATAAGAATTCGGGCCAATGAAAATTTGATCGGACGGTTTAAAATTCACTGGTCCCTTTTAATATCGGGTGGATTTTGCTCGGACGGTTTAGATTCAAAATCAAGTTTGAGTTGCCTTAGGGATACCTATTCTCTTAAACCGGATTTAACAAAAACCGACTTGAACCACTATCAAATCATAGAGCGGATATCGAGATCTCGCAAGAGAGAGAGAACTCGGAGAAAAATTTGTGCAAATTCGCCATAAAATTAGCGTTGTGTGATAATAGCTTAATTTGTTATTTTATTTTGATTTCAAAGCGAGAATGCTACGCATTTTGCATAATAACAACCTGTATAGTAACTGAATTAAGTTTGAAATTTAATTATGAAAAATGATGAGAGTTTAAATATCTTTATTTTTTTAACTGAATTCATTTTGGTTGTTTTAGTAACAAAATTTTAAAAATTATATGTCAAAATAAAACCGTTAGACGTAATCGATATTATTTTTCTCTACATGCATATAATAAATAATCACTTTTTAATTTTATATTTAAATAAATTAATAAGTTCAAAAATCAACGTCCAAAAATTATTCGTATTAGTGTATTTTTATAAACTCTTAATACCAACCAAAACAAAGTCGAAATGTCATAATTAGGCACCAAAAATAGTCAAAATGTCCAGTGAAGGCACTAAAAATAGTCAAAATTAGGATGTGTCACAGTTTGTTGTGTTGTTAAATTGATGTTATCAACTCTGTTCTGTCATATCTTATTGAATTAATGTTTATGGCTAGCAAAATGTCGAGCAATTTTTTGTCAAAATGCAGAACATTACTCTAACGTACGGTTTCTAATTACAAACAAATTCCTATCAAAATTCATAACATCACACTAACGGTTTCTGATTACATAACAGTTAGTAAACTTCAAATAAAGAAGCAGTTAATGCTATGATAACAAACTGAACCGTTAATTAGTGACTGGTGATATCCCTAATTGTTATGTAAATAATGAACAATTAGTGTTTATGTACTACACTAACTGTAGGGCCCCGTTGGGATGCTTTTAATTTGGTGGGAATTGATAGGTTTTGGGAAGAATCTATCAATTTACCCTGAAATCCGTTCGGCAGTCATTTTTCTTTCCCTTCTTCCCCACATTTTTTCCCCAGAAGAATTACGGCGCTGCGTAAAAAGTTAGAAAAAAAAAACGGAAGGTCAGAGCAAATTTTTTTTTTCCCACAGAGCAAATTTTTCAGACTTTCTTTCTCTCTCTCTTTATACTCAAACATGCATGCACCATCATGATATATATAAATACAACTCTACTTGTGTTGTTTTCAATTGTGGGATTAGTTTTATAGATCAAGCCAGACAAATTTTTCATTTTTTCTTTTTAATCACATATTTTATATTCAGCAGATCTAACTCATATATTAAGTTCTTATATTTACACAAAATTCATCTAAAATATATTTTCAAAATTAGTTACCACTTATGTTTAATGTTTATTTTTTTTATAAATGTTTATAAATGTCCACTTAAATTATCCCAATATTTGTATTTGCATCTTATATATATTAGAATATCAGTCAATCCGTAAAAAAGATGAATGCTGATGCAAAAAGATGATATAATAAGAGTATATACGCTTTCATGTCTAGATGTGTCCGAGTTGTACGTGTCATAAGTTGATCAATCGGTTAACAGTATCCTGAATATAACAATAAACACTGTCGAACCCTACATGGCGTGTCGTGCGTGTCTGTATTAAACATGTCTGTCACAAGCTAAATGAACTTGGACTTTGATTTGGGTCCCATAGTGATTCAACCGTTGATGTATAAAAACCCACTAACAAGGTCTTTAGTTATTTTAGTCCCCGAGTTAAAAAAAAAAAGGGAAATCTTTGTATGAGAGTACCGTTAATTACTCCAACGTTTGCTTAGAAAATGATAACTAAGCAAAACTATATAGCTGAGAACTTACTACAAGCACTCTTTCTCTATGAGATTAATTAATTTTTGAAAAATAATTAACATCTCCTACATTAATTTTAACCCAAGCTGATTGATTTTCAACTGCTATTTTGATCAATGTCAAGAGGTTTCACAAAAAAAACACTATCTTAACTAGCTTAGACCAAACAATTTAGCTTGCTTGCAGTAAACCTAATCTCACAGCAATACATAGCATGAAGAAGCAAGTGCAAGGGTATAACAAGCAATAATGGGTCCTAAAATCTTCAATTGTGTTTTTCTTGACACAACATAGTCAGGAGAGAAAAACTTAAAAAAATCCAAAGGTAAATTTAAGGTTATTTTCTTTAATTTAAACTAAATTCTGAACAAAAAAAGAACATTTATAATCAAAGGCTTTCGTTATGTTGTCCACATAAGTACGCATCTGGTTCAACAACTGCCGCTCACCCTGATCAACAATCAGATAGCCCAAGGAAAGCTTGCTCAAAAACTTCTTGTCCTCTACCATCCTCTCAAAGCTGATCAGCAAAACATTGAACTTGCCATCACCAAAAAATCTGTCTCTTATTGTTTTTCTCTCTTTAGGCTTGCCATAGTACAAAATTGTGGTTAAACTGCACAGATACATGTAACTTGTATTATATATACTGTTGGAAATTAAGAAGGGCAGGTGATATATATTTGCCATGTTATCAAGGGTGATGCACAGATGCATGATATTTCTGAAACATTCACAAAAGATAACACTATGTGACATTATGTATTTGATCTTCCAATTGTCCTTAGATTCTTTTGCGCCAAGCAACAAAGAAAGATACAGAGATTAGAAAGCAATAACGGAAGATAAAGAAGAGAAGCTTAAATCGAAAATTAATAAAGATGCAAGGGAAACAAACCTAGGAAACCAGGTCAAGAATTCATCTAGCCAGACCATCAAGACCATATGGGGTGCTGTTATGAGATGGGGTCCCGTCATTCCACTCGGATTGTTGTTAAACAGATCAGAGACAATTGATTTTCCTCCCTCAAGGATACTGCCAGCACCATTGGAAAAAATAAAATCAGGATTGGTTATATACGCATATTAGTATCGGTTCACAACCGATCCTGATCAGGGCGATACAAATACTAAACAAATCTGTATCGGTTTTACGACCGATCCTAATAGTTACTATCTGGATCGGTTGTACTATAGAACCGATCCAGATGTATATTTTAAATTATATATTTTTTAAATTCAAAAAACAATTATCAGGATCGGTTGTACTGTAGAACCGATCCAGATGTATATTTTAAATTAGATTTTTTTTTAAATTCAGAAAACAATTATCAGGATCGGTTCTTACATAAGAACCAATCCTGATAGTAACTATCTGGATCGGTTCTTACGTAAGAAAATGAAAAAAATGACAAAGTGTTGGAAAAAACTAAGCTGATAAGGCAAAGTGTCGGTGAAAAATGGCCCGCAAACAGTCCAGCGGCAAGCGGAAGAGGCAAACGTTGGGCAAAAGTGACCCGAAAATAGTTCAGCTGGGGAAAACTAAGCGGATGCGGCCAAGCGTCGGGGAAAACTAAGCGGATACGGCCAAGCGTTGGTGAAAAATAGCCCAAAAATAGTCCAGCGGCAAGCGCAAGTGGTTTACATTGGGCAAAAGTGACCCGAAAACAGTTCAGCTAGGGAAAACTAAGCGGATGCGGCCAAGCATGGGGGAAAACTAAGCGGATATGGCCAAGCGTCAGTAAAAAATGCCCCGAAAACAGTCCACCGGCAAGCGCAAGCGGCTAACGTTGGGCAAAAGTGACCCGAAAACAGTTCAGCTGGGGAAAACTAAGCGGATGCGGCCAAGCGTTGGGGAAAACTAAGCGGATACGGCCAAGCGTCAGTGAAAAATGGCCCGAAAATAGTCCAGCGGCAAGCGCAAGCAGCTAACCTTGGGCAAAACTGACCCGAAAACAGTTCAATTGGGGAAAACTAAACAGATGGGGCCCAGCATTGGGGAAAACTAAGCCGATATGGAAAAGTGTCGGTGAAAAATGGCCCAAAATCAATCCAGCGGCAAGCGAAAGCGGCAAACGTTGGGCAAAAGTGACCTGAAAACAGTTCAGCTCGGAAAAAATAAGCGAATGCGGCCAAGCATTGGGGAAAACTAAGCCGAAACGGAAAGTGTCGGTGAAAATGGCCCGAAACCAGTCCAGCGGCAAGAGGAAGCGGCAAACGTTGGGCAAAACTAACCCAAAAACAGTTCAACTCGGAAAAATTAAGCGGATGCGGCCAAGCGTTGTGGAAAACTAAGCGGATACGGCGAAGTGTCGGTGAAAAATGGCCCGAAAACAGTCCAGTGGCAAACGTTGGGCAAAAGTGACCCGAAAACAGTTCAGCTCGAGAAAATTAAGCGAATACAGCTAAGCGTTAGGGGAAAACTAAGCGGATACGGATAAGCGTCGGTGAAAAATGGCCTGGAAACAGTCCAGCGGCCAGCAGAAGCGGCAAACGTTGGGAAAAAGTGAATCGAAAACAGTTCAACTGGGGAAAACTAAGCGGATGCGGCCAAGTGTTGGTGAAAACTAAGCCGATAAGGCAAAGTGTCGGAGAAAAATGACCCAAAAATGGTTCAGCGGCAAGCTGAAGTGGCAAACGTTGAGCAAAAGTGACCCGAAAATAGTTCAGCTCAGAAAAATTAAGCGGATACGGCTAAGCGTTGGGGAAAACAAAACGGATACGGCCAAGCGTCGGTAAAAAATGGCCCAAAAACAGTCCAGCAGCTAGCGCAAGCGGCTAACGTTGGGCAAAAGTGACCCGAAAACTGTTCAGCTGGGGAAAACTAAGCAGATGCGGCCAAGCGTTGGGAAAAACTAAGCGGACCCGGCCAAGTGTCGGTGAAAAATGGCCCGAAAGCAGTCCAACGGCAAGCAGAAGCGGCAAACGTTGGGAAAAAGTGAACCAAAAACAGTTCAACTAGGGAAAACTAAGCGGATGCGGCCAAGCGTGGGGAAAAACTAAGTGAATACGACGAAGCGTCGATGAAAAAAGGCCCAAAAACATTCTAGCAGCAAGCGCAAGTGGCTAACGTTGGGAAAAAGTGACCCGAAAACAGTTCAGCTCGGAAAAATTAAGCAGATGCGGTCAAGCGTGGGGGAAAACTAAGCTGATACGGCCAAGCGTCGGTGAAAAATGGCCCGAAAATAGTCCAGCGGCAAGCGGCAAACGTTGGGCAAAAGTGACCCGAAAATAGTTCAGCTCGGGAAAATTAAGCGAATATGGCTAAGCGTTGGGGGAAAACTAAGCGGATACGGATAAGCGTTGGTGAAAAATGGCCCGAAAACAGTCCAGCTGCCAGCAGAAGCGGCAAACGTTGGGAAAAAGTGAACCGAAAACAGTTCAATTGGGGAAAACTAAGCGGATGCGGCCAAGTGTTGGTGAAAACTAAGTCGATAAGGCAAAGTGTCGGAGAAAAATGACCCAAAAATGGTTCAACGGCAAGCTGAAGTGGCAAACATTGAGCAAAAGTGACCCGAAAATAGTTCAGCTCGGAAAAATTAAGCAGATACGGCTAAGCGTTGGGGAAAACAAAACGGATACGGCCAAGCGTCGGTAAAAAATGGCCCAAAAACAGTCCAGCAGCAAGCGCAAGCGGCTAACGTTGGGCAAAAGTGACCCAAAAATAGTTCAGCTCGGAAAAATTAAGCGGATGCAGCTAAGCGTTGGGGAAAACTAAGCTGATAAAGCCAAGTGTCAGTGAAAAATGGCCCGAAAACAGTCCAGCGGTAAGCGGCAAACGTTGGGCAAAAGTGACCCGAAAATAGTTCAGATCGAGAAAATTAAGCGAATATGGCTAAGCGTTGGGGGAAAACTAAGCGGATACGGATAAGCATCGGTGAAAAATGGCCCGAAAGCAGTCCAACGGCAAGCAGAAGCAGCAAACGTTGGGAAAAAGTGAACCAAAAACAGTTCAACTGGGGAAAACTAAGCGGATGCGGCCAAGCGTTGATGAAAACTAAGCCGATACGGTAAAGTGTCGAAGAAAAATGACCCAAAAACAGTTCAGCGGCAAACGTTGGGCAAACGTGACCCAAAAATAGTTCAGATCGAAAAAATTAAATGGATACGGCTAAGCGTCTATAAAAAATGGCCCAAAAACAGTTCAGGGACAACCGTAAGCGGCTAACGTTGGACAAAAGTGAAGCGAAAACTGTTCAGCTAGGGAAAACTAAGCAGATGCGGCCAAGCATTGGGAAAAACTAAGCGGATCCGGCCAAGCGTCGGTGAAAAATGGCCCAAAAACAGTCCAACGGCAAGCGCAAGCGGTTTACGTTGGGCAAAAGTGACTCGAAAACAATTCAGCTGGGAAAAACTAAGTGGATGCGGCCAAGCGTGGGGGAAAACTTAGAAGATACGGCCAAGGGTCGGTGAAAAATGGCCCGAAACAGTTCAGTGGCAAGCGCAAGCGGTTAACGTTCGGCAAAAGTGAGCTGAAAATAGTTCAGCTAGGGAAAACTAAGCGGATGCGGCTAAGCATTGGGGAAGAATACGCGGATATGGCCAAGCGTCGATGAGAAATGGCCTGAAAACAATCCAGCGCAAGCGGTTAACGTTAGGAAAAAGTGACCCTAAAATAGTTCAGTTAGGAAAAAACTAAGCGAACGCGGCCAAGCATTGCGGAAAACTAAGCGGATACGGCTAAGCGTCGGTGAAAAATGGCCCAAAAATAGTCCAGCGACTAACGTTGGGTAAAAGTGACCCGAAAACAGTTCAGCTGGGTAAAACTAAGCCAATGAGGCCATGCGTTGGGGAAAACTAGGCAGGTACGGCCAAGCATTGTTGAAAAATGGCCCGAAAATAGTCTAAAACGGCATGCACAAGCTGCTAACGTTGGGCAAAAGTGACTCGAAAACAGTTCAGCAGAGGAAAACTAACCAAAAGTGGCCAAGCGTTGCGGAAAACTAAGTGGATACGGCCAAGTGTCAGGGAAAAATAGACCAAAAACAGTCCAGTGGCAAGCACAAACGGTTTACGTTCGGCAAAAGTGACCCGAAAATAGTTCGGTTAGGGAAAACTAAGCGGATGTGGCCAAGCGTTGGGGAAAACTAAGCGGAGACGGCCAACCGTCGTTGAAAAATGGCTCAAAAAAGTCCAGCGGCTAACGTTGGGCAAAATTGACCCAAAAATAGTTCAGCTGGGGACAACTTAGCGGATACGGCCAATCATTGGGGAAAACTTAGCGGATACGGCCAAGCATCGGTGAAAAATAGACCAAAAATAGTCCAGTGGTAAGCGCAAACAGTTTACGTTGGACGAAAGTGAACCAAAAACAGTTCAGCCAGGGAAAGCTAAGCAGATGTGGCCAAGCGTTGGGGAAAACTAAGCGGATACAGCCAAGCGTCGGTGAAAAATGGCTCGAAAACTGTCCAGCGGCAAGCGGAAGCAGCTAACGTTGGGCAAAATTGACCCAAAATAGTTTAGCTGGGGACAACTAAGCAGATACGGCCAATCGTTGGGGGAAACTTAGCAGATACGGCCAAGCATCGGTGAAAAATTGCCCGAAACAGTTCAGCGGCAAGCGCAAGCGGTTAACGTTGGGCAAAAGTGAGCAGAAAATAGTTCAGTTGGGGAAAACTAAGCATATGCAGCCAAGCGTGGGGGAAAAATAAGCGGATACGGCCAAGCGTCGGTGAAAAATGGCCCAAAAACTGTCCAGCGGGAAGCGCAAGCAGAAAACTAAGCGGATACGGCCAAGCGTCGTTGAAAATGGCTCGAAATTAGTCCAGCGGTAAGTGCAAGCGGCTAACGTTGGGCAAAATTGACCCAAAAATAGTTCAACTGGGGAAAACTAAGCGGATACGACCAAGCGTCGTTGAAAAATGGCCGAAAATAGTCCAGCAGCAAATGCAAGCGGCTCACATTGGGCAAAAGTGACCAAAAAATTGTTCAGTTAGGAAAATCTAAGCGGATTTGGCCAAGCGTTGCAGAAAACTAAGCGGATACGGCCAACCGTCGGTGAAAAATGGCCGAAAACATTCCAACGGCAAGCGTAAGTGACTAACATTGGGAAAAAGTGAGCCAAAAACAGTTCAGTTGGGGAAAACTAAGCACATGCGAGTTTAGGGTTTGGAAAAAATAAGCGGATACGGCCAAGCGTCGGTGAAAAATAGACCAAAAATAGTCCAGTGGCAAGTGCAAACAGCTTACATTGGGTAAAAGTGATCCGAAAATAGTTCAGCTGGGGAAAACTAAGCGAATATGGCCAAGTGTTGGGAAAAACTAAGCGGATAAGGCCAAGCGTCTGTGAAAAATGACCCAAAAATAGTCCAGCGGCAAGCGGTTAATGTCGGGCAAAATTGACCCAAAAATAGTTCAGCTGGGGAAAACTAAGCGGATGCGGCCAAGCATTGCGGAAAATTAAGCGGATACAACCAAGTGTCGGTGAAAAATGGCCCGAAATTAGTCCAGCGGCAAGCGCAAACGGTTAACGTTGGGCAAAAGTGACCCAAAAATAGTTCAGGTATGGAAAACTAAGCGGATGCGGCCAAGCGTTGAAGAAAACTAATCGGATAAGATCAAGCGTCGGTAAAAAATGGCCCGAAAATAGTCCAGCGGCTAACGTTGGGCAAAAGTGACCCGAAAATAGTTCAGCTTGGGTAAACTAAGCGGATGCAGCCAAGGATTGGGGAAAACTAAGCAGATAAAGCCAAGCGTCGGTGAAAAATGGCCCGGAAACAGTCCAGCGGCAAGTGCAAGCGGCTAGCGCAAGCTGCTAAAGTTGGACAAAAGTGACCCAAAAACAGTTCAGCAGGGGAAAACTAAGCGGATCTGGCTAAGAGTTATGGAAAACTAAGCAAATACGGCCAAGCATCGGTGAAAAATAGACCAAAAATAATCCAGTGGTAAGCACAAACAGTTTACGCTGGGCGAAAGTGACCCGAAGACAGTTCAGCTAGGGAAAACTAAGCAGATGCGGCCAAGCGTTGGGGACAACTAAGCGGATATGGCCAAGCGTCGGTGAAAAATGGCTCGAAAACCGTCCAGCGGCAAGCGCAAGCGGCTAACGTTGGGCAAAATTGACCCAAAATAGTTTACCTGGGGACAACTAACTAGATACGGCCAATCGTTGGGGAAAATTTAGCAGATACGGCCAAGCATCGGTGAAAAATTGCCTGAAACAGTTTAGTGGGAAGCGCAAGCGGTTAACGTTGGGCAAAAGTGAGCTGAAAATAGTTCAGTTGGGGAAAACTAAGCAGATGCGGCCAAGCGTTGGGGAAAAATAAGCGGATACGGCCAAGCGTCGGTGAAAAATGGCCCAAAAACTGTCTAGCGGCAAGCGCAAGCGGCTAACATTGGGCATAAGTGATTCGAAAACAGTTCAGCAAGGGAAAACTAAGCGGATGCGACCAAGCGTCGGTGAAAATGGCTCGAAATCAGTCCAACGGAAAGCGCAAGCGGCTAATGTTGGGCAAATTGAGCCAAAAACAGTTCAGCTGGGAAAAAACTAAACGGATACGGTCAAGCATCGATGAAAAATGGCCCGAAAATAGTCCAGCAGCAAGCGCAATAGGAAAATGTTGGGCAAAAGTGAACCGAAAACAGTTAAACTGGGGAAAACTATGCGGATGCGGCTAAGCGTTGGGGAAAACTAAACTGATACGGCAAACATTGGGCAAAAAGTGACCCGAAAACAGTTCAGCTCAAAAAAATTAAGTGGATGCAACTAAGAGTTGGGGAAAGCTAAGCGGATACGGCCAAGCGTCGGTTGAAAATGGCCCAAAAATAGTCCAGCGGCAAGCGCAATTGGCTAACGTGGGGCAAAAGTGATCTGAAAACAGTTCAGCTGAGTAAAACTAAGCGGATGCGGCAAAGTGTTGGGGAAAACTAAGCGGATACGGATAGGCGTCAGTGGAAAATGGCCCAAAAACTGTCCAGCGGCAAGCGCAAGCGGCTAACGCTCGGTAAAAGTGAACCGAAAATAGTTCAACTGGGGAAAATTAAGTGGATGTGGCCTACCGTTGGGAAAAACTAAGCTGATACGGCAAAGTGTCGGTAAAAAATGGCCCAGAAACAGTCCAGCGGCAAACATTGGGCAAAAGTGACCCGAAAATAGTTCAACTGGGGAAAACTAAGCGGATGTGGCTAAGAATTGCTGAAAACTAAGCGGATAAGGTCAAGCGTTGGTGAAAAATGGCCCGAAAATAGTCCAACGGCAAGCGCCAGCGGTTAACATTGGGCAAAAGTGACACAAAAATAGTTCAGCTGGGGAAAACTAAGCGGATGCGGCCAAGCAATGGGGAAAACTAAGCGAATACGGCTAAGCGTCGGTGAAAAATGGCTGAAAATAGTCCAGCAGTAAACGCAAGCGGCTAACGATGGGCAAAAGTGATTTGAAAACAGTTCAGCAGGGGAAAACTAAGCGGATGCGGCCTAGCATTGTGGAAAACTAAGCGGATACGGCCAAGCGTCGGTGAAAAATGACCGAAAATAGTCCTGCGGCAAGCGCAAGCGGCTAACGTTCAGTAAAAGTGAACGAAAAACAGTTTAGCTAGGGAAAAGTAAGCGGATGCGACCAAGTGTTGCAGAAAAGTAAGCGGATACGGCCAAGCGTCGGTGAAAAATGTCCCAAAAACTGTCCAGCGACAAGCGCAAGCCGCTAACGTTGGGCAAAAGTGACCCAAAAATAGTTCTGCTGGGAAAAACTAAGCGGATGTGGCCAAGCGTTGGGGAAAACTAAGCCAATATGACCAAGCATCCGGTAAAAATAGCCCGGAAACAGTCCAGCGGCAACTGCAAGCGGCAAGCGCAAGCTGCCAACGTTGGACAAAAGTGATCTGAAAATCAGTTCAGCTGGGAAAACTAAGCAGATGTGGCCAAGCGTTGTGGAAACTAAGCAGATACGGCCAAGCGTCAGTGAAAAATACACCAAAATCAGTCTAGTGGCAAGTGCAAATGGTTTACGTTGGGCAAAAGTGACCCGAAAATAGTTCAGCTAGGGAAAACAAAGCGGATGCAGCCAAGCATTGCGGTAAACTAAGTGGATACAGCCAAGCGTCGGTGAAAAATAGACCCAAAACAGTCCAGCGGGAAGCGCAAGAAGTTTATGTTGGGCAAAAGTGACCTGAAAACAGTTCAGCTTGCGAAAACTAAGCAGATGTGGCCAAGCTTTGGGGAAAACTAAGCAAATACGGCCAAGGGTCGGTGAAAAATGGCCCGAAACAGTCCAGCAACAAGCGCAAGTGAGTAACATTGGGCAAAAGTGAGCTAAAAATAGATCAGCTGGGTAAGACTAAGAGGATGCGGCCAAGCATTGGGGAAAACTAAGCGAATACGGCTAAGCGTCGGTGAAAAATGGCCCGAAAACAGTCCAGCGGCAAGTACAAGTGGCTAACGTGAGGCAAAAGTGATTTGAAAACATTTCAGTAGGGGAAAACTAAGCGGATGCGGCAAAGCGTTGTCGAAAACTAAGCCAATACGACCAAGCATCGATGAAAAATGGCTCGAAATCAATCCAGTGGCAAGCGCAAGCAGCTAACGTTGGGCAAAATTGACCTAAAAACAGTTCTACTGGGGAAAACTAAATGGATACGGCCAAGCGTCGGTGAAAAATGGCCTGAAAATAGTCCAGAGGCAAGCACAAGCAATTAACATTGGGCAAAAGTGACCCAAAAATCGTTCAGCTGGGGAAAACTAAGCGGATGTAGCCAAGCATTGCGGAAAACTAAGAGAATACGGCTAAGCGTCGGTGAAAAATGGCTGAAAATAGTCCAGCGGTAAACGCAAGTGACTAATGATGGGAAAAAGAGACCCGAAAACCGTTTATCTGGGGTAAACTAAGCGGATGCGGCCTAGCATTGTGGAAAATTAAGCGGATACGGCCAAGCATTGGTGAAAAATGACCGAAAACAGTCCAGCGGCAAGCGCAAGCGCCTAACATTGGGCGAAAGTGATTTGAAAACAGTTCAGCAGGGGAAAACTAAGCAGATGCGGCCAATCATTCGGGAAAACTAAGCGGATATGGCCAAGCGTCTGTGAAAAATGGGCCGAAAATAGGCTATAAGGAAGAGCAAGCGGCTAATGTTGGGCAAAAGTGATTTGAAAACAGTTCAGTAGGGGAAAACTAACCGGATGCGGCAGAGCATTGTCGAAAACTAAGCGGATACGACCAACCATCGGTGAAAAGTGGCTTGAAATCATTCCAGTGGAAAAGCAAGCAGCTAACGTTGGGCAAAATTGACCCAAAAACAGTTCAGCTGGGGAAAACTAAATGGATACGGCCAAGCGTCGATGAAAAATGGCCCAAAAACAGTCCAGCGGTAAGCGCAAGCGATTAATGTTGGGCAAAAGTGACCCGAAAATAGTTATGCTGGGGAAAACTAAGCGGATGCAGCCAAGCGTTGCTGCATCCGGTTAGTTTACCCCAGCTAAACGATTTTTGGGTCACTTTTACCAAACATTAGCCGCTTGCGTTTACCGCCGAACTATTTTTAGCAATTTTTCACCGACGCTTGGCCGTATCCGCTTAGTTTTCTGCAACGCTTGGCTGCATCCGCTTATTTTTCCAAGCTGAAGTGTTTTCGGGTTACTTTTGCCCAACGTTAATTGCTTGCGCCTGCCGATAGACTGTTTTCGGGCCATTTTTCACCAACGCTTGGCGTATCCATTTAGTTTTCCCCAGCTGAACTATTTTTGGGTCAATTTTGTCCAATGTTAGCTGCTTGCGCTTGCCACTGGACTAATTTTGAGCCATTTTTCACTGATGCTTGGTCGTATCTGCTTAGTTTTCGACAACGCTTTGCCGCATCCGCTTAGTTTTCCCCTGCAGAACTGTTTTCAAATCAATTTCGCCCAATGTTAGGTGCTTGCGCTTGCCGCTGGACTATTTTCGGTCATTTTTCACCAACGCTTGGCCGTATCCGCTTAGTTTTCCATAATGCTAGGCCGCATCCGCTTAGTTTACCCCAGCGAAATGGTTTTCGGGTCTCTTTTTCCCATTGTTAGCCGCTTGCGTTTACCGCTGGACTGTTTTCAGCCATTTTTCACCGACGCTTAGCCGTATTCGCTTAGTTTTCCACAATGCTTGGCTACATCCGCTTAGTTTTCCCCAGCTGAACTACTTTCGGGTCACTTTTGTCCAACGTTAATTGCTTGCGCGTGCCTCTGGACTATTTCATGCCATTTTTCACCGACGCTTGGCCGTATCCATTTAGTTTTCCCCTGCTGAACTGTTTTCAAATCACTTTTGCCTAACGTTAGCCACTTGTACTTGCCGCTGGACTGTTTTCGGGCCATTTTTCACCGACGCTTGGCTGTATCCGCTTAGTTTTCCCCAACGCTTGGCCGCATCCTCTTAGTCTTCCCCAGCTGATCTATTTTCAGCTCACTTTTGCCCAACGTTACCCGCTTGCGCTTGTTGCTGGACTGTTTCGGGCCATTTTTCACCGATGCTTGGCCGTATCTGCTTAGTTTTCCCCAAAGCTTGGCTGCATCCGCTTAGTTTTCGAAAGCTGAACTGTTTTCAGGTCACTTTTGCCCAACATAAACTTCTTGCGCTTCCCGCTGGACTATTTTGGGTCTATTTTTCACCGACGCTTGGCTGTATCCACTTAGTTTTCCGCAATGCTTGGCTGCATCGTCTTTGTTTTCCACAGCTGAACTGTTTTCGGGTCACTTTTGCCCAACGTAAACCGTTTGCACTTGCCAGTAGACTGATTTTGGTGTATTTTTCACTGACGCTTGGCCGTATCTGCTTAGTTTCCACAACACTTGGCCACATCTGCTTAGTTTTCCCTGCTGAACTGATTTTCGGGTCACTTTTGTCCAACGTTAGGAGCTTGCGCTTGCCGCTGGACAGTTTTAGAGCTATTTTTACCGGATCCTTGGCCATATCGACTTAGTTTTCCCCAAGGCTTGGCCGCATCGGCTTAGTTTTTCCCAGCAGAACTATTTTTGGGTCACTTTTGCCCAACGTAAACCTCTTGCGCTTACCGCTGGACTGTTTTGGGTCCATTTTTCACCGAACCTTGGCCGTATCCGCTTAGTTTTCCGCAATGCTTGGATGCATACGCTTAGTTTTCCCCAGTTGAACTGTTTTCGGGTCACTTTTCCCAATGTTAGCCTCTTGCGTTTGCCGCTGGACTATTTTCGGCCATTTTTCAAGGACACTTGGCCGTATCTGCTTAGTTTTCCCCAACGCTTGCCCGCATCCGCTTAGTTTTCCCCAGCTGAACATTTTTCGGGTCACTTTTGCCTAACGTTAGCCGCTTGCATTTGCCGCTGGACTATTTTCAGCCATTTTTCACCGACGCTCGCTTAGTTTTCCCCAGTTGAACTGTTTTTGGGTCACTTTTGCCCAACGTTAGTCACTTTCGATCGCCGCTGGACTGTTTTCGGTCCAATTTTCACCGATGCTTGGCCTTGGCCGCTTAGTTTTCCGCAACGCTTTGCCGTATCTGCTTAGTTTTCCCCAGCTGAACTATTTTTGGGTCACTTTTGCCCAACGTTAGCAGCTTGTGCTTGACGATGGACTGTCTCCGGGCCATTTTTCACCGACACTAGCCGTATTTGCTTCATTTTCCCCAACACTTGGCCGCATCCTCTTAGTTTTCCTAAGATGAACTATTTTTGGGTCACTTTTGCCCAACGTAAACCTCTTACGCTTGCCGTTGGACTGTTTTGGGTCCATTTTTCACCGACACTTGGCCGAATCCGCTTAGTTTTTTGCAATGCTTGGCCGCATCCGCTTAGTTTTCCCCAGCTGAACTGTTTTCTATTGTCACTTTTGCCCAACGTTAACACCATGCACTTGCCGCTGGACTGTTTTCAGGCCATTTTTCACCGACGCTAGGCCGTATCTGCTTAGTTTTCCCCAACGCTTGGCCGCATCCGCTTAATTTTCCCCAGCAAAAATATTTGCCCAACGTTAACACCATGCACTTGCCGCTGGACTGTTTTCAGGCCATTTTTCACCGACGCTTGGCCGTATCTGCTTCATTTCGCACAATGCTTGGCTGCATCCGCATAGTTTTACTCAGCTGAACAGTTTTCGGGTCACTTTTGCCCAACGTAAACCTCTTGTGCTTGTTGCTGGACTGTTTTGGGTCAATTTTTCACCGACGCTTGGCAGTATCCACTTACTTTTCCGCAATGCTTGGCCGCATCCGCTTACTTTTCCCCAGCTGAACAGTTTTTTTGTCACTTTTGCCCAACATTAACAGCTTGCACTCGTTGTCGAACTATTTTCGGGCCATTTTTCATCGACGCTTGGCTGTATCTGCTTAGTTTTCCCCAACGCTTGGCCGCATCCGCTTAGTTTTCCCCAAATGAACAGTATTCGGGTCACTTTTGCCCAATGTTCACTGCTTGCGCTTGCCGCTTGGCTATTTTCGGGTCTTTTTTCACCGACGCTTAGCCGTATATGCTTTGTTTTCGCCAACGCTTGGCCACATCCGCCAAATTTTTCATAGCTGAATTGTGACACTTTTGCCCAACGTTTGCCGATTGCGTTTACTTGGACTGTTTCTAGTCTATTTTTCACCGACGCTTGGTCGTATCCGCTTAGTTTTCCCCAACACTTGGCTGCATCCGCTTAGTTTTTCCAAGCTGAACGGTTTTCGGGTCACTTTCGCCCAACGTTAGTCGCTGGACTGTTTTTGGCCATTTTTCACCGACGCTTGGCTGTATCCGCTTAGTTTTCCACAACGCTTGGTCACATCCGCTTAGTTTTCCCCAGTTGAACGATTTTTGGGTCAGTTTTGCCCAACGTTAGCCGCTTGCGTCTGCCGCTGGACTATTTTCGGCCATTTTTCACCGACACTTAGCTGTATCCGCTTTGTTTTCCTTAAAGCTTGGCCGCATCCGCTTAGTTTTGCCCAGCTGAACCGTTTTTAGGTCAATTTTGCCCAATGTTAGCCGCTTGCGCTTGCTGCTGAACTTTTTTAGGCCATTTTTCACCGAGGCTTGGTCGTATCGGTTTAGTTTTCCGCAACACTTGTCAGCATCCGCTTAGTTCTCCCCAGCTGAACTATTTTTGGATCACTTTTGCCCAACGTTAACCGCGTGCGCTTGTCGTTGGACTATTTTTGGGCCATTTTTCACAGATTCTTGGTTGTGACCTCTTAGTTTTTCGCAACGCTTGGCTGCATCCGCTTAGTTTTCCCCAGTTGAACTGCTTTCGGGTCACATTTGCCCAACGATAGCCGCTTGATAGTTTTCGGGCCATTTTTCACCGATGCTTAGCCGTATCCGCTTAGTTTTCCCCAATGCTTGGCCGTATCCGCCTTATTTTTCCCAGCTGAACTTTTTTTGGGTTACTTTTGCCCAACGTTACCCCGCTTACGCTTGCTGCTGGGCTGTTTTCGGTCATTTTTCACCGACGCTTGGCTGTATTCGCTTATTTTTCCGCAACGCTGGGCCACATCCGCTTAGTTTTCCCCAGCTGAACGGTTTTTGGGTCAGTTTTGCCCAACGTAAACCTCTTGTGCTTGCTGCTGGACTGTTTTGGGTTAATTTTTCACCGACGCTTGGCTGTATTCGCTTACTTTTCCGCAATGCTTGGCCGCATCCGCTTACTTTTCCCCAGCTGAACAGTTTTTGGGTCACTTTTGCCCAACGTTAACCGCTTGCGCTTGCCGCTGGACTGCTTTCGGGCCATTTTTCACCGACGCTTGGCCGTATCCACTTAGTTTTCTGCAACGCTTGGCCGCATCCGATTAGTTTACCCCAGCTGAATGGTTTTCGGGTCACTTTTGCCCAATGTTAGCCGGTTGTGTTTGTTGCGAGACTGTTTTTGGCTTAGTTTTCCGCAACACTTGGTCGTATCCGCTTAGTTTTACCCAACCCTTGGGCGCATCCACTTAGTTTTCCCCAGCTGAAATGTTTTCAGGTTACTTTCGCCCAACGTTAGTCGCTTGCGCTTGCCGCTGGACTATTTTTGGCCATTTTTCACCGACACTTGGCCGTATCCGCTTAGTTTTCTGCAACGCTTGGCCACATCCGATTAATTTACCCCAGCTGAACGGTTTTCAGGTCACTTTTGCCCAATGTTAGCCGCTTGTGTTTGCTGCGAGACTGTTTTCGGCCATTTTTCACCGACGCTTAGCCGTATCTTCTTAGTTTTCCCCAGCTGAATTGTTTTCGGGTCACTTTTGCCCAATGTTAACCGCTTGCCGCTGGACTATTTTCGGACCATTTTTCGATTTTTCCGTATCCGCTGGACTATTTTTAGGTCAATTTTGCCCAATGTTAGCCGCTTGCGCTTGCCACTGGACTGATTTCGAGCCATTTTTCATCGACGCTTGGCCGTATCCGCTTAGTTTTCCGCAACGGTTGGCCGCATCCGCTTAGTTTTCCCCAACTAAACTATTTTCAGGTCACTTTCTCCCCACGTAAACCACTTGTGCTTGCCACTGGACTGTTTTTGGGCCATTTTTCAGCGACGCTTGGCCGTATGCGCTAAGTTTTCCCCAACGCTTGGCCGCTTCCACTTAGTTTTCCCTAGCTGAACTGTTTTCGGGTCACTTTTGCCCAACGTTAGCCGCTGGACAGTTTTTGGGCCATTTTTCACCGACGCTTGGCCGTATCCGATTAGTTTCCCAGTTGAATTATTTTCGGGTCACTTTTGTCCAACGTTAACACCTTGCGCTTGCCGCTGGACTGTTTTCGAGCCATTTTTCACCGACGCTTGGCCGTATCCGCTTAGTTTTCCGCAATGCTTGGCTGCATCCGCTTAGTTTTCCCTAGGTGAACTATTTTCGGGTCACTTTTGCCAAATGTTAACTGCTTGCGCTTGTCGCTGGTCTGTTTTTGAGCCATTTTTAACAGACGCTTGGCCGTATCCGCTTAGTTTTTCCCAACGCTTGGAGGAATTCGCTTAGTTTTACCTAGCTGAACTGTTTTCGGATCACTTTTTCCCAACGTAAATGTTTGCGCTTGCCGCTGAACTGTTTTTGGTCTATTTTTTGCCGACGCTTGACCGTATCTGCTTAGTTTTCCGTAACGCTTGGCCACATCCGCTTAGTTTTCCCCTGCTGAACTATTTTCGGGTCACTTGTACCCAACATTACCGCTTGCGCTTGCCGCTGGACTATTTTTGGGCCATTTTTCACCGATGCTTAGCGGTATCCGCTTAGTATTCCGCAACGCTTGGCTGGATCTGCTTAATTTTTCCCAGCTGAACTATTTTTGGATCACTTTTTCCCAACATTAGCCGCTTGCGCTTGCCGCTAGAATATTTTTGTGTAATTTTTCACCGACACTTGACTGTATCCGCTAGTTTTCCACAACGCTTAGCTGCATCCGCTAAGTTTTTCCCAGGTGAAATGATTTCGGGTCACTTTTTACCAACGTTAGCCCAGGTGAAATGTTTTCGGGCCAGTTGAACTGTTTTCGGTTCACTTTTACCGAACGTTAGCCGATTGCGCTTGCGGCTGGACTATTTTCGAGCCATTTTCCACTGACGCTTGTCCGTATCCGCTTAGTTTTACTCAGCTAAACTATTTTCAGATCACTTTGGCCCAACGTTAGCTAATTTTGCTTGCCGCTAAACGGTTTTCGGGCCATTTTCAACCGACGCTTGGCCGTATCCGCTTAGTTTTCTACAATGCTTGGCCGCATCGGGTTAGTTTTCTCCAGCTGAACTTTTATTGGGTCACTTTTGCCCAACGTTAACCGCTTGCGCTTGCCGCTAAACTATTTTCGGGCCATTTTTCATCGACGCTTAGCCGTATCCACTTAGTTTTCCCCAACGCTTGGCCACATCCGCTTAGTTTATCCTAGCTGAACTGTTTTCAGGTCACTTTCGCCCAACATTAGCCGCTGGACTATTTTCGGCCAATTTTGACCGACATTTGGCCGTATCTGCCTAGTTTTTCGCAACGTTTGGCCGCATCCGCTTAGTTTACCCCAGCTGAACGGTTTTCGGGTCACTTTTGCCCAACGTTTGCCTCTTGCGCTTGCCGCTGGACTGTTTTCGGGATATTTTTCACCGACACTTGGCCGTATCCGTTTAGTTTTCCCCAGCTAAATTGTTTTTGGGTCAATTTTTCCCAACGTTAGCCGCTTGCACTTTTTGCTGGACTGATTTCGAGCTATTTTCACCGACGCATGGCCGTATTAGTATAGTTTTCCCCAACGCTTAGCCGCATCCACAAAGTTTCCCCAAGCAGAACTTTTTTCGGGTCACTTTTGCCAAACGTTAGCTGCTGGACTGGTTTTGGCCATTTTTCAGCGATGCTTGTCCGATCTGCTTAGTTTTGCCGAACATTTTGCTTCATCCGCTTAGTTTTACTCAGCTAAACTGTTTTCAGGTCACTTTTGCCCAACGTTAACCGCTTGCGATTGCCGCTGAACTATTTTCGGGACATTTTCAACCGACGCTTGGCCGTATCCGCTTAGTTTTCCCCAACGCTTAGCCGCATCCTCTAAGTTTTCCCAAGCATAACATTTTTCGGGTCACTTTCGCCCAACGTTAGCCGCTGGATTATTTTTTTGCCATTTTTCAGTAACGCTTGGCCGTATCCGCTTAGTTTTCCGCAATGCTTGGCTGCATCTGGTTAGTTTTCAACAACTGAACTTTTTTTGGTCACTTTTGCCCAACGTTAACAGCCTGCACTTGCCGCTGAACTATTTTCGGCCCATTTTTCACCAACGCTTGGCTGTATCCGCTTAGTTTAACCTAACGCTTGGTCGCATCCGCTTAGTTTTCCCCAGCTGAACTGTTTTCGGGTCACTTTCGCAAAACGTTAGCCGCTTGTGCTTGCCGCTGGACTGTTTTTGGCCATTTTTCACCGACGCTTGGACATATCTGCTTAGTTTTCCGCAACGCTTGGCCGCATCTGATTAGTTTTCTCCAGCTGAACTTTTATTGGGTCACTTTTACCCAACATTAACCGCTAGCGCTTGTCGCTGAACTATTTTCGGGCCATTTTTCACCGCTAGCCATATCTGCTTAGTTTTCCGCAACGCTTGGCCGCATCCGCTTAGTTTACCCCAACTGAACGGTTTTCGGGTCACTTTTTCCCAACGTTAACCGATTGCGCTTGCCGGTGTACTATTTTCGGGCCATTTTTAACCAATGCTTCCATATCTACTTAGTTTTCCCCAGCTGAACTTTTTTTGGGTAAATTTTGCTCAACGTTAGCTGCTTGTGCTTGCCACTGGACAGATTTCGAGCCATTTTCACCGACGCTTGGCCGTATTCGCTTAGTTTTCCACAACACTTTGCCGCATCCGCTTAGTTTTCCGAGCTGAACTATTTTCGAATCACTTATGCCCAATGTTAGTCGCTTGCGCTTGTGGCTAGACTGTTTTCGGACCATTTTTCACCGACGCTTGGTGGTATGTGCTTATTTTGCCCCAACGCTTAGCCGCATTCGCTTAGTTTTCCCCAACTGAACTATTTTCAGCTCACTTTTGCCCAATGTTACCCGCTTGCGCTTGCCGCTGGACTGTTTCGGGCCATTTTTTACCGAAGCTTGGTTGTATCTGCTTAGTTTTCCCCAACGCTTGGCCGCATCCGCTTAGTTTTCCCAAGCTGGACATTTTTTGGGTCACTTTTGCTCAACGTTAGCCGCTTGCGATTGCTGTTGGACGGTTTTCGGTCCATTTTTCCCCGACGCTTGGCCGCATCCATCTAATGTTTCCCAGCTGAACAGTTTTGGGGTCACTTTTGCCCAACGTGAGCCGCTTGTGCTTGCCGCTGGACTGTTTTCGAGCCATTTGTCACCGATGCTTGGCCGTATCTACTTTCTTTTCCCCAACGCTTGGCCGCATCCGCTTAGTTTTCCTCAGCTGAACTATTTTCGGGTCACTTTTGCCGAACGTAAACCTCTTGGGCTTGCCGCTGGACTGTTTTGAGTCTATTTTTCACCAACGTTTGGCCGTATCCGCTTAGTTTTCCGCCATGCTTGGTCGCATCCGCTTAGTTTTCCCTAGCTGAACTGTTTTTTTTGTCACTTTTGCCCGACGTTAACAGCTTGCACTTGCTGCTGGACTGTTTTGGGTCCATTTTTCACCCAGCTAAACTATTTGTGGGTCAATTTCGCCCAACGTTAGCCGCTTGTGCTTGCCACTGGACTGATTTCGAGCCATTTTTCACCGACGCTTGGCCGTATCCGCTTAGTTTTCGACAACGCTTTGCCGCATCCGCTTTATTTTTCCCCTACTGAACTGTTTTCAAATCACTTTTGCACAACGTTAGCCGCTTGCATTTGCCGCTGGACTATTTTCGGGCCATTTTTGACCGACGCTTGGCCGTATCCGCTTAGCTTTCCCCAACGCTTGGCCGCATCTGCTTAGTTTTCTCTAGCTGAACTATTTTCAACTCACTTTTGCCCAACGTTACCCGCTTGCGCTTGCCGCTGGATTGTTCTGGGCCATTTTCACCAACGCTTGGCCGTATTTGCTCAGCCTTCCCCAACGCTTGTCCGCATCTGCTTAGTTTTCCCCAGCTGAACTATTTTCAGCTCACTTTTGCCCAACGTTACCCGCTTGCGCTTGCCGCTGGACTGTTTTGGGCCATTTTTCACCGACGCTTAGCCGTATCTGCTTAGTTTTCCCCAAAGCTTGGCCGCATCCGCTTAGTTTTCCCAAGCTGAACTGTTTTTAGGTCACTTTTTCCCAACACAAAATTCTTGTGCTTGCCACTGGACTGTTTCGGGTCCATTTTTCACCGACGCTTGGCCGTATTTTCTTAGTTTTCCGCAACGCTCGGCTGTATCCGCTTAGTTTTCCCCAACTGAACTGTTTTTGGGTCACTTTTACCAAACATTAACCTCTTGCGCTTGCCGCTGGACTGTTTTGGGTCCATTTTACACCGACTTTTGGCCGTATCCGCTTAGTTTTCCACAATACTTGGCCGCATCAGCTTAGTTTTCCCTAGCTGAACTATTTGTGGGTCAATTTTGCCCAACGTTAGCCGCTTGTGCTTGCCACTGGACTGATTTTGAGCCATTTTTCACCGACGCTTGGCCGTATCCGCTTAGTTTTTGACAACGCTTTGCCGCATCCGCTTTATTTTTCCCCTACTGAAATGTTTTGAAATCACTTTTGCCCAACGTTAGCCGCTTGCATTTGCCGCTGGACTATTTTCGGGCCATTTTTGACCGACGCTTGGCCGTATCCGCTTAGCTTTCCCCAACGCTTGGCCGCATTTGCTTAGTTTTCTCCAGCTGAACTATTTTCAGCTCACTTTTGCCCAAAGTTACCCGCTTGCGCTTGCCGCTGGATTGTTCTGGGCCATTTTCACCAACGCTTGGCCGTATCTGCTCAGCTTTCCCCAATGCTTGGCCGCATCTGCTTAGTTTTCCCCAGCTGAACTATTTTCAGCTCACTTTTGCCCAACGTTACCCGCTTGCGCTTGCCGCTGGACTGTTTTGGGCCATTTTTCACCGACGCTTAGCCATATCTGCTTAGTTTTCCCCAAAGCTTGGCCTCATCCGCTTAGTTTTCCCAAGCTGAACTATTTTCAGGTCACTTTTTCCCAACGCAAAATTCTTGTGCTTGCCACTGGACTATTTCGGGTCCATTTTTCACCGACGCTTGGCCGTATTTTCTTAGTTTTTCGCAACGCTCGGCTGTATCCGCTTAGTTTTCCCCAACTGAACTGTTTTCGGGTCACTTTTACCCAACATTAACCTCTTGCGCTTGCCGCTGGACTATTTTGGGTCCATTTTACACTGACTTTTGGCCATATCCGCTTAGTTTTCCACAATACTTGGCCGCATCAGCTTAGTTTTCCCCAGTTGAACTATTTGTGGGTCAATTTTGCCCAACGTTAGCCGCTTGTGCTTGCCAGTGGACTGATTTCGAGCCATTTTTCATTGACGCTTGGCCGTATCTGCTTAGTTTTCGACAATGCTTTGCCGCATCTGCTTTATTTTTCCCGTACTGAACTATTTTCCAATCACTTTTGCCCAACGTTAGCCGCTTGCATTTGCTGCTGAACTATTTTCGGGCCATTTTTCACCGACGCTTGGCCGTATCCGCTTAGCTTTCTCGAACGCTTGGCCGCATCTTCTTAGTTTTCTCCAGCTGAACTATTTTCAGCTCACTTTTGCCCAACGTTACCCGCTTGCGGTTGCCACTGGATTGTTCTGGGCCATTTTCACCAACGCTTGGCTGTATCTGCTCAGCTTTCCCCAACGCTTGTCCGCATCTGCTTAGTTTTCTCCAGCTGAACTATTTTCAGCTCACTTTTGCCCAACGTTACCCGCTTGCGCTTGCCGCTGGACTGTTTTGGGCCATTTTTCACCGACGCTTAGCCATATCTGCTTAGTTTTCCCCAAAGCTTGGCCGCATTCGCTTAGTTTTCCCAAGCTGAACTGTTTTCAGGTCACTTTTTCCCAACGCAAAATTCTTGTGCTTGCCACTAGATTGTTTCGGGTCCATTTTTCACCGATGCTTGGTCGTATTTTCTTAGTTTTCTGCAACGCTCGGCTGTATCCGCTTAGTTTTCCCCAACTGAACTATTTTCGGGTCACTTTTACCCAACCTTAACCTCTTGCGCTTGCCGCTGGACTGTTTTGGGTCCATTTTACACCGACTTTTGGCTGTATCCGCTTAGTTTTCCACAATACTTGGCCACATCAGCTTAGTTTTCCCCAGCTAAACTATTTGTGGGTCAATTTTGCCCAACGTTAGCCGCTTGTGCTTGCCACTGGACTGATTTCGAGCCATTTTTCACTGACGCTTGGCCGTATCCGCTTAGTTTTCGACAATGCTTTGCCGCATCCGCTTTATTTTTCCCGTACTGAACTATTTTCCAATCACTTTTGCCCAACGTTAGCCGCTTGCATTTGCCGCTGAACTATTTTCGGGCCATTTTTCACCGACGCTTGGCCGTATCCGCTTAGCTTTCTCGAACGCTTGGCCGCATCTACTTAGTTTTCCCCAGCTGAACTATTTTCAGCTCACTTTTGCCCAACGTTACCCACTTGCGCTTGCCGCTGGATTGTTTTGGGCCATTTTCACCGACGCTTGGCCGTATCTGCTTAGCTTTCCCCAACGCTTGGCCGCATCTGCTTAGTTTTGCCCAGCTGAACTATTTTCAGCTCACTTTTGCCCAACGTTACCCGCTTGCGCTTGCCGCTGGACTATTTTGGGCCATTTTTCACAGACGCTTAGCCGTATCTGCTTAGTTTTCCCCAAAGCTTGGCCGCATCCGCTTAGTTTTCCCAAGCTGAACTGTTTTCAGGTCACTTTTTCCCAATGCAAAATTCTTGTGCTTGCCACTAGACTGTTTCGGGTCCATTTTTCACCGATGCTTGGCCGTATTTTCTTATTTTTCCGCAACGCTCGGCTGTATCCGCTTAGTTTTCCCCAACTGAACTGTTTTCGGGTCACTTTTACCCAACATTAACCTCTTGCGCTTGCCGCAGGACTGTTTTGGGTCCATTTTACACCGACTTTTGGCCGTATCCGCTTAGTTTTCCACAATACTTGGCCGCATCAGCTTAGTTTTCCTCAGTTGAACTATTTGTGGGTCAATTTTGCCCAACGTTAGCCGCTTGTGCTTGCCACTGGACTGATTTCGAGCCATTTTTCAGCGACGCTTGGCCGTATCCGCTTAGTTTGCCCCAATGCTTAGCTGCATCTACTTAGTTTTCCCCAGCTGAACTGTTTTCGGGACACTTTCGCCAATCGTTAGCCGCTTGTGCTTCCCTCTAGACTGTTTTCGACCATTTTTCACCGACGTTTGGTCGTTTCCGCTTAGTTTTCCCCAACGCTTGGCTGCATCTGCTTAGTTTTCCCAAGCTGAACTTTTTTTGGGTCACTTTCGCCAAACGTTAGCCGCTTGCGGTAGCCACTAGACTATTTTTGGCCATTTTTTAGCGACGCTTGGCCGCATCCGCTTAGTTTTCCCCAACTGAACTGCTTTCGGGTCACTTTTGCCAAATGTTAGCCGCTTGCGCTTGCCGCTGAACTATTTTTGGGTCATTTTTCACCGACACTTAGCCGTATCCAGTTAGTTTTCCCCAACGCTTGGCAGCATCCGCTTAGTTTTCCCTAGCTGAACTAGTTTCGGGTCACTTTCGCCAAACGTTAGCCACTTGTGGTTCCCTCTGGACTGTTTTCAACCATTTTTCACCGACGCATGGCCGTATCCGCTTAGTTTTCCGCAACGCTTGGCCTCATCCGGTTACTTTCTCCACCTGAACTTTTATTGGGTCACTTTTGCCCAATGTTAACTGCTTGCGCTTGTCGCTGAACTATTTTTGGATCATTTTTCACCGACGCTTGGCCGTATCCGCTTAGTTTTCCCCAACTCTTGGCCGCATCCGCTTAGTTTTCCCCAGCTGAACTGTTTTCGGGTCACTTTTGCCAAACGTTAGCCGCTTTGTGCTTGCCTCTTGATTGTTTTCGACCATTTTTCATCGACTCTTGGCCGTATCCGCTTAGTTTTCCGCAACACTTGGCCGTATCCGGTTAGTTTTCTCCAGCTGAACGGTTTTTGGGTCACTTTTGCCAAACGTTAGCTGCTTGCGTTTACCGCTAGACTGTTTTCGACAATTTTTCACTGACGCTTAGCCGTATCCGCTTAGTTTTCTCAACGCTTGGATGCATCCGCTTAGTTTTCCCCAGCTGAATTGTTTTTGGGTCACTTTTTCCCAACGTTAACCGCTTGCCGCTGGACTATTTTCGGGCCATTTTTCACTGCTGCTTGGCCGTATCAACTTAGTTTTCCCCAGCTGAAGCTTTTTAGGGTAAATTTTCCTCAACGTTAGCTGCTTGCGCTTGCCACTGGACTGATTTTGAGTCATTTTTGACCGACGCTTGGTCATATCCGCTTAGTTTTCGACAAAGCTTTGCTACATCCACTTAATTTTCCCCTGCTGAACTGTTTTCGAACAACTTTTGCCCAACGTTAGCCGCTTCCACTTGCCGCTGGACTATTTCTGGGAAATTTTTCACCGATGCTTGGAAGTATCCAGTTAGTTTTCCCCCAACACTTGGCCGCATCTGCATATTTTTACCCAGCAGAACTTTTTTCATCTCAATTTTGCCCAACGTTACCCGCTTGCGCTTGCCGTTGGACTATTTTCGGCCATTTTTTACCGACGCTTGGCCGTATCTGCTTAGTTTTCCCCAACGCTTGGCCGCATCCGCTTAGTTTTCCCAAGCTGGACTATTTTTGGGTCACTTTTGCTAAACGTTAGCCGCTTGCGATTGCTGCTGGACTATTTTCGGTCGATTTTTCCCCGACGCTTGGTCGTATCCGCCTAGTTTTCCGCAATGCTTGGCCGTATCCACTTAGTTTTCCTCAGCTGAACTATTTTTGGGTGAATTTTGCCCAACATTAGCTGCTTGCGATTGCTGCTGGACTGTTTTCGGTCCATTTTTCCCCGACGCTTGGCCGTATCTGCCTAGTTTTCCGCAATGCTTGGCCATATCCGCTTAGTTTTCCTTAGCTGAACTATTTTTGGGTTAATTTTTCCAAACGTTAGCCGTTTGCGCTTGCCGCAGGACTATTTTCGGGCCATTTTTCACTAACGCTTAGCCGTATCCGCTTAGTTTTCCCCAACACTTAGCCATATCTGCTTACTTTTCTGAGCTGAACTATTTTTGGGTCACTTTTGCCTAACGTTTGGTACTTGTGCTTGCCGTTGGACTATTTTTGGGTCATTTTTCACCTACGGTTGGCCGTATCCGCTTAGTTTTCCACAACGCTTGGCCGCAACTGCCTAATGTTTCCCAGTTGAACAGTTTTCGGGTCACTTTTGCCCAACGTTAGCCTCTTTTGCTTGTCGCTGGACTGTTTTCAGGCCATTTTTCACCGATTCTGGGCTGTATCTGCTTAGTTTTTCGCAATGCTTGGCTACATCCGCTTAGTTTTTCCCAGCTGAACTGTTTTCGGGCCACTTTGGCCCAACGTTAACCGCTTGCGCCTGCCGCTGGACTATTTTCGGGCCATTTTTCATCGATGCCTAGCTGTATCCGCATAGTTTTCCGCAATGCTTAGCCTCATCCGCTTAGTTTTCCTGAGCTGAACTATTTTCGGATCACTTTTGCCCAACGTTAGCCGCTTGTGCTTGCCGCTGGACTATTTTTGGCCATTTTTCACCGACGCTTGGCCGTATCCGCTTAGTTTTCTGCAACGCTTGGCCGCATCCGCTTAGTTTACCCAAGGTGAACGGTTTCGGGTCAATTTTGCCCAATGTTAGCTGCTTGCGTTTGCTGCTGGACTATTTTCGGCCATTTTTCACCTACGCTTGGCCGTATCCGCTTAGTTTTCCGCAACGCTTGGTTGCATCCGCTTACTTTTCCTCAACTGAATTATTTTCGGGTCACTTTTGCCCAACGTTAACCGCTTGCGCTTGCCGCTGGTCTATTTTTGGGCCATTTTTAACAGACGCTTGGCTGTATCCGCTTAGTTTTTGCAAAGGCTTGGCGGCATCCGCTTAGTTTTCCCTAGCTGAACTATTTTCGGATGACTTTTTCCCAACGTAAACCATTGGCGCTTGTTGCTGGACTGTTTTTGGTCTATTTTTCACCGACGCTTGACCGTATCTGCTTAGTTTTTCGCAACGCTTGGCCACATCCGGTTAGTTTTCCCCTGCTGAACTATTTTCGGACCATTTTTCAATGATGCCTGGTCATATCCGCTTAATTTTCTCCAGCTGAACTATTTTTGGGTCAATTTTGCCCAACGTTAGCCGCTTGCGCATGCCACTGGACTGATTTCGAGCCATTTTTCATTGACGCTTGGCCGTATCCGCTTACTTTTCCACAATGCTTGTCCCCATCCGCTTAGTTTTCCCCAACTGAACTGTTTTCGAGTCACTTTTTCTCTACGTAAACTGCTTACGCTTACCGTTCTACTGTTTTTCGGCCATTTTTCACCGATGCTTGGCCGTATCCGCTTAGTTTACCCCAGCTGAACAGTTTTCGGGTCACTTTTTCCCAACGCTAACCGCTTGCGCTTGCCGTTGAACTAATTTTCAGTCATTTTTCACCAACGCATGGCCGCATCCGCTCAGTTTTCCCCAACTGAATTATTTTTGCTTCACTTTTGCCCAACGTTAACCGCTTGTGCTTGCCGCTGGTCTGTTTTTGGGCCATTTTTCACTGATGCTTGGCCGTATCCGCTTAGTTTTCTACAACGCTTGGCCGCATTCACTTAGTTTACCCCAGCTGAACGGTTTTCGGGTCACTTTTTCCCAACGTTGGCCGCTTTCGTTTGCCGCTGGACTTTTTTTGGCCATTTTCACCGATGCTTGGCCGTATCCGTTTAGTTTTCCGCAACGCTTGGCCACATCCGCTTAGTTTTCCCCTGTTGAACTGTTTTCAAGTCACTTTTTCCCAACGTTAACCGCTTGCACTAGCCGTTGGACTGTTTTTCAGCCATTTTTCACCGACGCTTGGCCGTATCCGCTTAGTTTTACCCAACGCTTGGGCACATCCGCTTAGTTTTCCCCAGCTGAACTGTTTTCGGGTGACTTTCGCCCAACGTTAGCCGCTTGCGCTTGCCACTGGACTGTTTTTGGCCATTTTTCACCGACGCTTGGCCGTATCCGCTTAGTTTTCTGCAATGCTTGGACGCATCCGCTTAGTTACCCCAGGTGAACGGTTTTCGGGTCACTTTTGCCCAACATTTGCCTCTTGCACTTGCTACTGGACTGTTTTGGGGCCATTTTTCACCAACGCTTGCCCGTATCGGCTTAGTTTTCCCCAGCTAAACTGTGTTTGGGTCCATTTTCCCAACGTTAGCCGCTTGCACTTTCCGCTGGACTTATTTCGAGCCATTTTCACCGACGCTTGCCGTATCCGCTTAGTTTTCCACAACACTTTGCCGCATCCGCTTAGTTTTCCGAGCTGAACTGTTTTCAAATCACGTTTGCCCAACATTAGCCGCTTGCACTTGCAGCTGGACTGTTTTCGGGCCATTTTTCACCGACGCTTGGCCGTATTCGCTTATTTTTCCCCAACGCTTGGCCGTATCCACTTAGTTTTCCCCAGCTGAACTATTTTCAGCTCATTTTTCCCAATCTTAAACGCTTGCGCTTGCCGCTGAACTGTTTTCGGATCATTTTTCACCGACGCATGGCCGTATCCCCTTAGTTTTCCCCAACACTTAACCGTATCCGCATAATTTTCCCGAGCTGAACTGTTTGCGGGTCACTTTTCACGAACGTTAACCGCTTGCACTTGCCACTGAACTATTTCGGGCCATTTTTCACCGACGCTTGCCCGAATCTACTAAGTTTTCCACAACGCTTGGCCGCATCCGCTTAGTTTTCCCCAACTGAACTATTTTCGGGTCACCTTTGCCCAACGTAAACCATTTGCGCTTGCCACTAGAATATTTGTGGTCTATTTTTCACCAATACTTGGCCGTATTCTCTTAGTTTTCCGCAACGCTTTGCCACATCCGCTTAGTTTTCCCCTGCAGAACTATTTTCGGGTCACTTTTTCTCAACGTTAGCCGCTAGACTTTTTTCGGGCCATTTTTCAATGACGCTTGGTCGAATTCGCTTAGTTTTCGCCAACCCATGGCCTCATCTGCTTACTTTTACCCAGCTGAATTATTTTCGGGTTACTTTTGCCGAACGTTAGCACCTTGCGCTTGCCGCTGGACTGTTTTCGGGCCATTTTTCACCGACGCTCAGTGGGATCCGCTAAGTTTTCCGCAATGCTTGGCCGCGTTCGCTTAGTTTTTCCCCAGCTGAACTGTTTTTGGGTCACTTTTGGCCAACGTTAACCGATTGCGCTGGACTATTTTCGGGCCATTTTTCACTGATGCTTGGCCGTATCCGCTTAGTTTTTCTAGGCTGAACTGTTTTCGGGTCACTTTTGCCCAACGTTAGCCGCTTGTGCTTGCCGCTGGACTGTTTTCGGGCCTTTTTTCACCGGTTAGTTTTCCCCAATGCTTGGCCGTATCCGCTTAGTTTTCCCCAGCTGAACTATTTTTGGGTCAATTTTGCCCATCGTTAGCCGCTTGTGTTCACCGCTGGACTGTTTTCGAGCCATTTTTAATCGACGCTTGGCTGTATGCACTTAGTTTTTCGTAACGCTTGGCCGGATCTGCTTTATTTTTCCCCGCTGGACTATTTTTCGGCCATTTTTCACCGACGCTTAGCCGTATCCGCTTAGTTGTCCGCAACGCTTAGCCGCATCCGCTTAATTTTGCCTAGCTGAAATGTTTTTGGGTCTCTTTCAACCTGCATTTCCCGATTCCGCTTGCCGCTAGACTGTTTTCGAGCCATTTTTCACCGACACTTTGTTGTCTTGGCATAGTTTTTCCCAACACTTGGTCGCATCCAATTAGTTTTCCGCAACGCTTACCCGCATCCGCTTAGTTTTCCCCAACCGAACTATTTTCAGGTCACTTTTGCCCAATGTTCGCCGCTTCCGCTTGCCGCTAGACAGTTTTCGGGCCAGTTTCCATTGACGCTTGTCAGTATCCGCTTCATTTCCCCAACACTTTGCCGCATCCGCTTAGTTTTCCTCGGCTAAACTGTTTTCGGATCACTTTTCACCGACGCATGGCCGTATCCGCTTAGTTTTCCCCAACGCTTAACCGTATCCGCATAATTTTCCCGAGCTGAACTGTTTGCGGGTCACTTTTGACGAACGTTAACCGCTTGCGCTTATAACTGAACTATTTCAGGCCATTTTTCACCGACGATTGGCCGTATCCGCTTAGTTTTCCCAAGCTGAACTATTTTCGGGTGACTTTTTCCCAATGTTAGCCGCATGCAATTGCCACAGGACTATTTTTCGCCCATTTTTAACCGACGCTTGGCCGTATCCGCTTAGCTTTCCCCAACTAAACTATTTTTGGGTCAATTTTGCCCAACGTTAGCCGCTTGCGTTGCCGCTGGACTATTTCCGGGCCATTTTCAACAGACACTTGGCCATATCCGCTTAGTTTTTCCCAACGCTTGGCCGTATCCAATTACTTTTGCCCAGCTAAACTGTTTTCGGATCACTTTTGCCCAACGTAAACCGTTTGCGCTTGCCGCTGGACTGTTTTTGGTCTATTTTTCACCAACGCTTGGCCGTATCCGCTTAGTTTTCTGCAACGCTTGGCCACATCCGCTTAGTTTTCCCATGCTGAACTTTTTTCGGGTCACTTTTGCCCAACGTTAGCCGCTTGCGCTTGCCGCTGGACTATTTTCGGGCCATTTTTCACTGACGCTTAGCCGTATCCGCTTAGTTTTCCCTAATGCTTGGCCGCATCCTCTTAGTTTTCCCCAGTTGAATTGTGTTCGGGTCACTTTCACCGAACGTTAACCGCTTGCGCTTGCCGATGGACTATTTTCGGGCCATTTTTCACCGACGCTTAGCAGTATCCGCTTAGTTTTCCCCAGCTGAACTGTTTTTAGGTCACTTTTGCCCAACGTTAACTCCTTGCACTTGAGACTAGACTGTTTTCGGACCATTTTTAACAGATGCTTGACCGTATCCGGTTAGTTTTCCCTAACGCTTGGCCGCATCCGCTAAGTTTTCCCCAGCTGAACTATTTTTGGATCACTTTTTGGTTTATTTTTCACCGATGCTTAGCCGTATCTGCTTAGTTTTCCACAACGCTTGGCGATATCCAGTTAGTTTTCCCCTGCTGAACTATTTTCGGGTCACTTTTGCCCAACGTTAGCCACTTGCCCTTGCTGCTAGACTGTTTTCGGGCCATTTTTCACCGATGCTTGGCCGTATCCGCTTATTTTTCCCTAATGCTTGGCCAATCCGTTTAGTTTTCCCCAGCTGAATTGTTTTCGGGACACTTTTGCCCAACGTTAGCCGCTTGGGCTTGCCGCTGGACTGTTTCGGGCCATTTTTCACCAACGCTTAGCCGTATCCGCTTAGTTTTCCACAACGCTTATCCGCATCTGCTTAGTTTTCCCCAACGGAACTATTTTTGGGTCACATTTGCTCAATGTTTGCCGCTTCCGGTTGCCCCAAGACTGTTTTCGGGCCATTTTTCATCGACAATTTTCCATATCGGCTTAGTTTTTCCTAACGGTTGGCCGCATTCGCTTAGTTTTCCCCAGTTGAACTATTTTTGTTTCACTTTTATGGGACGTTAGCCGCTTACGCATGTCGCTGGACTGTTTTCAGGTCATTTTCATTGACGTTTGTCCGTATCTGCTTAGTTTTCCCCAGCACTTTGCCGCATCCGCTTAGTTTTTCTCAGCTGAACTGTTCTCGGATCACTTTTGCCCAACGTTAGCTGCTTGCGCTTGCGATGGACTATTTTCGGTCGATTTTCTATGGACGCTTAGCCGTATCCGCTTAGTTTTCCACAACGCTTAGCCGTATCCGCTTAATTTTTCTGAGCTAAACTATTTTCGGGCCATTTTTCACCGACACTTTGCCGTATCGGCTTAGTTTTCCCCGACGCTTGGCCACATCTGCTTAGTTTTCCCCAATTAAACTGTTTTCGATTCACTTTTGCCCAACATTTGACGCTTTTGCTTGCCGCTGGACTGTTTTCGGGTCATTTCTCACCGACGCTTAGCCGTATCCGCTTAGTTTTCCCTAACGCTTAGCCGTACCCGCTTCATTTCCCGAGCTGAACTATTTTGGGTCACTTTTGCCCAACGTTTGCCGCTTCTGCTTGCTGCTGGACTATTTTCAGGCCATTTTTCAATGACGCTTGGCCGTATCCGCTTAGTTTTCCCCAATGCTTGGCCGCATCCGCTTAGTTTTCCACAGCTGAACTATTTTTGGGTTACCTTTGCCCAACGTTAGCCGTTTGCGCTTGCCGTTGGACTATTTTCGGCCCATTTTTCACCGACCCTTAGCCGTATCCGCTTAGTTTTCCCCAACGCTTAGATGTATCCGCTTAATTTTTCTGAGCTGAATTGTTTTTGGGTCACTTTTGCCTAACGTTTACCGGTTGCGCTTGCCGCTGAACTATTTTCTGACCATTTTTCACTAACGCTTGGCCGTATCCGCTTAGTTTTCCGCAACGCTTGGCCGCATCCACTTAATTTTTCCGAGCTGAACTATTTTCGGGTCACTTTTGCCCAACATTTGCCGCTTTCGCTTGCCGCTGGACAGTTTTCGGGCCATTTTTCACCAGCACTTTCCATATCAGCTTAGTTTTCCCCATGCTTGGCCGCATCCGCTTAATTTTTCCGAGCTAAACTGTTTTCGGTTCACTTTTGCCCAACGTTTGCCGTTGGATTGTTTTCGGGACATTTTTCACCGACACTTTGCCATATCGGCTTAGTTTTCCCCAATGCTTGTCCTTATCCGCTTAGTTTTCCCCAATTGAACTGTTTTCGGGTCATTTTTGCCCAACGTTAGCTGCTTGCGCTTGCCGCTGGACTATTTTTCGGGATATTTTTCACCGACGCTTGGCCATGTCCACTTAGTTTTCCCCAACGCTTGGCCGCATCTGCTTAATTTTCCCCAGCTGAACTGTTTTTGGGTCACTTTTGTCCAACATTAACCGCTTGCGCTTGCCGCTGGACTGTTTTTGGGCCATTTTTCAACGACGCTTGGCGGTATCACTCGTAAGGTATGCGGGTTTCAACGATTCAGATTCGTCATTTAAAGCCAATTTGACGGGTTTTAGACTTGACTTCACCAAGGAATTTGGTGAATTTAAGAACACCCTAGTTCTACTCATAATAATATTTACTAATAATAACACTAACTATATTATGCCTGCACTATAGATTATAGAAGCCAAAGTCCTAAACTCTACATCGATCATTAGGTCCTTAATCCCAAATCACTAGCTCTATGACTTAAAGCTTATAATACTACTTCTAAACAATATTTCTTAGGTCATGATTCTAGTACATGAATCGTTAACTTGCATGCGCTCATGTACAAAGCCAACTCTTTGGATACATTTCATTCCTTCAAGTTCATTTTTATTGCTTCCTCTTATGTCAATATTAGCTGACCTCTGCCTCTCCTTGTGTTTTTTATACGGCTTATAAATCCAGTATGTTGGAGATGCCCAAACCATCTCAAGCGGTGTTGGACGAGCTTCTCTTCAATCGGTGCTACTCAAAGCCTGTCACGTATATCATCGTTTCTAATTCAATCCCATCTTGTATATGGCCACAGATCCACCGCAACATACGCATCAACGCTATACTTATCTTCTAAACTTGTTGTCTTTTAGTAACCCAATATTTTGCACTATACAACATCGTAAGCCTGATCACCGTGCTTAGTCACCCCTATGATTTAACTTTTTTTATTAAAGTTTTTATATATTTTTCTTTGCTCATAAAATTTTAAATGTATGCATATAGCTTAGTGATTAAAATTTTACTTTGTGATAGTGAGGACTTGAGCTCAAATTTAGCTACACATATTGTATTCGAGGAAGGTTAAAATGCACCATCTTTTTGTGCTCCTAACGTGCATCCTTCACTCATATCTTTATTTTCAAAGTTCAAATAGTCAATTAGAACATTCCAACATGTTCTTCATATTAAAATATGCTTGGAGATCGAATTTTACATTTTTTGGAAATTTTTTTACTATTTTTTTCAGAATTTTTTTACTATTTTTTTCAGAATTTTTGATTAAACTAAACAATAATAAAAAATTCAGCAAAGTGATGATTTTTAAAAATTCTGAAAAAATAGTAAAAAAATTTCAAAAAATATAAAATTCGGTCTCCAAGCACATTTTAGTACGAAGAACACGTTGGAAGGTTCAAATCGACTATTTGAACTTCGAAAATGAAGATATAAGAAGAGGGTGTACGTTAGAAGCACAAAGAAGAGGGTACATTTTAACCCTCCTCATTGTATTTTACATTTTGGCTCTTCAATTTAAATTTTGCAGTCCCATCCCTGAATCCTAGCATGCAGTCTACTAAAACAATTATATCTTCATATATATATTTTATACGGTGAAATTTCAGGTATTGCTGATTATATGAGGTTGAAGGCAGGTTATGCACGGAGTGACTGGGTGAAGCCCGGTCAGGGTAACTACTGGTATCAAGGTTACGATGTAACAGCACGGTTCTTGGACTATTGCAATGGGCTCAAAGATGGCTTTGTTGCACAACTCAATGCAAAGATAAAGGATGGGTACTATGAAGACGTCTTTGTGCAGTTGCTCGGAAAGACAGTCGATCAACTATGGAGCGATTACAAGGCTAAGTACGGAAACTAAAGAACGAGTACGTGTAATAGAAGATGAATAAATTAAGAACAACTGAAATAAAATTGCAATTGACTGTATTGGCAAAAAATTTTGTTGTTGTTGTTAGAATGTAATATTTGAATTTCGTTCCACCTCATATGGAATAGGAACTTCATTATTAATTAATATATTGTTGTTATCACGGTTTTAAATTTACTATAAATAGTTTTATTGAAGTAGGGTTTTACTTAATTATTTGAATTAAATATTGTTCTAAAAAGATATGTTCCATCGATCAGTTAAGGATGGAATTGTTGCACTAATGACTTCTTTATGCAGTACCAAAATAATTTTATTGAAGTAGGTTTTACTAATATTGTTCTAACGGAACCGAACTTTTTTTAATTAGAGAGATTGAATAAGCTAATATAGTGTAATTTTATTTTAGGAGAAAAACTGAAAAATATTAATGGTTACAGAAGTAATAAAATATAAATGACATAATTGTAAAAAAAATTATAGAGAATTTTTAGCCACCTGTAATATTCTTAAATCCGCTGCTGACAAGTGCACGAATGTGTATTCTCTACGTTATTTAAAAAAAAAGGAATATTTTGAGAATTAATGAATTTTAAACAGAGCCAATCCAGCTCCTATTTATGATATAGAGGGTCCTTTAATATTAATGCGGATCTAGTCTGCACAAATTTTAAAACATATTAGATGAATAAGATTCATTAACTCAAAAGATTCCCTTTTGAGTTAATGCAGAGGATACGAATTCCAAGTGCACAATATTAATGCAAAATGAAAAACTTCAAGGGTATTTGGAGAATATAGATTACAGGTAGTTATTCACTTATTTGGGAATTATTTGTCCTTGTCGGTATCTAATATTGAAATTTATTGTTTTAATCTAAAACATAGCTAGGGCTGGCAAAAAAATTCGAGGTTCGTGATTCGATTCGGGTTTGATTCGGGTTTGATTCGAGTTTAATTCGATTCGAAATAGGTTCGAATTGAAATGAACCAAACCAGGTTCGGTTCAGAATTAATTCAAACCAAACTCAAACTTAGCCTGGTTCGATCGAAATAGGTTCGTGATTTTTTTGTGGTTCGAATCTCATAAAATCACCAGCCATCCATTTACCTGATGAAATTAAAATCCAAGATAGAGAGTCACAATTTAACTTAGCCGACACTCCCTCGCTTTCAAATCTAACCTAGTTCTCTCTTCACCTCTCCCTAACTCACTCTCTCTCTAGCTCTAAAATCTAGTCGACGCTCTTGGCGACTAGCTGTCTCTCCGGCTGTTACTCCTCTCTCCAGCCTAGATGACTGTCTCTCCTCTCTTTTTAGTCGTCTCTCATAGTTCATACCAGGAAAACCGTCTCTGATGTATTGTTTCATGAATAATTTTTCAACTTAAAAACACTCATTTCATAGTTCATAACAGTAAAAGGAAGCCATGTGAATTTTGTCTCGCGAGAAAAAATTAATGTATAAACTACCGGTATAACTAGGGCTGCTAAAAAATAATTTAGTTCGTGGTTTGATTCGGGTTCAATTCGAAAAATGTGTAGTTCGCAATTAATTCGATTCAAAATGGGTTCGGTTCGAAACGAATCAAACCAGGTTCGGTTCGAAATTAATTCAAACCAAACCCAAACCTAAGGTAAGTTCGGTTCGGTTCGGTTCGTTGCCACCCCTAAACATAGCAGTTGAAAATTTGAAATGAAAGAATGATTAAATAATTTCTAAATTTTGAAATTTTAGTAGGCCGAACTCTTACTTCCCTCTGGCCCGTGATAGATCCGCTAAATTCTACCATTTCAGAATTGGGCTTTTAAGGGCCGATTTCTTTCTTTTCTTTGCCATTCTAAATCTCTAGGTAGACCTGGACGATGTAGATCTAATTCAAGACATGTCGGCATTCGGGAAGTATGGCACCAACTCATTTAACCTTTGTAAGGTGTCTCTTGGACCCGGGTCTGGTCCGTCTGGATCTTAGATAACCCAAAATTTTAGTTTAGATCCATTTCGTCCGATAAGAATTCGGGCCAATGAAAATTTGATCGGACGGTTTAAAATTCACTGGTCCCTTTTAATATCGGGTGGATTTTGCTCGGACGGTTTAGATTCAAAATCAAGTTTGAGTTGCCTTAGGGATACCTATTCTCTTAAACCGGATTTAACAAAAACCGACTTGAACCACTATCAAATCATAGAGCGGATATCGAGATCTCGCAAGAGAGAGAGAACTCGGAGAAAAATTTGTGCAAATTCGCCATAAAATTAGCGTTGTGTGATAATAGCTTAATTTGTTATTTTATTTTGATTTCAAAGCGAGAATGCTACGCATTTTGCATAATAACAACCTGTATAGTAACTGAATTAAGTTTGAAATTTAATTATGAAAAATGATGAGAGTTTAAATATCTTTATTTTTTTAACTGAATTCATTTTGGTTGTTTTAGTAACAAAATTTTAAAAATTATATGTCAAAATAAAACCGTTAGACGTAATCGATATTATTTTTCTCTACATGCATATAATAAATAATCACTTTTTAATTTTATATTTAAATAAATTAATAAGTTCAAAAATCAACGTCCAAAAATTATTCGTATTAGTGTATTTTTATAAACTCTTAATACCAACCAAAACAAAGTCGAAATGTCATAATTAGGCACCAAAAATAGTCAAAATGTCCAGTGAAGGCACTAAAAATAGTCAAAATTAGGATGTGTCACAGTTTGTTGTGTTGTTAAATTGATGTTATCAACTCTGTTCTGTCATATCTTATTGAATTAATGTTTATGGCTAGCAAAATGTCGAGCAATTTTTTGTCAAAATGCAGAACATTACTCTAACGTACGGTTTCTAATTACAAACAAATTCCTATCAAAATTCATAACATCACACTAACGGTTTCTGATTACATAACAGTTAGTAAACTTCAAATAAAGAAGCAGTTAATGCTATGATAACAAACTGAACCGTTAATTAGTGACTGGTGATATCCCTAATTGTTATGTAAATAATGAACAATTAGTGTTTATGTACTACACTAACTGTAGGGCCCCGTTGGGATGCTTTTAATTTGGTGGGAATTGATAGGTTTTGGGAAGAATCTATCAATTTACCCTGAAATCCGTTCGGCAGTCATTTTTCTTTCCCTTCTTCCCCACATTTTTTCCCCAGAAGAATTACGGCGCTGCGTAAAAAGTTAGAAAAAAAAAACGGAAGGTCAGAGCAAATTTTTTTTTTCCCACAGAGCAAATTTTTCAGACTTTCTTTCTCTCTCTCTTTATACTCAAACATGCATGCACCATCATGATATATATAAATACAACTCTACTTGTGTTGTTTTCAATTGTGGGATTAGTTTTATAGATCAAGCCAGACAAATTTTTCATTTTTTCTTTTTAATCACATATTTTATATTCAGCAGATCTAACTCATATATTAAGTTCTTATATTTACACAAAATTCATCTAAAATATATTTTCAAAATTAGTTACCACTTATGTTTAATGTTTATTTTTTTTATAAATGTTTATAAATGTCCACTTAAATTATCCCAATATTTGTATTTGCATCTTATATATATTAGAATATCAGTCAATCCGTAAAAAAGATGAATGCTGATGCAAAAAGATGATATAATAAGAGTATATACGCTTTCATGTCTAGATGTGTCCGAGTTGTACGTGTCATAAGTTGATCAATCGGTTAACAGTATCCTGAATATAACAATAAACACTGTCGAACCCTACATGGCGTGTCGTGCGTGTCTGTATTAAACATGTCTGTCACAAGCTAAATGAACTTGGACTTTGATTTGGGTCCCATAGTGATTCAACCGTTGATGTATAAAAACCCACTAACAAGGTCTTTAGTTATTTTAGTCCCCGAGTTAAAAAAAAAAAGGGAAATCTTTGTATGAGAGTACCGTTAATTACTCCAACGTTTGCTTAGAAAATGATAACTAAGCAAAACTATATAGCTGAGAACTTACTACAAGCACTCTTTCTCTATGAGATTAATTAATTTTTGAAAAATAATTAACATCTCCTACATTAATTTTAACCCAAGCTGATTGATTTTCAACTGCTATTTTGATCAATGTCAAGAGGTTTCACAAAAAAAACACTATCTTAACTAGCTTAGACCAAACAATTTAGCTTGCTTGCAGTAAACCTAATCTCACAGCAATACATAGCATGAAGAAGCAAGTGCAAGGGTATAACAAGCAATAATGGGTCCTAAAATCTTCAATTGTGTTTTTCTTGACACAACATAGTCAGGAGAGAAAAACTTAAAAAAATCCAAAGGTAAATTTAAGGTTATTTTCTTTAATTTAAACTAAATTCTGAACAAAAAAAGAACATTTATAATCAAAGGCTTTCGTTATGTTGTCCACATAAGTACGCATCTGGTTCGACAACTGCCGCTCACCCTGATCAACAATCAGATAGCCCAAGGAAAGCTTGCTCAAAAACTTCTTGTCCTCTACCATCCTCTCAAAGCTGATCAGCAAAACATTGAACTTGCCATCACCAAAAAATCTCTCTTATTGTTTTTCTCTCTTCAGGCTTGCCATAGTACAATATTGTGGTAAAACTGCACAGATACATGTAACTTGTATTATATATACTGTTGGAAATTAAGAAGGGCAGGTGATATATATTTGCCATGTTATCAAGGGTGATGCACAGATGCATGATATTTCTGAAACATTCACAAAAGATAACACTATGTGACATTATGTATTTGATCTTCCAATTGTCCTTAGATTCTTTTGCGCCAAGCAACAAAGAAAGATACAGAGATTAGAAAGCAATAACGGAAGATAAAGAAGAGAAGCTTAAATCGAAAATTAATAAAGATGCAAGGGAAACAAACCTAGGAAACCAGGTCAAGAATTCATCTAGCCAGACCATCAAGACCATATGGGGTGCTGTTATGAGATGGGGTCCCGTCATTCCACTCGGATTGTTGTTAAACAGATCAGAGACAATTGATTTTCCTCCCTCAAGGATACTGCCAGCACCATTGGAAAAAATAAAATCAGGATCGGTTATATACCCATATTAGTATCGGTTCACAACCGATCCTGATCAGGGCGATACAGATACTAAACAAATCTGTATCGGTTTTACGACCGATCCTAATAGTTACTATCTGGATCGGTTGTACTATAGAACCGATCCAGATGTATATTTTAAATTATATTTTTTTAAAATTCAGAAAACAATTATCAGGATCGGTTATACTGTAGAACCGATCCAGATGTATATTTTAAATTAGATTTTTTTTTAAATTCAGAAAACAATTATCAGGATCGGTTCTTACATAAGAACCAATCCTGATAGTAACTATCTGGATCGGTTCTTACGTAAGAAAATGAAAAAAATGACAAAGTGTTGGAAAAAACTAAGCTGATAAGGCAAAGTGTCGGTGAAAAATGGCCCGCAAACAGTCCAGCGGCAAGCGGAAGAGGCAAACATTGGGCAAAAGTGACCCGAAAATAGTTCAGCTGGGGAAAACTAAGCGGATGCGGCCAAGCGTCGGGGAAAACTAAGCGGATATGGCCAAGCGTTGGTGAAAAATAGCCCAAAAACAGTCCAGCGGCAAGCGCAAGTGGTTTACATTGGGCAAAAGTGACCCGAAAACAGTTCAGCTAGGGAAAACTAAGCGGATGCGGCCAAGCATGGGGGAAAACTAAGCGGATATGGCCAAGCGTCAGTAAAAAATGCCCCGAAAACAGTCCACCGGCAAGCGCAAGCGGCTAACGTTGGGCAAAAGTGACCCGAAAACAGTTCAATTGGGGAAAACTAAACAGATGGGGCCCAGCATTGGGGAAAACTAAGCCGATACGGCAAAGTGTCGGTGAAAAATGGCCCAAAATCAATCCAGCGGCAAGCGAAAGCGGCAAACGTTGGGCAAAAGTGACCTGAAAACAGTTCAGCTCGGAAAAAATAAGCAGATGCGGCCAAGCATTGGGGAAAACTAAGCCGAAACGGAAAGTGTCGGTGAAAATGGCCCGAAACCAGTCCAGCGGCAAGAGGAAGCAGCAAACGTTGGGCAAAACTAACCCAAAAATAGTTCAACTCGGAAAAATTAAGCGGATGCGGCCAAGCGTTGTGGAAAACTAAGCTGATACGGCGAAGTGTCGGTGAAAAATGGCCCGAAAACAGTCCAGTTGCAAATGTTAGGCAAAAGTGACCTGAAAACAATTCAGCTCGAGAAAATTAAGTGAATACAGCCAAGCGTTGGGGGAAAACTAAGCGGATACGAATAAGCGTCGGTGAAAAATGGCCTGGAAACAGTCCAGCGGCCAGCAGAAGCGGCAAACATTGGGAAAAAGTGAACCGAAAACAGTTCAACTGGGGAAAACTAAGCGGATGCGGCCAAGTGTTGGTGAAAACTAAGCCGATAAGGCAAAGTGTCGGAGAAAAATGACCCAAAAATGGTTCAGCGGCAAGCTGAAGTGGCAAACGTTGAGCAAAAGTGACCCGAAAATAGTTCAGCTCGGAAAAATTAAGCGGATACGGCTAAGCGTTGGGGAAAACAAAATGGATACGGCCAAGCGTCGGTAAAAAATGGCCCAAAAACAATCCAGCAGCAAGCGCAAGCGGCTAACGTTGGGCAAAAGTGACCCAAAAACTGTTTAGCTGGGGAAAACTAAGCAGATGCGGCCAAGCGTTGGGAAAAACTAAGCGGACCCGGCCAAGCGTCGGTGAAAAATGGCCCGAAAGCAGTCCAACAGCAAGCAGAAGCGGCAAACGTTGGGAAAAAGTGAACCAAAAACAGTTCAACTGGGGAAAACTAAGCGGATGCGGCCAAGCGTGGGGGAAAACTAAGTGAATACGATGAAGCGTCGATGAAAAAAGGCCCAAAAACATTCCAGCAGCAAGCGCAAGTGGCTAACGTTGGGAAAAAGTGACCCGAAAACAGTTCAGCTCGGAAAAATTAAGCAGATGCGGTCAAGCATGGGGGAAAACAAAGCTGATACGGCTAAGCGTCAGTGAAAAATGGCTCGAAAACAGTCCAGCGGCAAGCGGCAAACGTTGGGCAAAAGTGACCCGAAAATAGTTCAGCTCGGGAAAATTAAGCGAATACGGCTAAGCGTTGGGGGAAAACTAAGCGGATACGGATAAGCGTTGGTGAAAAATGGCCCGGAAACAGTCCAGCTGCCAGCAGAAGCGGCAAATGTTGGGAAAAAGTGAACCGAAAACAGTTCAATTGGGGAAAACTAAGCGGATGCGGCTAAGTGTTGGTGAAAACTAAGTCGATAAGGCAAAGTGTCGGAGAAAAATGACCCAAAAATGGTTCAGCGGCAAGCTGAAGTGGCAAACATTGAGCAAAAGTGACCCGAAAATAGTTCAGCTCGGAAAAATTAAGCAGATACGGCTAAGCGTTGGGGAAAACAAAACGGATACGGCCAAGCGTCGGTAAAAAATGGCCCAAAAACAGTCCAGCAGCAAGCGCAAGCGGCTAACGTTGGGCAAAAGTGACCCGAAAACTGTTCAGCTGGGGAAAACTAAGCAGATGCGGCCAAGCGTTGGGAAAAACTAAGCGGACCCGGCCAAGCATCGGTGAAAAATGGCCTGAAAGTAGTCCAGCGGCAAGCAAAAGCGACAAACGTTGGGAAAAAGTGAACAAAAAACAGTTCAACTGGGGAAAACTAAGCCGATACGGCCAAGCGTGGGGGAAAACTAAGTGAATACGACGAAGCGTCGATGAAAAAAGGCCCAAAAACATTCCAGCAGCAAGCGCAAGTGGCTAACGTTGGGCAAAAGTGACCCGAAAACAGTTCAGCTCGGAAAAATTAAGCGGATGCGGCTAAGCGTTGGGGAAAACTAAGCCGATAAAGCCAAGTGTCAGTGAAAAATGGCCCGAAAACAGTCCAGCGGTAAGCAGCAAACGTTGGGAAAAAGTGACCCGAAAACAGTTCAGCTCGAGAAAATTAAGCAAATACGGCTAAGCGTTGGGGGAAAACTAAGCGGATACAGATAAGCATCGGTGAAAAATGGCCCGAAAGCAGTCCAACGGCAAGCAGAAGCGGCAAACATTGGGAAAAAGTGAACCAAAAACAGTTCAACTGGGGAAAACTAAGCGGATGCGGCCAAGCGTTGATGAAAACTAAGCCGATACGGTAAAGTGTCAGAGAAAAATGACCCAAAAACAGTTCAGCGGCAAACGTTGGGCAAACGTGACCCAAAAATAGTTCAGATCGAAAAAATTAAATGGATACGGCTAAGCATCTGTAAAAAATAGCCCAAAAACAGTCCAGCGACAACCGCAAGCGGCTAACGTTGGACAAAAGTGAAGCGAAAACTGTTCAGCTAGGGAAAACTAAGCAGATGCGGCCAAGCATTGGGAAAAACTAAGCGGATCCGGCCAAGCGTCGGTGAAAAATGGCCCAAAAACAGTCCAACGGCAAGCGCAAGCGGTTTACGTTGGGCAAAAGTGACCCGAAAACAATTCAGCTGGGAAAAACTAAGCGGATGCGGCTAAGCATGGGGGAAAACTTAGAAGATACGGCCAAGGGTCGGTGAAAAATGGCCCGAAACAGTTCAGTGGCAAGCGCAAGCGGTTAACGTTCGGCAAAAGTGAGCTGAAAATAGTTCAGCTAGGGAAAACTAAGCGGATGCGGCTAAGCATTGGGGAAGAATACGCGGATATGGCCAAGCGTCGATGAGAAATGGCCCGAAAACAATCCAGCGCAAGCGGTTAACGTTAGGAAAAAGTGACCCAAAAACAGTTCAGCTGGGGAAAAACTAAGCGAACGCGGCCAAGCATTGCGGAAAACTAGGCAGATACCGCTAAGCGTCGGTGAAAAATGGCCCAAAAATAGTCCAGCGGCTAACGTTGGGTAAAAGTGACCCGAAAACAGTTCAGCTGGGTAAAACTAAGCCAATGAGGCCATGCGTTGGGGAAAACTAGGCAGGTACGGCCAAGCATTGTTGAAAAATGGCCCGAAAATAGTCTAAAACGGCATGCGCAAGCGGCTAACGTTGGGCAAAAGTGACTCGAAAACAGTTCAGCAGAGGAAAACTAAGCGGAAGTGGCCAAGCGTTGCGGAAAACTAAGTGGATACGGCCAAGTGTCAGGGAAAAATAGACCAAAAACAGTCCAGTGGCAAGCACAAACGGTTTACGTTCGGCAAAAGTGACCCGAAAACAGTTTGGTTAGGGAAAACTAAGTGGATGTGGCCAAGCGTTGGGGAAAACTAAGCGGAGACGGCCAACCGTCGTTGAAAAATGGCTCAAAAAAGTCCAGCGGCTAACGTTGGGCAAAATTGACCCAAAAATAGTTCAGCTGGGGACAACTTAGCGGATACGGCCAATCGTTGGGGAAAACTTAGCGGATACGGCCAAGCATCGGTGAAAAATAGACCAAAAATAGTCCAGTGGTAAGCGCAAACATTTTACATTGGATGAAAGTGAACCGAAAACAGTTCAGCTAGGGAAAGCTAAGCAGATGTGGCCAAGCGTTGGGGAAAACTAAGCGGATACAGCCAAGCGTCGATGAAAAATGGCTCGAAAACCGTCCAGCGGCAAGCGGAAGCAGCTAACGTTGGGCAAAATTGACCCAAAATAGTTTAGCTGGGGACAACTAAGCAGATACGGCGAATCATTGGGGGAAACTTAGCAGATACGGCCAAGCATCGGTGAAAAATTGCCCGAAATAGTTCAGCGGCAAGCGCAAGTGGTTAACGTTGGGCAATAGTGAGCTGAAAATAGTTCAGTTGGGGAAAACTAAGCGTATGCAGCCAAGCGTTGGGGAAAAATAAGCGAATACGGCCAAGCGTCGGTGAAAAATGGCCCAAAAACTATCCAGTGGGAAGCGCAAGCAGAAAACTAAGCGGATACGGCCAAGCGTCGTTGAAAATGGCTCGAAATTAGTCCAGCGGTAAGCGCAAGTGGCTAATGTTGGGCAAAATTGAACCAATAATAGTTCAACTGGGGAAAACTAAGCGGATACGACCAAGCGTCGTTGAAAAATGGCCGAAAATAGTCCAGCAGCAAATGCAAGCGGCTCACATTGGGCAAAAGTGACCAAAAAATTGTTCAGCTAGGAAAATCTAAGCGGATTCGGCCAAGCGTTGCGGAAAACTAAGCGGATATGGCCAACCGTCGGTGAAAAATGGCCGAAAACATTTCAAAGGCAAGCGTAAGCGGCTAACATTAGGAAAAAGTGAACCGAAAACAGTTTAGCTGGGGAAAACTAAGCACATGCGGCCAAGCATTAGGAAAAAATAAGCGGATACGGCCAAGCGTCGGTGAAAAATAGACCAAAAATAGTCCAGTGGCAAGTGCAAACAGCTTACATTGGGTAAAAGTGATCCGAAAATAGTTCAGCTGGGGAAAACTAAGCGAATGTGGCCAAGTGTTGGAAAAAACTAAGCGGATAAGGCCAAGCGTCTGTGAAAAATGGCCCAAAAATAGTCCAGCGGCAAGCGGTTAATGTCGGGCAAAAGTGACCCAAAAATAGTTCAGCTGGGGAAAACTAAGCGGATGTGGCCAAGCATTGCGGAAAATTAAGCGGATACAGCCAAGTGTCGGTGAAAAATGGCCCGAAATCAGTCCAGCGGCAAGCGCAAACGGTTAACGTTGGGCAAAAGTGAACCAAAAATAGTTCAGGTATGGAAAACTAAGCGGATGCGGCCAAGCGTTGAAGAAAACTAATCGGATAAGGCCAAGCGTCGGTAAAAAATGGCCGAAAATAGTCCAGCGGCTAACGTTGGGCAAAAGTGACCCGAAAATAGTTCAGCTTGGGTAAACTAAGCGGATGCGGCCAAGGGTTGGGGAAAACTAAGCAGATAAAGCCAAGCGTCGGTGACAAATGGCTCGGAAACAGTCCAGCGGCAAATGCAAGCGGCTAGCGCAAGCTGCTAAAGTTGGACAAAAGTGACCCGAAAACAGTTCAGCAGGGGAAAACTAAGCGGATCTGGCTAAGAGTTGTGGAAAACTAAGCAGATACGGCCAAGCATCGGTGAAAAATAGACCAAAAATAGTCCAGTGGTAAGCGCAAACATTTTACGTTGGGTGAAAGTGACCCGAAAACAGTTCAGCTAGGGAAAACTAAGCAGATGCGGCCAAGCATTGGGGAAAACTAAGCGGATACGGCCAAGCGTCGGTGAAAAATGGCTTGAAAACCGTCCAGCGGCTAACGTTGGGCAAAATTGACCCAAAATAGTTTACCTGGGGACAACTAACCAGATACGGCCAATCGTTGGGGAAAACTTAGTAGATACGGCCAAGCATCGGTGAAAAATTGCCCGAAACAGTTCAGTGGGAAGCGCAAGCGGTTAACGTTGGGCAAAAGTGAGCTAAAAATAATTCAGTTGGGGAAAACTAAGCAGATGCGGCCAAGCGTTGGGGAAAAATAAGCGGATACGGCCAAGCGTCGATGAAAAATGGCCCAAAAACTGTCCAGCGGCAAGCGCAAGCGGCTAACGTTGGGCATAAGTGATTTGAAAACAGTTCAGCAGGGGAAAACTAAGCGGATGCGACCAAGCGTCGGTGAAAATGGCTCGAAATCAGTCCAGCGGAAAGCGCAAGCGGCTAATGTTGGGCAAAATTGAGCCAAAAACAGTTCAGCTGGGAAAAACTAAACGGATACGGTCAAGTATCGATGAAAAATGGCCCGAAAATAGTCCAGCGGCAAGCGCAATAGGAAAATGTTGGGCAAAAGTGAACCGAAAACAGTTAAACTGGGGAAAACTATGCGGATGCGGCTAAGCGTTGGGGAAAACTAAGCTGATACGGCAAACATTGGGCAAAAAGTGACCCGAAAACAGTTCAGCTCGGAAAAATTAAGTGGATGCGACTAAGAGTTGGGGAAAACTAAGTAGATACGGCCAAGCGTCGGTTGAAAATGGCCCAAAAATAGTCCAGCGGCAAGCGCAATTGGCTAACGTGGGGCAAAAGTGATCTGAAAACAGTTCAGCTGAGTAAAACTAAGCGGATGTGGCAAAGTGTTGGGGAAAACTAAGCGGATACAGATAAGCGTCAGTGGAAAATGGCCCAAAAACTGTCCAGCGGCTAACGTTCGGTAAAAGTGAACCGAAAATAGTTCAACTGGGGAAAATTAAGTGGATGTGGCCTACCGTTGGGAAAAACTAAGCCGATACGGCAAAGTGTCGGTGAAAAATGGCCCAGAAACAGTCCAGCGGCAAACATTGGGCAAAAGTGACCCGAAAATAGTTCAACTGGGGAAAACTAAGCGGATGTGGGTAAGAATTGCTGAAAACTAAGCGGATAAGGTCAAGCGTTGGTGAAAAATGGCCCGAAAATAGTCCAACGGCAAGCGCCAGCGGTTAACATTGGGCAAAAGTGACACAAAAATAGTTCAGCTGGGGAAAACTAAGCGGATGCGGCCAAGCAATGGGGAAAACTAAGCGAATACGGCTAAGCGTCGGTGAAAAATGGCTGAAAATAGTCCAGCAGTAAACACAAGCGGCTAACGATGGGCAAAAGTGATTTGAAAACAGTTCAGCAGGGGAAAACTAAGCGGATGCGGCCTAGCATTGTGGAAAACTAAGCGGATACGGCCAAGCGTCGGTGAAAAATGACCGAAAATAGTCCTGCGGCAAGCACAAGCGGCTAACGTTCAGTAAAAGTGAACGGAAAACAGTTCAGCTAGGGAAAAGTAAGCGGATGCGACCAAGTGTTGCAGAAAAGTAAGCGGATACGGCCAAGCGTCGGTGAAAAATGTCCCAAAAACTGTCCAGCGACAAGCGCAAGCCGCTAACGTTGGGCAAAAGTGACCCAAAAATAGTTCTGCTGGGAAAAACTAAGCGGATGTGGCCAAGCGTTGGGGAAAACTAAGCCAATATGACCAAGCATCCGGTAAAAATAGCTCGGAAATAGTCCAGCGGCAACTGCAAGCGGCAAGCGCAAGTTGCTAACGTTGGACAAAAGTGATCCAAAAATCAGTTCAGCTAGGAAAACTAAGCAGATGTGGCCAAGCGTTGTGGAAACTAAGCAGATACGACCAAGCGTTAGTGAAAAATACACCAAAATCAGTCTAGTGGCAAGTGCAAACGGTTTACGTTGGGTAAAAGTGACCCGAAAACAGTTCAGCTAGGGAAAACAAAGCAGATGCAGCCAAGCATTGCGGAAAACTAAGTGGATACAGCCAAGCGTCGGTGAAAAATAGACCCAAAACAGTCCAGCGGGAAGCGCAAGAAGTTTATGTTGGGCAAAAGTGACCTGAAAACAGTTCAGCTTGCGAAAACTAAGCGGATGCGGCCAAGCTTTGGGGAAAACTAAGCAGATACGGCCAAGCGTCAGTGAAAAATGGCCCGAAACAGTCCAGCAACAAGCGCAAGCGGGTACCGTTGGGCAAAAGTGAGCTGAAAATAGATCAGCTGGGGCAGACTAAGAGGATGCGGCCAAGCGTTGGGGAAAACTAAGCGGATACAGCCAAGCGTCGGTGAAAAATGGCTGAAAACAGTCCAGCGGTAAACGCAAGCGGCTAACGATGGGAAAAAGAGACCCGAAAACCATTTAGCTGGGGTAAACTAAGCGGATGCGGCCTAGCATTGTGGAAAACTAAGCGGATACAGCCAAGCGTTGGTGAAAAATGACCGAAAACAGTCCAGCGGCAAGCGCAAGCGCCTAACATTGGGCGAAAGTGATTTGAAAACAGTTCAGCAGGGGAAAACTAAGCGGATGCGGCCAATCATTCGGAAAAACTAAGCGGATATGGCCAAGCGTCGGTGAAAAATGGGCCGAAAACAGGCTATAAGGAAGAGCAAGCGGCTAACGTTGGGCAAAAGTGATTTGAAAACAGTTCAGTAGGGGAAAACTAACCGGATGCGGCAGAGCATTATCGAAAACTAAGCAGATACGACCAACCATCGGTGAAAAGTGGCTTGAAATCATTCCAGTGGAAAAGCAAGCAGCTAACGTTGGGCAAAATTGACCCAAAAACAGTTCAGCTGGGGAAAACTAAATGGATAAAGCCAAGCGTCGATGAAAAAAATGGCCCGAAAACAGTCCAGCGGTAAGCGCAAGCGATTAATGTTGGGCAAAAGTGACCCGAAAATAGTTCTGCTAGGGAAAACTAAGCGGATGCAGCCAAGCGTTGCTGCATCCGGTTAGTTTACCCCAGCTAAACGATTTTTGGGTCACTTTTACCAAACGTTAGCCGCTTGCGTTTACCGCCGAACTGTTTTCTGCAACGCTTGGCTGCATCCGTTTATTTTTCCAAACTGAACTGTTTTTGGGTTACTTTTGCCCAACGTTAATCGCTTGCGCCTGCCGATGGACTGTTTTCGGGCCATTTTTCACCAACGCTTGGCGTATCCATTTAGTTTTCCCCAGCTGAACTATTTTTGGGTCAATTTTGCCCAACGTTAGCTGCTTGCGCTTGCCACTGGACTGATTTCGAGCCATTTTTCACCGATGCTTGGTCGTATCTACTTAGTTTTCGACAACGCTTTGCCGCATCCGCTTAGTTTTCCCCTGCAGAACTGTTTTCAAATCACTTTCGCCTAATGTTAGGTGCTTGCGCTTGCCGCTGGACTGTTTTCGGTCATTTTTCACCAACGCTTGGCCGTATCCGCTTAGTTTTCCATAATGCTAGGCCGCATCCGCTTAGTTTACCCCAGCTAAACGGTTTTCGGGTCTCTTTTTCCCATCGTTAGCCGCTTGCATTTACCGCTGGACTGTTTTCAGCCATTTTTCACCGACGCTTAGCCGTATTCGCTTAGTTTTCCGCATTGCTTGGCTACATCCGCTTAGTTTTCCCCAGCTGAACTATTTTCGGGTCACTTTTGCCCAACGTTAATCGCTTGCGCGTGCCTCTGGACTATTTTCAGGCCATTTTTCACTGACGCTTGGCCGTATCCATTTAGTTTTCCTCAGTTGAACTGTTTTTGGGTCAATTTTTCCCAACGTTAGCTGCTTGTGCTTGCCACTGGATTGATTTCGAGCCATTTTTCACCGATGATTGGTCGTATCGTCTTAGTTTTCAACAACGCATTGCTGCATCCGCTTAGTTTTCCACTGCTGAACTGTTTTCAAATCACTTTTGCCTAACATTAGCCACTTGTACTTGCCGCTGGACTGTTTTCGAGCCATTTTTCACCGACGCTTGGCCGTATCCGCTTAGTTTTCCCCAACGCTTGGCTGCATCCTCTTAGTCTTCCCCAGCTGATCTATTTTCAGCTCACTTTTGCCCAACGTTACCCGCTTGTGCTTGTTGCTGGACTGTTTCGGGCCATTTTTCACCGACGCTTGGCCATATCCACTTAGTTTTCCGCAATGCTTGGCTACATCGTCTTTGTTTTCCCCAGCTGATCTGTTTTCAGGTCACTTTTGCCAAACATAAACCGTTTGCACTTGCCACTAGACTGATTTTGGTGTATTTTTCACCGACGCTTGGCCGTATCTGCTTAGTTTCCACAACGCTTGGCCACATCTGCTTAGTTTTCCCTATTGAACTGATTTTCGGGTCACTTTTGTCCAACGTTAGGAGCTTGCGCTTGCCGCTGGACTGTGTCTGGGCTATTTTTACCGGATGCTTGGCCATATCGACTTAGTTTTCCCCAAGGCTTGGCCGCATCCGCTTAGTTTTTCCCAGCAGAACTATTTTTGGGTCACTTTTGCCCAACGTAAACCTCTTGCGCTTACCGCTGGACTGTTTTGGGTCCATTTTTCACCGAACCTTGGCCGTATCCACTTAGTTTTCCGCAATGCTTGGATGCATACGCTTAGTTTTCCCCAGTTGAACGATTTTCGGGTCACTTTTCCCAACGTTAGCCTCTTGCGTTTGTCGCTGGACTGTTTTCAGCCATTTTTCAACGACACTTGGCCGTATCTGCTTAGTTTTCCCCAATGCTTGCCCGCATCCGCTTAGTTTTCCCCAGCTGAACATTTTTCGGGTCAATTTTGCCTAACGTTAGCCGCTTGCGTTTGCCGCTGGACTATTTTCAGCCATTTTTCACCGACGCTCGCTTAGTTTTCCCCAGTTGAACTATTTTTGGGTCACTTTTGCCCAACGTTAGTCACTTTCGATCGCCGCTGGACTGTTTTCGGTCCAATTTTCACCGATGCTTGGCCTTGTTCGCTTAGTTTTCCGCAACGCTTTGCCGTATCTGCTTAGTTTTCCCCAGCTGAACTATTTTTGGGTCACTTTTGCCCAACGTTAGTAGCTTGTGCTTGACGCTGGACTGTTTCCGGGCCATTTTTCACCAACGCTAGTCGTATTTGCTTCATTTTCCCCAACGCTTGGCCGCATCCGGTTAGTTTTCCTAAGATGAACTATTTTTGGGTCACTTTTGCCCAACGTATACATCTTACGCTTGCCGTTCGACTGTTTTGGGTCCATTTTTCACCGACACTTGGCCGAATCCGCTTAGTTTTTTGCAATGCTTGGCCGCATCCGCTTAGTTTTCCCCAGCTGAACTGTTTTCTATTGTCACTTTTGCCCAACGTTAACACCTTGCACTTGCCGCTGGACTGTTTTCAGGTCATTTTTCACCGACGCTAGGCCGTATCTGCTTAGTTTTCCCCAACGCTTGGCCGCATCCGCTTAATTTTCCCCAGCTAAACTATTTTCAGCTCAATTTTTCCCAACATTACTCGCTTGCGCTTACCGCTGGACGGTTTTCGGCCATTTTTCACCGACACTTGGCTGTATCCGCTTAGTTTTCCACAACGCTTGGCCGCATCCGCTTAGTTTTCCCCAGCTAAATGGTTTTCGGGTCACTTTTCCCCAACGTTAGCAGCTTGTGCTTGATGCTAGACTGTTTTCGGACCATTTTTCACAGACGCTGGCTGTATCAGCTTCATTTTTCCCAACGCTTGGCCGCATCCGCTTAGTTTTCCCCAGCTGAACTTTTCTCAGGTCACTTTCGCCAATCGTTAGCCGCTGGTGCTTGCCTCTGGACTGTTTTCGGCCATTTTTCACCGACGCTTGGCCGTATGCGCTTAGTTTTCCGCAACGCTTGGCCGCATCCGGTTAGTTTTCCCCAGCTGAACTTTTTTTGCTTCACTTTTTCCCAACGTTAATAGCTTGCACTTGCCGTTGGACTGTTTTCGGGCCATTTTTCACCGACGCTTGGTTGTATCTGCTTAGTTTTCCCCAACACTTGGACGCATCCGCTTAGTTTTCCCCAGTGAACTATTTTTGGGACACTTTCGCCAAACATTAGCCGCTTGTGCTTGCCTCTGGACTGTTTTCGGCTATTTTTCACTGACGCTAGGCCCTATCTGCTTAGTTTTTCGCAACGCTTGGCCACATCCGATTAGCTTTCCCCAGCTGAACTATTTTTGGGCCATTTTTCACCGATCCTTGGCCGTATCCGCTTAGTTTTCCCCAATGCTTGGCCGCATCCGCTTAGTTTTCCCCAGCTGAACTATTTTCGGGTCAATTACGCCAAACGTTAGCCGCTTGCGCTTGCCGCTGGACTGTTTTCGGCCATTTTTCAGCGACGCTTAGCTGTATCCGCTTAGTTTTCCCCAACGCATGACCGCATCCGCTTAGTTTTCCCCAGTTGAACTGTTTTCGAGCCACTTTTGCCCAACGTTAACCGGTTGCACTTGCCGCTGGACTATTTTCGGTCCATTTTTCACCGACGCTTGGCTATATCTGCTTAGTTTTTCGCAATGCTTCGCTGCATCTGCTTAGTTTTTCGCAGTTGAACTATTTTCAGGTCACTTTTTTCCAACAATAGCAGCTAGTCAGTTTTCGGGCCACTTTCCACAGACGCTTGGCTGTATCTGCTTAGTTTTTCGCAGCGCTTGGCTGCATCAGCTTAGTTTTCCCCAACACGTGGCCGCATCCACCTAATTTTTCCCAGTTGAACTATTTTCGGGTCAATTTTGCACAACGTTAGCCGCTTGCGCTTTCTGCTGGACTGTTTTTGGGCCATTTTTCACCAACGGTTGGTCGTATCCGCATAGTTTTCCCCATCTGAACTATTTTCGGTTTAGTTTTGCCCAACGTTAGCCGCTTGTGCTTGCCGCTGGACTGTTGTCGGGACATTTTTCACTGACGCTTGGCCGTATCTGCTTCATTTCACACAATGCTTGGCCGCATCCGCATAGTTTTACTCAGCTGAACAGTTTTCGGGTCACTTTTGCCCAACGTAAACCTCTTGTGCTTGCTGCTGGACTGTTTTGGGTCAATTTTTCACCGACGCTTGGCCGTATCCACTTACTTTTCCGCAATGCTTGGCTGCATCCGCTTACTTTTCCCCAGCTGAACAGTTTTTTTGTCACTTTTGCCCAACATTAACAGCTTGCACTTGCCGTCGGACTGTTTTCGGGCCATTTTTCATCGACGCTTGGCTATATCTGCTGAGTTTTCCCCAACGCTTGGCCGCATCCGCTTAGTTTTCCCCAAATGAACAGTATTCGGGTCACTTTTGCCCAATGTTCACTGCTTGCGGTTGCCGCTAGGCTATTTTCGGGCCTTTTTTCACCGATGCTTAGCCGTATACGCTTTGTTTTCCCCAATGCTTGGCCACATCCGCCAAATTTTTCGTAGCTGAACTGTGACACTTTTGCCCAACGTTTGCCGCTTGCGCTTACTTGGACTGTTTCTAATCCATTTTTCACCGACGCTTGGTCGTATCCGCTTAGTTTTCCCCAACACTTGGCTGCATCCGCTGAGTTTTTCCAAGCTGAACGGTTTTCGGGTCACTTTCGCCCAAGATTAGCCATTGGACTGTTTTCGGCCATTTTTCACCGACGCTTGGCTGTATCCGCTTAGTTTTCCGCAACGCTTGGTCACATCCGCTTAGTTTTCCCCAGCTGAACGGTTTTTGGGTTAGTTTTGCCCAACGTTAGCCGCTTGCGTCTGCCGCTGGACTATTTTCAGCCATTTTTCACCGACACTTAGCTGTATCCGCTTTGTTTTCCGCAAAGCTTGTCCGCATCCGCTTAGTTTTCCCCAGCTGAACAGTTTTTAGGTCAATTTTACCCAACGTTAGCCGCTTGCGCTTGCCGCTGAACTTTTTTAGGCCATTTTTCACCGAGGCTTGGTCGTATCGGTTTAGTTTTCCGCAACATTTGTCAGCATCCGCTTAGTTCTCCCCAGCTGAACTATTTTTGGGTCACTTTTGCCCAACGTTAACCACGTGCGCTTGTCGTTGGACTGTTTTTGGGCCATTTTTCACCGATTCTTGGTTGTAACCTCTTAGTTTTTCGCAACGCTTGGCTGCATCCGCTTAGTTTTCCCCAGTTGAACTGCTTTCGGGTCACATTTGCCCAACGATAGCCGCTTGATAGTTTTCGGGCCATTTTTCACCGATGCTTAGCCGTATCCGCTTAGTTTTCCCCAATGCTTGGTCGTATCTGCCTTATTTTTCCCAGCTGAACTTTTTTGGGTTACTTTTGCCCAACGTTACCCCGCTTACGCTTGCTGCTGGACTGTTTTCGGTCATTTTTCACCGACGCTTGGCTGTATTCGCTTAGTTTTCCGCAACGCTGGGCCACATCCGCTTAGTTTTCCCCAGCTGAACGGTTTTTGGGTCAGTTTTGCCCAACGTAAACCTCTTGTGCTTGCTGCTGGACTATTTTGGGTTAATTTTTCACCAATGCTTGGCTGTATTCGCTTACTTTTCCGCAATGCTTGGTCGCATCCGCTTACTTTTCCCCAGCTGAACAGTTTTTGGGTCACTTTTGCCCAACGTTAACCGCTTGCGCTTGCCGCTGGACTGCTTTCGGGCCATTTTTCACCGACGCTTGGCCGTATCCACTTAGTTTTCTGCAACGCTTGGCCGCATCCGATTAGTTTACCCCAGCTGAATGGTTTTCGGGTCACTTTTGCCCAATGTTAGCTGGTTGTGTTTGCTGCGAGACTGTTTTCGGCTTAGTTTTCCGCAACACTTGGTCGTATCCGCTTAGTTTTACCCAACCCTTGGGCGCATCCACTTAGTTTTCCCCAGCTGAAATGTTTTCAGGTTACTTTCGCCCAACGTTAGCCGCTTGCGCTTGCCGCTGGACTATTTTTGGCCATTTTTCACCGACACTTGGCCGTATCCGCTTAGTTTTCTGCAACGCTTGGCCACATCCGATTAATTTACCCCAGCTGAATGGTTTTCAGGTCACTTTTGCCCAATGTTAGCTGCTTGTGATTGCTACGAGACTGTTTTCGGCCATTTTTCACCGACGCTTAGCCGTATCCGCTTAGTTTTCGACAACGCTTGGCTGCATTCGCTTAGTTCTCCCCAGCTGAATTGTTTTCGGGTCACTTTTGCCCAATGTTAACCGCTTGCCGCTGGACTATTTTCGGACCATTTTTCAATTTTTTCGTATCCGCTGGACTATTTTTAGGTCAATTTTGCCCAATGTTAGCCGCTTGCGCTTGCCGCTGGATTGATTTCGAGCCATTTTTCATCGACGCTTGGTCGTATTCGCTTAGTTTTCCGCAACGCTTGGCCGCATCCGCTTAGTTTTCCCCAACTAAAGTATTTTCATGTCACTTTTTCCCCACGTAAACCACTTGCGCTTGCCGCTGGACTGTTTTTGGGCCATTTTTCAACGACGCTTGGCCGTATCCGCTAAGTTTTCCCCAACGCTTGGCCGCTTCCACTTAGTTTTCCCCAGCTGAACTGTTTTTGGGTCACTTTTGCCCAACGTTAGCCGCCGGACAGTTTTCGGGCCATTTTTTACCAACGCTTAGTCGTATCCACTTAATTTTCCCGAGTTGAACTATTTTTGGGTCACTTTTTGCCAAACATTTGCCGCTTTAGCTTCTCACTGAACTGTTTTTGAGCCATTTTTCACTGACACTTTGTCGTATTGGCTTAGTTTTCCTCAACACTTGGCCGTATCCGCTAAGTTTTCCCCAGTTGAACTGTTTTTGGCTAACTTTTGCCCATTGTTTACCGCTTCTACTTGCCGTATAACTATTTTCAGGCCATTATTCACCGACGCTCATCCGTATCTGCTTAGTTTTCCCCAATGCTTAGCCGTATCCGCTTAATTTTCCCGAGCTGAACTGTTTTCGGGTCAGTTTTGCCCAACGTTTGCCGCTGGACTATTTTTGGGCCATTTTTCACCGACGTTTGGCCGTATCCGCCTAGCTTTCCACAACGCTTTGCCGCATCCGCTTAGTTTTGCCCTGCAGAACTGTTTTTGAATCTCTTTTGCCCAACGTTAGCCGCTTGCGCATGCTGCTGGACTGTTTTGGGTCCATTTTTCATCGATGCTTGGCCATATCCGCTTAGTTTTCTGCAACGCTTGTCTGCATCCACTTAGTTTTCCCCAGTTGAACTATTTTCGGGTCACTTTTGCCCAACGTTAAACGCTTACGCTTGCCGCTGGACTATTTTCGAGCCATTTTTCACCGACGCTTGGCCGTATCCGCTTAGTTTTCCCTAACACTTGGCCGCATCTGCTTAGTTTTCCCCAGTTGAACTATTTTCGGGTCACTTTTCCCCAACGTAAACCGTTTGCGATTCCCACTGGACTGTTTTTGGTTTATATTCCACCGATGCCTGGCCATATCTGCTTAGTTTTCCGCAACCCTTGACCACATCCGCTTCGTTTCCCCCTACTGAAATGTTTTCAAGTCACTTTTGCCCAATGTTAGCAGCTTGCACTTGCCACTTGCACTAGCAGCTGGACTGTTTTCAGACCATTTTTCACCAACGTTTAGCCGTATCCGCTTAGTTTTCCCCAACGCTTGGCCGCATCCGATTAGTTTTCCCCTGCTGAACTCTTTTCGGGTCACTTTTGCCCAACGTTAGCCGCTTGCGCTTGCCACATTCACTTGCCGCTGGACTATTTTCGGGCCATTTTTCACCGACACTTGGCTGTATCCGATTAGTTTCCCAGTTGAATTATTTTTGGGTCACTTTTGTCCAACGTTAACACCTTGCGCTTGTCGCTGGACTATTTTCGAGCCATTTTTCACCGACGCTTGGCCGTATCCGCTTAGTTTTCCGCAACGCTTGGCTGCATCCGCTTAGTTTTCCCTAGGTGAACTATTTTCGGGTCACTTTTGCCAAATGTTAACTGCTTGCGCTTGTCGCTGGTCTATTTTTGGGCCATTTTTAACAGACGCTTGGCCGTATCCGCTTAGTTTTTCCCAACGCTTGGAGGAATCCGCTTAGTTTTCCCTAGCTGAACTGTTTTCGGATCACTTTTTCCCAACGTAAACTGTTTGCGCTTGCCGCTGAACTGTTTTTGGTCTATTTTTTGCCGACGCTTGACCGTATCTGCTTAGTTTTCCGCAACGCTTGGCCACATCCGCTTAGTTTTCCCCTGTTGAACTATTTTCGGGTCACTTGTACCCAACATTACCGCTTGCGCTTGTCGCTGGACTATTTTCGGGCCATTTTTCACCGATGCTTAGCCGTATCTGCTTAGTATTCCGCAACGCTTGGTCGGATCCGCTTAATTTTTCCCAGCTGAACTATTTTTGGATCACTTTTGCCCAACGTTAGCCGCTAGCGCTTGCCGCTAGAATATTTTTGTGTAATTTTTCACTGACGCTTGGCTGTATCCGCTAGTTTTCCGCAACGCTTAGCTGCATCCGCTAAGTTTTTCCCAGGTGAAATGATTTCGGGTCACTTTTTACCAACGTTAGCCCAGGTGAAATGTTTTTGGGCCAGTTGAACTGTTTTCGGTTCACTTTTACCGAACGTTAGCTGATTGCGCTTGCGGCTGGACTATTTTCGAGCCATTTTCCACTGACGCTTGTCCGTATCCGCTTAGTTTTACTCAGCTAAACACTTTTCAGATCACTTTGGCCCAACGTTAGCCAATTTTGCTTGCCGCTAAACTATTTTCGGTCCATTTTCAACCGACGCTTGGCCGTATCCGCTTGGTTTTCTGCAACGCTTGGCCGCATCCGGTTAGTTTTCTCCAGCTGAACTTTTATTGGGTCACTTTTGCCCAACATTAACCGGTTGCGCTTGCCGCTGAACTATTTTCGGGCCATTTTTCGCCGACGCTTAGCCGTATCCACTTAGTTTTCCCCAACGCTTGGCCACATCCGCTTAGTTTATCCTAGCTGAACTGTTTTCAGGTCACTTTCGCCCAACATTAGCCGCTGGACTATTTTGGGCCAATTTTGACCAACATTTGGTCGTATCTGCTTAGTTTTCCGCAACGCTTGGCCGCATCTGCTTAGTTTACCCCAGCTGAATGGTTTTCGGGTCACTTTTGCCCAACGTTTGCCTCTTGCGCTTGCCGCTGGACTATTTTCGAGATATTTTTCATCGACGCTTAGCCGTATCCGCTTAGTTTTCCCCAGCTAAATTGTTTTTGGGTCAATTTTTCCCAACGTTAGCCACTTGCACTTTTCGCTGGACTGATTTCGAGCCATTTTCACTGACACATGGCCGTATTCGTATAGTTTTCCCCAACGCTTAGCCGCATCCACTAAGTTTCCCCAAGCAGAACTTTTTTCGGGTCACTTTCGCCAAATGTTAGCCGCTGGACTGGTTTTGGCCATTTCTCAGCGATGCTTGTCCGATCCGCTTAGTTTTGCTGAACACTTTGCTTCATCCGCTTAGTTTTACTCAGCTAAACTGTTTTTAGGTCACTTTTGCCCAACGTTAACCGCTTGCGATTGCCGCTGAACTATTTTCGGGCCATTTTTCACCGACGCTTGGCCGTATCCGCTTAGTTTTCCCCAACGCTTAGCCGCATCCTGTAAGTTTTCCCAAGCATAACATTTTTTGGGTCACTTTCGCCAAACGTTAGCCGCTGGATTATTTTTTGGCCATTTTTCAGCAACGCTTGGCCGTATCCGCTTAGTTTTCCGCAACGCTTGGCTGCATCTGGTTAGTTTTCAACAACTGAACTTTTTTTTGGTCACTTTTGCCCAACGTTAACCGCCTGCGCTTGCCGCTGAACTATTTTCGGCCTATTTTTCACCAATGCTTGGCCGTATCCGCTTAGTTTAACCCAACGCTTGGTCATATCCGCTTAGTTTTCCCCAGCTGAACTGTTTTCAGGTCACTTTCGCAAAATGTTAGCCGCTTGTGCTTGCCCCTGGACTGTTTTTGGCCATTTTTCACCGACGCTTGGACATATCTGCTTAGTTTTCCGCAACGCTTGGCCGCATCTGGTTAGTTTTCTCCAGCTGAACTTTTATTGGGTCACTTTTGCCCAACATTAACCGCTTGCGCTTGTCACTGAACTATTTTCGGGCCATTTTTCACCGACGCTTGGCCATATCTGCTTAGTTTTCCACAACGCTTGGCCGCATTCGCTTAGTTTACCCCAACTGAACGGTTTTCGGGTCACTTTTTCCCAACGTTAACCGATTGCGCTTGCCGGTGTACTATTTTCGGGCCATTTTTCACGAATGCTTCCATATCCACTTAGTTTTCCCCAGCTGAACTTTTTTTGGGTAAATTTTGCTCAACGTTAGCTGCTTATGCTTGCCACTGGACAGATTTCGAGCCATTTTCACCAACGCTTGGCCGTATTCGCTTAGTTTTCCACAACACTTTGCCGCATCCGCTTAGTTTTCCAAGCTGAACTGTTTTCGAATCACTTATGCCCAACGTTAGTCACTTGCGCTTGCGGCTAGACTGTTTTCGGGCCATTTTTCACCGACGCTTGGCGGTATGCGCTTATTTTGCCCCAATGCTTGGCCGTATCCGCTTAGTTTTCCCCAACTGAACTATTTTCAGCTCACTTTTGCCCAACGTTACCCGCTTGCGCTTGCCGCTGGACTGTTTCGGGCCATTTTTCACCGAAGCTTGGTTGTATCTGCTTAGTTTTCCCCAATGCTTGGCCGCATCCGCTTAGTTTTCCCAAGCTGGACATTTTTTGGGTCACTTTTGCTCAACATTAGCCGCTTGCGATTGCTGTTGGACTGTTTTCGGTCCATTTTTCCCCGACGCTTGGCCGCATCCGTCTAATGTTTCCCAGCTGAACAGTTTTGGGGTCACTTTTGCCCAACGTGAGCCGCTTGTGCTTGCCGCTGGACTGTTTTCGAGCCATTTGTCACCGACGCTTGGCTGTATCTACTTTTCTTTCCCCAACGCTTGGCCGCATCCGCTTAGTTTTCCTCAGCTGAACTATTTTCGGGTCACTTTTGCCCAACGTAAACCTCTTGGGCTTGCCGCTGGACTGTTTTGAGTCTATTTTTCACCAACGTTTGGCCGTATCCGCTTAGTTTTCCGCCATGCTTGGCCGCATCCGCTTAGTTTTCCCTAGCTGAACTGTTTTTTTTGTCACTTTTTCCCAACGTTAATAGCTTGCACTTGCTGCTGGACTGTTTTGGGTCTATTTTTCACCGACTTTTGGCCGTATCCGCTTAGTTTTCACAATACTTGACCGCATCAGCTTAGTTTTCCCCAGCTAAACTATTTGTGGGTCAATTTCGCCCAACGTTAGCTGCTTGTGCTTGCGACTGGACTGATTTCGAGCCATTTTTCACCGACGCTTGGCCGTATCCGCTTAGTTTTCGACAACGCTTTGCCGCATCCGCTTTATTTCTCCCCTACTGAACTATTTTCAAATCACTTTTGCCCAACGTTAGCCGCTTGCATTTGCCGCTGGACTATTTTCGGACCATTTTTCACCGACGCTTGGCCGTATCCGCTTAGCTTTCCCCAACGCTTGGCCGCATCTGCTTAGTTTTCTCTAGCTGAACTATTTTCAGCTCACTTTTGCCCAACGTTACCCGCTTGCGCTTGCCGCTGGACTGTTCTGGGCCATTTTCACCAACGCTTGGCCGTATCTGCTCAGCTGTCCCCAACGCTTGTCCGCATCTGCTTAGTTTTCCCCAGCTGAACTATTTTCAACTCACTTTTGCCCAACGTTACCCGCTTGCGCTTGCCGCTGGACTGTTTTGGGCCATTTTTCACCGACGCATAGCCGTATCTGCTTAGTTTTCCCCAAAGCTTGGCCGCATCCGCTTAGTTTTCCCAAGCTGAACTGTTTTCAGGTCACTTTTTCCCAACGCAAAATTCTTGTGCTTGCCACTGGACTGTTTCGGGTCCATTTTTCACCGACGCTTGGCCGTATTTTCTTAGTTTTCCGCAACACTCGGCTGTATCCACTTAGTTTTTCCCAACTGAACTGTTTTCGGGTCACTTTTACCCAACATTAACCTCTTGCGCTTGCCGCTGGACTGTTTTGGGTCCATTTTACACCGACTTTTGGCCGTATCCGCTTAGTTTTCCACAATACTTGGCCGCATCAGCTTAGTTTTCCCCAGCTGAACTATTTGTGGGTCAATTTTGCCCAACATTAGCCGCTTGTGCTTGCCACTGGACTAATTTCGAGCCATTTTTCACTGACGCTTGGCCGTATCCACTTAGTTTTCGACAATGCTTTGCGGCATCCGCTTTATTTTTCCCGTACTGAACTATTTTCCAATCACTTTTGCCCAACGTTAGCCACTTGCATTTGCCGCTGAACTATTTTTGGATCATTTTTCACCGACGCTTGGCCGTATCCGCTTAGTTTTCCCCAACTCTTGGCCGCATCCGCTTAGTTTTCCCCAGCTGAACTGTTTTCGGGTCACTTTCGCCAAACGTTAGCCGCTTTGTGCTTGCCTCTTGACTGTTTTTGACCATTTTTCATCGAATCTTGGCTGTATCCGCTTAGTTTTCCGCAACACTTGGCCGCATCCGGTTAGTTTTCTCCAGCTCAACGGTTTTTGGGTCACTTTTGCCAAAAGTTAGCTGCTTGCGTTTACCGCTAGACTATTTTCGACAATTTTTCACTGACGCTTAGCCGTATCCGCTTAGTTTTCTCAATGCTTGGATGCATCCGGTTAGTTTTCCCCAGCTGAACTGTTTTCGGGTCACTTTTTCCCAACGTTAACCGCTTGCCGCTGAACTATTTTAGGGCCATTTTTCACTACTGCATGGTCGTATCCACTTAGTTTTCCCCAGCTGAAGCTTTTTAGGGTAAATTTTCCTCAACGTTAGCTGCTTGCGCTTGCCACTAGACTGATTTTGAGTCATTTTTGACCGACGCTTGGTCATATCCGCTTAGTTTTCGACAAAGCTTTGCTGCATCCACTTAATTTTCCCCTGCTGAACTGTTTTCGAACAACTTTTGCCCAACGTTAGCCACTTGCACTCGCCGCTGGACTATTTCTGGGAAATTTTTCACCGACGCTTGGAAGTATCCAATTAGTTTTCCCCAACACTTGGCCGCATCCGCATATTATTCCCCAGCAGAACTTTTTTCATCTCACTTTTGCCCAACGTTACCCGCTTGCGCTTGCCGTTGGACTGTTTTCGGCCATTTTTTACTGACGCTTGGCCGTATCTGCTTAGTTTTCCCCAACGCTTGGCCGCATCCGCTTTGTTTTCCCAAGCTGGACTATTTTTGGGTCACTTTTGCTCAACGTTAGCTGCTTGCGATTGCTGCTGGACTATTTTTGGTCGATTTTTCCCCGACGCTTGGCCGTATCCGCCTAGTTTTCCGCAATGCTTGGCCGTATCCGCTTAGTTTTCCTCAGCTGAACTATTTTTGGGTGAATTTTTCCAAACGTTAGCCGTTTGCGCTTGCCGCAGGACTATTTTCGGGCCATTTTTCACCAACGCTTAGCCGTATCCGCTTAGTTTTCCCCAACACTTAGTCGTATCTGCTTACTTTTCTGAGCTGAACTATTTTTGGGTCACTTTTGCCTAACGTTTGGTACTTGTGCTTGCCGTTGGACTATTTTTGGGTCATTTTTCACCTACGTTTGGCCGTATCCGCTTAGTTTTCCGCAACGCTTGGCCGCAACCGCCTAATGTTTCCCAGTTGAACAGTTTTCGGGTCACTTTTGCCCAACGTTAGCCGCTTTTGCTTGTCGCTGGACTGTTTTCAGGCCATTTTTCACCGATTCTTGGCTGTATCTGCTTAGTTTTCCGCAATGCTTGGCTGCATCCGCTTAGTTTTCCCCAGCTGAACTGTTTTCGGGCCACTTTTGCCCAACGTTAACCGCTTGCGCTTGCCGCTGGACTATTTTCGGGCCATTTTTCATCGACGGTTGGCCGTATCCGCTTAGTTTTCTGCAACGCTTGGCTGCATCCGCTTAGTTTTCCCCAGTTGAACAATTTTCGGGTCACTTTTTGCCAATTTAAGCCGCTTACGTTTGCTGTTGGACTGTTTTTCAGCCATTTTTCACTGACGCCTGGCCGTATCCGCTTAGTTTTACCCAACGCTTGGGCGCATCCGCTTAGTTTTCCCCAGCTGAATTGTTTTCGGGTGACTTTTGCCAACGTTAGCCGCTTGCGCTTGCCGCTGGACTATTTTTGGCCATTTTTCACCAACGTTTGGCCGTATCCGCTTAGTTTTCTGCAACGCTTGGCCGCATCCGCTTAGTTTACCCAAGGTGAACGATTTCGGGTCACTTTTGCCCAATGTTAGCCGCTTGTGTTTGCTGCTGGACTATTTTCGACCATTTTTCACCTACGCTTGGCCGTATACGCTTAGTTTTCCGCTACGCTTGGCTGCATCCGCTTAGTTTTCCCCAACTGAACTATTTTCGGGTCACTTTTGCCCAACGTAAACCGCTTGCGCTTGTTGCTGGACTGTTTTTGGGCCAATTTTAACAGACGCTTGACCGTATCTGCTTAGTTTTTCGCAACGCTTGGCCACATCCGGTTAGTTTTCCCCTGCTGAACTGTTTTCAGACCATTTTTCAACGATGCCTAGTCGTATCCGCTTAATTTTCCCCAGCTGAACTATTTTTGGGTCAATTTTGCCCAACGTTAGCCGCTTGCGCATGCCACTGGACTGATTTCAAGCCATTTTTCATTGACACTTGGCCGTATCCGCTTACTTTTTCGCAACGCTTGTCCCCATCCGCTTAGTTTTCCCCAACTGAACTGTTTTCGGGTCACTTTTGCCCTACGTAAACTGCTTACGCTTGCCGTTCTACTGTTTTTCGGCCATTTTTCACCGATGCTTTGCCGTATCCGCTTAGTTTACCCCAGCTGAACGGTTTTCGGGTCACTTTTTCCCAACGTTAGTCGCTGGACTGTTTTTGGCCAATTTTCATCGACGCTTGGCCGTATCCGCTTAGTTTTCCGCAACGCTTCGCTGCATCCGCTTAGTTTTCCCCAGATAAATAGTTTTCGGGTCACTTTTTCCCAACGTTAACCGCTTGCGCTTGCCGCTGAACTAATTTTCAGTCATTTTTCACCAACGCATGGCCGCATCCGCTTAGTTTTCTCCAACTGAATTATTTTTGCTTCACTTTTGCCCAACGTTAACCGCTTGCGCTTGCCGCTGGTCTGTTTTTGGGCCATTTTTCACTGATGCTTGGCCGTATCCGCTTAGTTTTCTACAACGCTTGGCCGCATTCGCTTAGTTTACCCCAGCTGAACGGTTTTCGGGTCACTTTTTCCCAACGTTGGCTGCTTTCGTTTGCCACTGGACTGTTTTTGGCCATTTTCACCGATGCTTGGCTGTATCCGTTTAGTTTTCCACAACGCTTGGCCACATCCGCATAGTTTTCCCGTGCTGAACTGTTTTCAAGTCACTTTTTCCCAACGTTAACCGCTTGCACTAGCCGCTGGACTGTTTTTCAGCCATTTTTCACCGACGCTTGGCCGTATCCGCTTAGTTTTACCCAACGCTTGGGCGCATCCGCTTAGTTTTCCCCAGCTGAACTGTTTTCGGGTGACTTTCGCCCAACGTTAGCCGCTTGCGCTTGCCACTGGACTGTTTTTGGCCATTTTTCACCGATGCTTGGCCGTATCCGCTTAGTTTTCTGCAATGCTTGGACGCATCCGCTTAGTTACCCCAGGTGAACGGTTTTCGGGTCACTTTTGCCCAACGTTTGCCTCTTGCACTTGCTGCTGGACTGTTTTGGGGCCATTTTTCACCAACGCTTGCCCGTATCCGCTTAGTTTTCCCCAGCTAAACTGTATTTGGGTCCATTTTCCCAACATGAGCCGCTTGCGCTTTCCGCTGGACTTATTTCGAGCCATTTTCACCGACGCTTGCCGTATCCGCTTAGTTTTCCACAACACTTTGCCGCATTCGCTTAGTTTTCTGAGCTGAACTGTTTTCAAATCACGTTTGCCCAACATTAGCCGCTTGCACTTGCAGCTGGACTGTTTTCGGGCCATTTTTCACCGACGCTTGGCCATATTCGCTTATTTTTCCCCAACGCTTGGCCGTATCCGCTTAGTTTTCTCCAGCTGAACTATTTTCAGCTCATTTTTCCCAATCTTAACCGCTTGCGCTTGCCGCTGAACTGTTTTCGGATCACTTTTCACCGACGTATGGCCGTATCCGCTTATTTTCCCCAACGCTTAACCGTATCCGCATAATTTTCCCGAGCTGAACTGTTTGCGGGTCACTTTTCACGAACGTTAACCGCTTGCGCTTGCCACTGAACTATTTCGGGCCATTTTTCACCGACGCTTGCCCGAATCTGCTAAGTTTTCCACAACGCTTGGCCGCATCCGCTTAGTTTTCCCCAACTGAACTATTTTCGGGTCACTTTTGCTCAACGTTAGCTGCTTGCGATTGCTGCTGGACTATTTTTGGTCGATTTTTCCCCGACGCTTGGCCGTATCCGCCTAGTTTTCCGCAATGCTTGGCCGTATCCGCTTAGTTTTCCTCAGCTGAACTATTTTTGGGTGAATTTTTCCAAACGTTAGCCGTTTGCGCTTGCCGCAGGACTATTTTCGGGCCATTTTTCACCAACGCTTAGCCGTATCCGCTTAGTTTTCCCCAACACTTAGTCGTATCTGCTTACTTTTCTGAGCTGAACTATTTTTGGGTCACTTTTGCCTAACGTTTGGTACTTGTGCTTGCCGTTGGACTATTTTTGGGTCATTTTTCACCTACGTTTGGCCGTATCCGCTTAGTTTTCCGCAACGCTTGGCCGCAACCGCCTAATGTTTCCCAGTTGAACAGTTTTCGGGTCACTTTTGCCCAACGTTAGCCGCTTTTGCTTGTCGCTGGACTGTTTTCAGGCCATTTTTCACCGATTCTTGGCTGTATCTGCTTAGTTTTCCGCAATGCTTGGCTGCATCCGCTTAGTTTTCCCCAGCTGAACTGTTTTCGGGCCACTTTTGCCCAACGTTAACCGCTTGCGCTTGCCGCTGGACTATTTTCGGGCCATTTTTCATCGACGGTTGGCCGTATCCGCTTAGTTTTCTGCAACGCTTGGCTGCATCCGCTTAGTTTTCCCCAGTTGAACAATTTTCGGGTCACTTTTTGCCAATTTAAGCCGCTTACGTTTGCTGTTGGACTGTTTTTCAGCCATTTTTCACTGACGCCTGGCCGTATCCGCTTAGTTTTACCCAACGCTTGGGCGCATCCGCTTAGTTTTCCCCAGCTGAATTGTTTTCGGGTGACTTTTGCCAACGTTAGCCGCTTGCGCTTGCCGCTGGACTATTTTTGGCCATTTTTCACCAACGTTTGGCCGTATCCGCTTAGTTTTCTGCAACGCTTGGCCGCATCCGCTTAGTTTACCCAAGGTGAACGATTTCGGGTCACTTTTGCCCAATGTTAGCCGCTTGTGTTTGCTGCTGGACTATTTTCGACCATTTTTCACCTACGCTTGGCCGTATACGCTTAGTTTTCCGCTACGCTTGGCTGCATCCGCTTAGTTTTCCCCAACTGAACTATTTTCGGGTCACTTTTGCCCAACGTAAACCGCTTGCGCTTGTTGCTGGACTGTTTTTGGGCCAATTTTAACAGACGCTTGACCGTATCTGCTTAGTTTTTCGCAACGCTTGGCCACATCCGGTTAGTTTTCCCCTGCTGAACTGTTTTCAGACCATTTTTCAACGATGCCTAGTCGTATCCGCTTAATTTTCCCCAGCTGAACTATTTTTGGGTCAATTTTGCCCAACGTTAGCCGCTTGCGCATGCCACTGGACTGATTTCAAGCCATTTTTCATTGACACTTGGCCGTATCCGCTTACTTTTTCGCAACGCTTGTCCCCATCCGCTTAGTTTTCCCCAACTGAACTGTTTTCGGGTCACTTTTGCCCTACGTAAACTGCTTACGCTTGCCGTTCTACTGTTTTTCGGCCATTTTTCACCGATGCTTTGCCGTATCCGCTTAGTTTACCCCAGCTGAACGGTTTTCGGGTCACTTTTTCCCAACGTTAGTCGCTGGACTGTTTTTGGCCAATTTTCATCGACGCTTGGCCGTATCCGCTTAGTTTTCCGCAACGCTTCGCTGCATCCGCTTAGTTTTCCCCAGATAAATAGTTTTCGGGTCACTTTTTCCCAACGTTAACCGCTTGCGCTTGCCGCTGAACTAATTTTCAGTCATTTTTCACCAACGCATGGCCGCATCCGCTTAGTTTTCTCCAACTGAATTATTTTTGCTTCACTTTTGCCCAACGTTAACCGCTTGCGCTTGCCGCTGGTCTGTTTTTGGGCCATTTTTCACTGATGCTTGGCCGTATCCGCTTAGTTTTCTACAACGCTTGGCCGCATTCGCTTAGTTTACCCCAGCTGAACGGTTTTCGGGTCACTTTTTCCCAACGTTGGCTGCTTTCGTTTGCCACTGGACTGTTTTTGGCCATTTTCACCGATGCTTGGCTGTATCCGTTTAGTTTTCCACAACGCTTGGCCACATCCGCATAGTTTTCCCGTGCTGAACTGTTTTCAAGTCACTTTTTCCCAACGTTAACCGCTTGCACTAGCCGCTGGACTGTTTTTCAGCCATTTTTCACCGACGCTTGGCCGTATCCGCTTAGTTTTACCCAACGCTTGGGCGCATCCGCTTAGTTTTCCCCAGCTGAACTGTTTTCGGGTGACTTTCGCCCAACGTTAGCCGCTTGCGCTTGCCACTGGACTGTTTTTGGCCATTTTTCACCGATGCTTGGCCGTATCCGCTTAGTTTTCTGCAATGCTTGGACGCATCCGCTTAGTTACCCCAGGTGAACGGTTTTCGGGTCACTTTTGCCCAACGTTTGCCTCTTGCACTTGCTGCTGGACTGTTTTGGGGCCATTTTTCACCAACGCTTGCCCGTATCCGCTTAGTTTTCCCCAGCTAAACTGTATTTGGGTCCATTTTCCCAACATGAGCCGCTTGCGCTTTCCGCTGGACTTATTTCGAGCCATTTTCACCGACGCTTGCCGTATCCGCTTAGTTTTCCACAACACTTTGCCGCATTCGCTTAGTTTTCTGAGCTGAACTGTTTTCAAATCACGTTTGCCCAACATTAGCCGCTTGCACTTGCAGCTGGACTGTTTTCGGGCCATTTTTCACCGACGCTTGGCCATATTCGCTTATTTTTCCCCAACGCTTGGCCGTATCCGCTTAGTTTTCTCCAGCTGAACTATTTTCAGCTCATTTTTCCCAATCTTAACCGCTTGCGCTTGCCGCTGAACTGTTTTCGGATCACTTTTCACCGACGTATGGCCGTATCCGCTTATTTTCCCCAACGCTTAACCGTATCCGCATAATTTTCCCGAGCTGAACTGTTTGCGGGTCACTTTTCACGAACGTTAACCGCTTGCGCTTGCCACTGAACTATTTCGGGCCATTTTTCACCGACGCTTGCCCGAATCTGCTAAGTTTTCCACAACGCTTGGCCGCATCCGCTTAGTTTTCCCCAACTGAACTATTTTCGGGTCACTTTTGCCCAACGTTAATCGCTTGCGCGTGCCTCTGGACTATTTTCAGGCCATTTTTCACTGACGCTTGGCCGTATCCATTTAGTTTTCCCCAGTTGAACTGTTTTTGGGTCAATTTTGCCCAACGTTAGCTGCTTGCGCTTGCCACTGGATTGATTTCGAGCCATTTTTCACCGATGCTTGGTCGTATCGGCTTAGTTTTCGACAACGCATTGCTGCATCCGCTTAGTTTTCCCCTGCTGAACTGTTTTCAAATCACTTTTGCCTAACGTTAGCCACTTGTACTTGCCGCTGGACTGTTTTCGGGCCATTTTTCACCGACGCTTGGCCGTATCCGCTTAGTTTTCCCCAACGCTTGGCCGCATCCTCTTAGTCTTCCCCAGTTGATCTATTTTCAGCTCACTTTTGCCCAACATTACCCGCTTGCGCTTGTTGCTGGACTGTTTCGGGCCATTTTTCATCGACGCTTGGCGGTATCTGCTTAGTTTTCCCCAAAGCTTGGTCGCATCAGCTTAGTTTTCGAAAGCTGAACTGTTTTCAGGTCACTTTTGCCAAACATAAACCGTTTGCACTTGCCACTAGACTGATTTTGGGTCTATTTTTCACTGACGCTTGGCCGTATCTGCTTAGTTTCCACAACGCTTGGCCACATCTGCTTAGTTTTCCCTACTGAACTGATTTTCGGGTCACTTTTGTCCAACGTTAGGAGCTTGCGCTTGCCGCTGGACTGTTTCCGGGCTATTTTTACCGGATGCTTGGCCATATCGGCTTAGTTTTCCCCAAGGCTTGGCCGCATCCGCTTAGTTTTTCTCAGCAGAACTATTTTTGGGTCACTTTTGCCCAACGTAAACCTCTTGCGCTTACCGCTGGACTGTTTTGGGTCCATTTTTCACCGAACCTTGACCATATCCGCTTAGTTTTCCGCAATGCTTGGATGCATACGCTTAGTTTTCCCCAGTTGAACAATTTTCGGGTCACTTTTCCCAACGTTAGCCTCTTGCGTTTGTCGCTGGACTGTTTTCGGCCATTTTTCAACGACACTTGGCCGTATCTGCTTAGTTTTCCCCAACGCTTGCCCGCATCCGCTTAGTTTTCCCCAGCTGAACATTTTCCGGGTAACTTTTGCCTAACGTTAGCCGCTGGACTATTTTCAGCCATTTTTCACCGACGCTCGCTTAGTTTTCCCCAGTTGAACTGTTTTTGGGTCACTTTTGCCCAACGTTAGTCACTTTCGATCGCCGCTGGACTGTTTTCGGTCCAATTTTCACCGATGCTTGGCCTTGTCCGCTTAGTTTTCCGCAACGCTTTGCCGTATCTGCTTAGTTTTCCCCAACTGAACTATTTTTGGGTCACTTTTGCCCAACGTTAGCAGCTTGTGCTTGACGCTGGACTGTTTCCGGGCCATTTTTCACCGACGCTAGCCGTATTTGCTTCATTTTCCCCAACGCTTGGCCGCACCCTCTTAGTTTTCCTAAGATGAACTATTTTTGGGTCACTTTTGCCCAACGTAAACATCTTACGCTTGCCGTTGGACTGTTTTGGGTCCATTTTTCACCGACACTTGGCCGAATCCGCTTAGTTTTCTGCAATGCTTGGCCGCATCCGCTTAGTTTTCCCCAGCTGAACTGTTTTCTATTGTCACTTTTGCCCAACGTTAACACCTTGCACTTGCCGCTGGACTGTTTTCAGGTCATTTTTCACCGACGCTAGGCCGTATCTGCTTAGTTTTCCCCAACGCTTGGCTGCGTCCGCTTAATTTTCCCCAGCTAAACTATTTTCAGCTCAATTTTTCCCAACATTACTCGCTTGCGCTTACCGCTGGATGGTTTTCGGCCATTTTTCACCGACACTTGGCCGTATCCGCTTAGTTTTCCACAACGCTTGGCCGCATCTGCTTAGTTTTCCCCAGCTAAATGGTTTTCGGGTCACTTTTCCCCAACGTTAGCAGCTTGTGCTTGACGCTAGACTGTTTTCGGACCATTTTTCACAGACGTTAGCTGTATCAGCTTCATTTTTCCCAACGCTTGGCCGCATCCGCTTAGTTTTCGCCAGCTAAACTATCTTCAGCTCAATTTTTCCTAACATTACTCGCTTGCGCTTTCCGCTGGACTGTTTTTGGGCCATTTTTCACCAACGGTTGGTCGTATCCGCTTAGTTTTCCCCATTTGAACTGTTTTCGGTTCAGTTTTGCCCAACGTTAGCCGCTTGTGCTTGCCGCTGGACTGTTGTCGGGACATTTTTCACCGATGCTTGGCCGTATCTGCTTCATTTCGCACAATGCTTGGCCGCATCCGCATAGTTTTACTCAGCTGAACAGTTTTCGGGTCACTTTTGCCCAACGTAAACCTCTTGTGCTTGCTGCTGGACTGTTTTGGGTCAATTTTTCACCGACGCTTGGCCGTATCCACTTACTTTTCCGCAATGCTTGGCTGCATCCGCTTACTTTTCCCCAGCTGAACAGTTTTTTTGTCACTTTTGCCCAACATTAACAGCTTGCACTTGCCGTCGGACTGTTTTCGGGTCATTTTTCATCGACGCTTGGCTGTATCTGCTTAGTTTTCCCCAACGCTTGGCCGCATCCGCTTAGTTTTCCCCAAATGAACAGTATTCGGGTCACTTTTGCCCAATGTTCACTGCTTGCGCTTGCCGCTAGGCTATTTTCGGGCCTTTTTTCACCGATGCTTAGCCGTATACGCTTTGTTTTCCCCAACGCTTGGCCACATCCGCCAAATTTTTCATAGCTGAACTGTGACACTTTTGCCCAACGTTTGCCGCTTGCGCTTACTTGGACTGTTTCTAGTCCATTTTTCACCGACGCTTGGTCGTATCCGCTTAGTTTTCCCCAACACTTGGTTGCATCCGCTTAGTTTTTCCAAGTCGAAAGGTTTTCGGGTCACTTTCGCCCAACGTTAGCCGCTGGACTGTTTTCGGCCATTTTTCACCGACGCTTGGCTGTATTCGCTTAGTTTTCCGCAACGCTTGGTCACATCCGCTTAGTTTTCCCCAACTGAACGGTTTTTGGGTCAGTTTTGCCCAACGTTAGCAGCTTGCGTCTGCCGCTGGACTATTTTCGGCCATTTTTCACCGACACTTAGCTGTATCCGCTTTGTTTTCCGCAAAGCTTGGCCGGATCCGCTTAGTTTTCCCCAGCTGAACCGTTTTTAGGTCAATTTTGCCCAACGTTAGCCGCTTGCGCTTGCCGCTGAACTTTTTTTAGGCCATTTTTCACCGAGGCTTGGTCGTATCGGTTTAGTTTTCCGCAATGCTTGTCAGCATCCGCTTAGTTCTCGCCAGCTGAACTATTTTTGGGTCACTTTTGCCCACCGTTAACCGTGTGCGCTTGTCGTTGGACTGTTTTTGGGCCATTTTTCACCGATTCTTGGTTGTAACCTCTTAGTTTTTCGCAACGCTTGGCTGCATCCGCTTAGTTTTCCCCAGTTGAACTGGTTTCGGGTCACATTTGCCCAACGATAGCCGCTTGATAGTTTTCGGGCCATTTTTCACCGATGCTTAGCCGTATCCACTTAGTTTTCCCCAATGCTTGGCCGTATCCGCCTTATTTTTCCCAGCTGAACTTTTTTTGGGTTACTTTTGCCCGACGTTACCCCGCTTACGCTTGCTGCTGGACTATTTTCGGTCATTTTTCACCGATGCTTGGCTGTATTCGCTTAGTTTTCCGCAACGCTGGGCCACATCCGCTTAGTTTTCCCCAGCTGAACGGTTTTTGGGTCAGTTTTGCCCAACGTAAACCTCTTGTGCTTGCTGCTGGACTATTTTGGGTTAATTTTTCACCGACGCTTGGCTGTATTCGCTTACTTTTCCGCAATGCTTGGCCGCATCCGCTTACTTTTCCCCAGCTGAACAGTTTTTGGGTCACTTTTGCCCAACGTTAATCGCTTGCGCTTGCCGCTGGACTGCTTTCGGGCCATTTTTCACAGACGCTTGGTCGTATCCACTTAGTTTTCTGCAACGCTTGGCCGCATCCGATTAGTTTACCCCAGCTGAACGGTTTTCGGGTCACTTTTGCCCAATGTTAGCCGGTTGTGTTTGCTGCGAGACTGTTTTCGGCTTAGTTTTCCGCAACACTTGGTCGTATCCGCTTAGTTTTACCCAACCCTTGGGCGCATCCACTTAGTTTTCCCCGGCTGAAATGTTTTCAGGTTACTTTCGCCCAACGTTAGCCGCTTGCGCTTGCCGCTGGACTATTTTTGGCCATTTTTCACCGACACTTGGCCGTATCCGCTTAGTTTTCTGCAACGCTTGGCCACATCCGATTAATTTACCCCAGCTGAACGGTTTTCAGGTCACTTTTGCCCAATGTTAGCCGCTTGTGTTTGCTGCGAGACTGTTTTCAGCCATTTTTCACTGACGCTTAGTCGTATCCGCTTAGTTTTCGACAACGCTTGGCTGCATTCGCTTAGTTTTTCCCAGCTGAATTGTTTTCGGGTCACTTTTGCCCAATGTTAACCGCTTGCCGCTGGACTATTTTCGGACCATTTTTCGATTTTTCCGTATCCGCTGGACTATTTTTAGGTCAATTTTGCCCAATGTTAGCCGCTTGCGCTTGCCACTGGACTGATTTCGAGCCATTTTTCATCGACGCTTGGCCGCATCCGCTTAGTTTTCCCCAACTAAACTATTTTCATGTCACTTTTTCCCCACGTAAACCACTTGCGCTTGCCGCTGGACTGTTTTTGGGCCATTTTTCAGCGACGCTTGGCCGTATCCGCTAAGTTTTCCCCAACGCTTGGCCGCTTCCACTTAGTTTTCCCCAGCTGAACTGTTTTTGGATCACTTTTGCCCAACGTTAGCCGCTGGACAGTTTTCGGGCCATTTTTTACCAACGCTTAGTCGTATCCACTTAATTTTTCCGAGTTGAACTATTTTTGGGTCACTTTTTGCCAAACATTTGCTGCTTCAGCTTCTCGCTGAACTATTTTTGAGCCATTTTTCACTGACACTTTGTCGTATTGGCTTAGTTTTCCTCAACACTTGGCCGTATCCGCTTAGTTTTCCCCAGTTGAACTGTTTTTGGCTAACTTTTGCCCATTGTTTACCGCTTCTACTTGCCGTATAACTATTTTCGGGCCATTATTCACCGACGCTCATCCGTATCTGCTTAGTTTTCCCCAATGCTTAGCCGTATCAGCTTAATTTTCCCAAGCTGAACTGTTTTTGGGTCAGTTTTGCCCAACGTTTGCCGCATGTGCTTGCCGCTGGACTATTTTTGGGCCATTTTTCACCGACGTTTGGCCGTATCCGCCTAGCTTTCCACAACGCTTTGCTGCATCCGCTTAGTTTTGCCCTGCAGAACTGTTTTTGAATCTCTTTTGCCCAACGTTAGCCGCTTGCGCTTGCTGCTGGACTGTTTTGGGTCCATTTTTCATCGATGCTTGGCCGTATCCGCTTAGTTTTCTGCAACGCTTGTCTGCATCCGCTTAGTTTTTCCCAGTTGAACTATTTTCGGGTCACTTTTGCCCAATGTTAAACGCTTGCGCTTGCCGCTGGACTATTTTCGAGCCATTTTTCACCGACGCTTGGCCGTATCTGCTTAGTTTTCCCCAACACTTGGCCGCATCTGCTTAGTTTTCCCCAGTTGAACTATTTTCGGGTCACTTTTCGCCAACGTAAACCATTTGCGATTCCCACTGGACTGTTTTTGGTTTATATTCCACCGATGCTTGGCCATATCTGCTTAGTTTTCCGCAACCCTTGACCACATCCGCTTCGTTTCCCCCTACTGAAATGTTTTCAAGTCACTTTTGCCCAATGTTAGCAGCTTGCACTTGCCACTTGCACTAGCAGCTGGACTATTTTCAGGCCATTTTTCACCAACGTTTAGCTGTATCCGCTTAGTTTTCCCCAACGCTTGGCCGCATCCTATTAGTTTTCCCCTACTGAACTCCTTTCGGGTCACTTTTGCCCAACGTTAGCCGCTTGTGCTTGCCACATTCACTTGCCGCTGGACTATTTTCGAGCCATTTTTCACCGACGCTTGGCTGTATCCGATTAGTTTCCCAGTTGAATTATTTTCGGGTCACTTTTGTCCAACGTTAACACCTTGCGCTTGCCGCTGGACTATTTTCGAGCCATTTTTCACCGACGCTTGGCCGTATCCGCTTAGTTTTCCGCAACGCTTGGCTGCATCCGCTTAGTTTTCCCTAGGTGAACTATTTTCGGGTCACTTTTGCCAAATGTTAACTACTTGCGCTTGTCGCTGGTCTATTTTTGGGTCATTTTTAACAGACGCTTGGCCGTATCCGCTTAGTTTTTCCCAACGCTTGGAGGAATCCGCTTAGTTTTCCCTAGCTGAACTGTTTTCGGATCACTTTTTCCCAACGTAAACTGTTTGCGCTTGCCGCTGAACTGTTTTTGGTCTATTTTTTGCCGACGCTTGATCGTATCTGCTTAGTTTTCCGCAACGCTTGGCCACATCCGCTTAGTTTTCCCCTGTTGAACTATTTTCGGGTCACTTGTACCCAACATTACCGCTTGCGCTTGCCGCTGGACTATTTTCGGGCCATTTTTCACCGATGCTTAGCCGTATCTGCTTAGTATTCTGCAACGCTTGGCCGGATCCGCTTAATTTTTCCCAGCTGAACTGTTTTTGGATCACTTTTGCCCAACGTTAGCCGCTTGCGCTTGCCGCTAGAATATTTTTGTGTAATTTTTCACCGATGCTTGGCTGTATCCGCTAGTTTTCCGCAACGCTTAGCTGCATCCGCTAAGTTTTTCCCAGGTGAAACGATTTCGGGTCACTTTTTACCAACGTTAGCCCAGGTGAAATGTTTTCGGGCCAATTGAACTGTTTTCGGTTCACTTTTACCGAACGTTAGCCGATTGCGCTTGCGGCTGGACTATTTTCGAGCCATTTTCCACTGACGCTTGTCCGTATCCGCTTAGTTTTACTCAGCTAAACAATTTTCAGATCACTTTGGCCCAACGTTAGCCAATTTTGCTTGCCGCTAAACTGTTTTCGTGCCATTTTCAACCGACGCTTGGTCGTATCCGCTTAGTTTTTTGCAACGCTTGGCCGCATCCGGTTAGTTTTCTCCAGCTAAACTTTTATTGGGTCACTTTTGCCCAACGTTAACCGCTTGCGCTTGCCGCTGAACTATTTTCGGGCCATTTTTCGCCGACGCTTAGCCGTATCCACTTAGTTTTCCCCAACGCTTGGCCACATCCGCTTAGTTTATCCTAGCTGAACTGTTTTCAGGTCACTTTCGCCCAACATTAGCTGCTAGACTATTTTCGGCCAATTTTGACCGACATTTGGTCGTATCTGCTTAGTTTTCCGCAACGCTTGGCCGCATATGCTTAGTTTACCCCAGCTGAATGGTTTTCGGGTCACTTTTGCCCAACGTTTGCCTCTTGCGCTTGCCGCTGGACTGTTTTCGGGATATTTTTCACCGATACTTGGCCGTATCCGCTTAGTTTTCCCCAGCTAAATTGTTTTTGGGTCAATTTTTCCCAACGTTAGCCGCTTGCACTTTTCGCTGGACTGATTTCAAGCCATTTTCACCGACGCATGGTCGTATTCGTATAGTTTTCCCCAACGCTTAGCCGCATCCACTAAGTTTCCCCAAGCAGAACTTTTTTCGGGTCACTTTCGCCAAATGTTAGCCGCTGGACTGGTTTTGGCCATTTCTCAGCGATGCTTGTCCGATCCGCTTAGTTTTGCCGAACACTTTGCTTCATCCGCTTAGTTTTACTCAGCTAAACTGTTTTCAGGTCACTTTTGCCCAACGTTAACCGCTTGTGATTGCCGCTGAACTATTTTCGGGCCATTTTTCACCGACGCTTGGTCGTATCCGCTTAGTTTTCCCCAACGCTTAGCCGCATCCTCTAAGTTTTCCCAAGCATAACATTTTTCGGGTCACTTTCGCCAAACGTTAGCCGCTGGATTATTTTTTGGCCATTTTTTAGCAACGCTTGGCCGTATCCGCTTAGTTTTCCGCAATGCTTGGCTGCAGCTGGTTAGTTTTCAACAACTGAACTTTTTTTTGGTCACTTTTGCCCAACGTTAACCGCCTGCGCTTGCCGCTGAACTATTTTCGGCCCATTTTTCACCAACGCTTGGCCGTATCCGCTTAGTTTAACCCAACGCTTGGTCGCATCCGCTTAGTTTTCCCCAACTGAACTGTTTTCGGGTCACTTTCGCAAAATGTTAGCCGCTTGTGCTTGCCGCTGGACTGTTTTTGGCCATTTTTCACCGACGCTTGGACATATCTGCTTAGTTTTCCGCAACGCTTGGCCGCATCCGCTTAGTTTACCCCAACTGAATGGTTTTCGGGTCACTTTTTCCCAATGTTAACCGATTGCGCTTGCCGGTGTACTATTTTCGGGCCATTTTTCACGAATGCTTCCATATCCACTTAGTTTTCCCCAGCTGAACTTTTTTTGGGTAAATTTTGCTCAACGTTAGCTGCTTGTGCTTGCCACTGGACAGATTTCGAGCCATTTTCACCGACGCTTGGCCGTATTCGCTTAGTTTTCCACAACACTTTGCCGCATCCGCTTAGTTTTCCGAGCTGAACTGTTTTCGAATCACTTATGCCCAATGTTAGTCGCTTGCGCTTGCGGCTAGACTGTTTTCGGGCCATTTTTCACCGACGCTTGGCGGTATGCGCTTATTTTGCCCCAACGCTTGGCCGCATCAGCTTAGTTTTCCCCAACTGAACTATTTTCAGCTCACTTTTGCCCAACGTTACCCGCTTGCGCTTGCCGCTGGACTGTTTCAGGCCATTTTTCACCGAAGCTTGGTTGTATCTGCTTAGTTTTCCCCAACGCTTGGCCGCATCCGCTTAGTTTTCCGAAGCTGGACATTTTTTGGGTCACTATTGTTCAACGTTAGCCGCTTGCGATTGCTGTTGGACTGTTTTCGGTCCATTTTTCCCCGACGCTTGGCCGCATCCGTCTAATGTTTCCCAGCTGAACAGTTTTGGGGTCACTTTTGCCCAACGTGAGCCGCTTGTCCTTGCCGCTGGACTGTTTTCGAGCCATTTGTCACCGATGCTTGGCCGTATCTACTTTATTTTCCCCAACGCTTGGCCGCATCCACTTAGTTGTCCTCAGCTGAACTATTTTCGGGTCACTTTTGCCCAACGTAAACCTCTTGGGCTTGCCGCTGGACTGTTTTGAGTCTATTTTTCACCAACATTTGGCCGTATCCGCTTAGTTTTCCGCCATGCTTGGCCGCATCCGCTTAGTTTTCCCTAGCTGAACTGTTTTTTTTGTCACTTTTTCCCAACGTTAACAGCTTGCACTTGCTGCTGGACTGTTTTGGGTCCATTTTTCACCGACTTTTGGCCGTATCCACTTAGTTTTCACAATACTTGGCCGCATCAGCTTAGTTTCCCCAGCTAAACTATTTGTGGGTCAATTTCGCCCAATGTTAGCCGCTTGTGCTTGCCACTGGACTGATTTCGAGCCATTTTTCACCGACGCTTGGCCGTATCCGCTTAGTTTTCGACAATGCTTTGCCGCATCCTCTTTATTTTTCCCGTACTGAACTGTTTTCCAATCACTTTTGCCCAACGTTAGCCGCTTGCATTTGCCGCTGAACTATTTTCGGGCCATTTTTCACCGACGCTTGGCCGTATTCGCTTAGCTTTCTCGAATGCTTGGCCGCATTTGCTTAGTTCTCCCCAGCTGAACTATTTTCAGCTCACTTTTGCCCAACGTTACCCGCTTTGTGCTTGCCGCTGGACTGTTTTGGGCCATTTTTCACCGACGCTTGGCCGTATCTGCTTAGTTTTCCCCAAAGATTGGCCGCATCCGCTTAGTTTTCCTCAGCTGAACAATTTTCAGATCACTTTTGCCCAACGTAAATTTCTTGGGCTTGCCGCTGGACTGTTTCATGTCCATTTTTCACCGACGCTTGGTCGTATCCGCTTAGTTTTCGACAACGCTTTGCCACATCCGCTTTATTTTCCCCCTACTGAACTGTTTTCGAATCAGTTTTGCCCAACGTTAACCGCTTGCATTTGCCGCTGGACTGTTTTCGGGCCATTTTTCACCGACGCTTGGCCGTATCCGCTTAGTTTTCCCCAACGCTTGGCCGCATCCGCTTAGTTTTCCCCAGCTAAACTGCTTTCGGGTCACTTTTGCCAAATGTTAGCCGCTTGCGCTTGCCGCTGAACTATTTTTGGGCCATTTTTCACCGATACTTAGCCTTATCCAGTTAGTTTTCCCCAATGCTTGGCCGCATCCGCTTAGTTTTTCCTAGCTGAACTAGTTTCGGGTCACTTTCACCAAACGTTAGCCACTTGTGGTTCCCTCTGGACTGTTTTCAAACATTTTTCACCGACGCATGGCCGTATCGGCTTAGTTTTTCGCAACGCTTGGCCTTATCCGGTTACTTTCTCCACCTGAACTTTTATTGGGTCACTTTTGCCCAATGTTAACCGCTTGCGCTTGCCGCTGAACTATTTTTGGATCATTTTTCACCGACACTTGGCCGTATCTGCTTAGTTTTCCCCAACTCTTGGCCGCATCCGCTTAGTTTTCCCCAGCTGAACTGTTTTCGGGTCACTTTCGCCAAACGTTAGCCGCTTTGTGCTTGCCTCTTGACTGTTTTCGACCATTTTTCATCGACTCTTGGCCATATCCGCTTAGTTTTCCGCAACACTTGGCCGCATCCGGTTAGTTTTCTCCAGCTGAACGGTTTTTGGGTCACTTTTGCCAAACGTTAGCTGCTTGCGTTTACCGCTAGACTGTTTTTGACAATTTTTCACTGACGCTTAGCCGTATCCACTTAGTTTTCTCAACGCTTGGATGCATCCGCTTAGTTTTCCCCAGCTGAACTGTTTTCGGGTCACTTTTTCCCAACGTTAACCGCTTGCCGCTGGACTATTTTCGGGCCATTTTTCACTACTGCTTGGCCGTATCCACTTAGTTTTCCCCAGCTGAAGCTTTTTAGGGTAAATTTTCCTCAACGTTAGCTGCTTGCGCTTGCCACTGGACTGATTTTGAGTCATTTTTGACCGACGCTTGGTCATATCCGCTTAGTTTTCGACAAAGCTTTGCTGCATCCACTTAATTTTCCCCTACTGAACTGTTTTCGAACAACTTTTGCCCAACGTTAGCCGCTTGCACTCGCCACTGGACTATTTCTGGGAAATTTTTCACCGACGCTTGGAAGTATCCAATTAGTTTTCCCCAACACTTGGCCGTATCCGCATATTATTCCCCAGCAGAACTTTTTTCATCTCACTTTTGCCCAACGTTACCCGTTTGCGCTTACCGTTGGACTGTTTTCGGCCATTTTTTACCGACGCTTGGCCGTATCTGCTTAGTTTTCCCCAACGCTTGGCCACATCCGCTTAGTTTTCCCAAGCTGGACTATTTTTGGGTCACTTTTGCTCAACGTTAGCCGCTTGCGATTGCTGCTGGACTGTTTTCGGTCGATTTTTCCCCGACGCTTGGCCATATCCGCCTAGTTTTCCGCAATGCTTGGCCGTATCCGCTTAGTTTTCCTCAGCTGAACTATTTTTGGGTGAATTTTTCCCAACGTTAGCTGCTTGCGATTGCTGCTGGACTGTTTTCGGTCCATTTTTCCCCGACGCTTGGCCATATCCGCCTAGTTTTCCGCAATGCTTGGCCGTATCTGCTTAGTTTTCCTCAGCTGAACTATTTTTGGGTGAATTTTTCCAAAGGTTAGCCGTTTGCGCTTGCCACAGGACTATTTTCGAGCCATTTTTCACCAACGCTTAGTCGTATCCGCTTAGTTTTCCCCAACACTTAGCCATATCTGCTTACTTTTCTGAGCTGAACTGTTTTTGGGTCACTTTTGCCTAACGTTTGGTACTTGTTCTTGCCGTTGGACTATTTTTGGGTCATTTTTCACCTATGCTTGGCCGTATCCGCTTAGTTTTCCGCAACGCTTGGCCGCAACCGCCTAATGTTTCCCAGTTGAACAGTTTTCGGGTCACTTTTGCCCAACGTTAGCCGCTTTTGCTTGTCGCTGAACTGTTTTCAGGCCATTTTTCACCGATTCTTGGCTGTATCTGCTTAGTTTTTCGCAATGCTTGGCTGCATCCGCTTAGTTTTCCCCAGCTGAACTATTTTCGGGCCACTTTTGCCCAACGTTAACCGCTTGCGCCTGCCGCTGGACTATTTTCGGGCCTATTTTTCATCGACGCTTGGCCGTATCCGCTTAGTTTTCTGCAACGCTTGGCTCCATCCGCTTAGTTTTCCCCAGTTGAACAATTTTCGGGTCACTTTTTGCCAATTTAAGCCGCTTACATTTGCTGTTGGACTGTTTTTCAGCCATTTTTCACCGACGCTTGGCCGTATCCGCTTAGTTTTACCCAACGCTTGGGCGCATCCGCTTAGTTTTCCCCAGCTAAATTGTTTTCGGGTGACTTTTGCCCAACGTTAGCTGCTTGCGCTTGCCGCTGGACTATTTTTGGCCATTTTTCACCGACGCTTGGCCGTATCCACTTAGTTTTCTGCAACGCTTGGCCGCATCCGCTTAGTTTACCCAAGGTGAACGATTTCGGGTCACTTTTGCCCAATGTTAGCCGCTTGTGTTTGCTGCTGGACTATTTTCGACCATTTTTCACCTACGCTTGGCCGTATACGCTTAGTTTTCCGCTACGCTTGGCTGCATCCGCTTAGTTTTCCCCAACTGAATTATTTTCGCGTCACTTTTGCCCAACGTTAACCGCTTGCGCTTGCTGCTGGTCTGTTTTTGGGCCATTTTTAACAGACGCTTGGCCGTATCCGCTTAGTTTTTGCAAAGGCTTGGCAGCATCCGCTTAGTTTTCCCTGGCTAAACTATTTTCGGATGACTTTTGCCCAACGTAAACCATTGGCGCTTGTTGCTGGACTGTTTTTGTTCTATTTTTCACCGACGCTTGACCGTATCTGCGTAGTTTTTCGCAACGCTTGGCCACATCTGGTTAGTTTTCCCCTGCTGAACTATTTTCGGACCATTTTTCAACGATGCCTGGTTGTATCCGCTTACTTTTCCCCAGCTGAACTATTTTTGGGTCAATTTTGCCCAACGTTAGCCGCTTGCGCATGCCACTGGACTGATTTGGAGCCATTTTTCATTGACGCTTGGCCATATCCGCTTACTTTTCCGCAACGCTTGTCCCCATCCGCTTAGTTTTCCCCAACTGAGCTGTTTTCGGGTCACTTTTGCCCTACGTAAACTGCTTACGCTTGCCGTTCTACTGTTTCTCGGCCATTTTTCACCGATGCTTTGCCGTATCCGCTTAGTTTACCCTAGCTGAACTGTTTTCGGGTCACTTTTTCCCAACGTTAGCCGCTGGACTATTTTTGGCCAATTTTCATCGACGCTTGGCCGTATCCGCTTAGTTTTCCGCAACGCTTCGCTGCATCCGCTTAGTTTTCCCCAGATAAACAGTTTTCAGGTCGCTTTTTCCCAACGTTAACCGCTTGCGCTTGCCGCTGAACTAATTTTCAATCATTTTTCACCAACGCATGGCCGCATCCGCTCAGTTTTCCCCAACCAAATTATTTTCGCTTCACTTTTGCCCAACGTTAACCACTTGCGCTTGCCGCTGGTCTGTTTTTGGGCCATTTTTCACTGATGCTTGGCCGTATCCGCTTAGTTTTCTACAACGCTTGGCCGCATTCGCTTAGTTTACCCCAGCTGAACGGTTTTCGGGTCACTTTTTCCCAACGTTGGCCGCTTTCGTTTGCCGCTGGACTGTTTTTGGCCATTTTCACCGATGCTTGGCCGTATCCGTTTAGTTTTCCGCAACGCTTGGCCACATCCGCTTAGTTTTACCCAGCTAAACTATTTTCAAGTCACTTTTTCCCAACGTTAACCACTTGCACTAGCCGCTGGACTGTTTTTCAGCCATTTTTCACCGACGCTTGGCCGTATCCGCTTAGTTTTACCCAACGCTTGGGCGCATCCGCTTAGTTTTCCCCAGCTGAACTGTTTTCGGGTGACTTTCGCCCAACGTTAGCCGCTTGCACTTGCCACTGGACTGTTTTTGGCCATTTTTCACCGACGCTTGGCCGTATCCGCTTAGTTTTCTGCAATGCTTGGACGCATCCGCTTAGTTACCCCAGGTGAACGGTTTCCGGGTCACTTTTGCCCAACGTTTGCCTCTTGCACTTGCTGCTGGACTGTTTTGGGGCCATTTTTCACCAACACTTGCCCGTATCCGCTTAGTTTTCCCCAGCTAAACTGTGTTTGGGTCCATTTTCCCAACGTTAGCCGCTTGCGCTTTCCGCTGGACTTATTTCGAGCCATTTTCACCGACGCTTGCCATATCCGCTTAGTTTTCCACAACACTTTGCCGCATCCGCTTAGTTTTCCGAGCTGAACTGTTTTCAAATCACGTTTGCCCAACATTAGCCGCTTGCACTTGTAGCTGGACTGTTTTCGGTCCATTTTTCACCGACGCTTGGCCATATTCGCTTATTTTTCCCTAACGCTTGGCCGTATCCGCTTAGTTTTCCCCAGCTGAACTATTTTCAGCTCATTTTTCCCAATCTTAACCGCTTGCGCTTGCCGCTGAACTGTTTTCGGATCACTTTTCACCGACGTATGGCCGTATCCGCTTAGTTTTCCCCAACGCTTAACCGTATCCGCATAATTTTCCCGAGCTGAACTGTTTGTGGGTCACTTTTCACGAACGTTAACCGCTTGCGCTTGCCAATGAACTATTTCGGGCCATTTTTCACCGACGCTTGCCCGAATCTGCTAAGTTTTCCACAACGCTTGGCCGCATCCGCTTAGTTTTCCCCAACTGAACTATTTTCGGGTCACTTTTGCCCAACATTAATCGCTTGCGCGTGCCTCTGGACTATTTTCAGGCCATTTTTCACTGACGCTTGGCCGTATCCATTTAGTTTTCCCCAGTTGAACTATTTTTGGGTCAATTTTGCCCAACGTTAGCTGCTTGCGCTTGCCACTGGATTGATTTCGAGCCATTTTTCACCGATGCTTGGTCGTATCGGCTTAGTTTTCGATAACGCATTGCTGCATCCGCTTAGTTTTCCCCTGCTGAACTGTTTTCAAATCACTTTTGCCTAACGTTAGCCACTTGTACTTGCCGCTGGACTGTTTTCGGGCCATTTTTCACAGACGCTTGGCCGTATCTGCTTAGTTTTCCCCAAAGCTTGGCCGCATCCGCTTAGTTTTCGAAAGCTGAACTGTTTTCAGGTCACTTTTGCCCAACATAAACTTCTTGCGCTTCCCGCTGGACTATTTTGGGTCTATTTTTCACCGACGCTTGGCTGTATCCACTTAGTTTTCCGCAATGCTTGGCTGCATCGTCTTTGTTTTCCCCAGCTGAACTATTTTCGGGTCACTTTTGCCCAACATAAACTGTTTGCACTTGCCACTAGACTGATTTTGGTGTATTTTTCACTGACGCTTGGCCGTATCTGCTTAGTTTCCACAACGCTTGGCCACATCTGCTTAGTTTTCCCTACTGAACTGATTTTCGGGTCACTTTTATCCAACGTTAGGAGCTTGCGCTTGCCGCTGTACTGTTTTCGGGCTATTTTTACCGGATGCTTGGCCATATCGGCTTAGTTTTCCCCAAGGCTTGGCCGCATCCGCTTAGTTTTTCCCAGCAGAACTATTTTTGGGTCACTTTTCCCCAACGTAAACCTCTTGCGCTAACCGCTGGACTGTTTTGCGTCCATTTTTCACCGAACCTTGGCTGTATCCGCTTAGTTTTCCGCAATGCTTGGATGCATACGCTTAGTTTTCCCCAGTTGAACGATTTTTGGGTCACTTTTCCCAACGTTAGCCTCTTGCGTTTGTCGCTGGACTGTTTTCGGCCATTTTTCAACGACACTTGGTCGTATCTGCTTAGTTTTCCCCAACGCTTGCCCGCATCCGCTTAGTTTTCCCCAGCTGAACATTTTTCGGGTCACTTTTGCCTAACGTTAGCCGCTTGCGTTTGCCGCTGGACTATTTTCAGCCATTTTTCACCGACGCTCGCTTAGTTTTCCCCAGTTGAACTGTTTTTGGGTCACTTTTGCCCAACGTTAGTCACTTTCGATCGCCGTTGGACTGTTTTCGGTCCAATTTTCACCGATGCTTGGCCTTGTCCGCTTAGTTTTCCGCAACGCTTTGCCGTATCTGCTTAGTTTTCCCCAGCTGAACTATTTTTGGGTTACTTTTGTCCAACGTTAGCAGCTTGTGCTTGACGCTGGACTGTTTCCGGGCCATTTTTCACCGACGCTAGCCGTATTTGCTTCATTTTCCCCAACGCTTGGCCGCATTCTCTTAGTTTTCCTAAGATGAACTATTTTTGGGTCACTTTTGCCCAACGTAAACATCTTACGCTTGCCGTTGGACTGTTTTGGGTCCATTTTTCACCGACACTTAGCCGAATTCGCTTAGTTTTTTGCAATGCTTGGCCGCATCCGCTTAGTTTTCCCCAGCTGAACTGTTTTCTATTGTCACTTTTGCCCAACGTTAACACCTTGCACTTGCCGCTGGACTGTTTTCAGGCCATTTTTCACCGATTCTTGGCTGTATCTGCTTAGTTTTTCGCAATGCTTGGCTGCATCCGCTTAGTTTTCCCCAGCTGAACTGTTTTCGGGCCACTTTTGCCCAACGTTAACCGCTTGCGCTTGCCGCTGGACTATTTTCGGGCCATTTTTCATCGACGGTTGGCCGTATCCGCTTAGTTTTCTGCAACGCTTGGCTGCATCCGCTTAGTTTTCCCCAGTTGAACAATTTTCGGGTCACTTTTTGCCAATTTAAGCCACTTACGTTTGCTGTTGGACTGTTTTTCAGCCATATTTCACCGACGCTTGGCCGTATCCGCTTAGTTTTACCCAACGCTTGGGCATATCCGCTTAGTTTTCCCCAGCTGAATTGTTTTCGGGTGACTTTTGCCCAACGTTAGCCGCTTGCGCTTGCCGCTGGACTATTTTTGGCCATTTTTCACCGACGCTTGGCCGTATCCACTTAGTTTTCTGCAACGCTTGGCCGCATCCGCTTAGTTTATCCAAGGTGAACGATTTTGGGTCACTTTTGCCCAATGTTAGCCGCTTGTGTTTGCTGCTGGACTATTTTGGACCATTTTTCACCTACGCTTGGCCGTATACGCTTAGTTTTCCGCAACGCTTGGCTACATCCGCTTAGTTTTCCCCAACTGAATTATTTTCGGGTCACTTTTGCCCAATGTTAACCGCTTACGCTTGCCGCTGGTCTGTTTTTGGGCCATTTTTAACAGACGCTTGGCCGTATCCGCTTAGTTTTTGCAAAGGCTTGGCGGCATCCGCTTAGTTTTCCCTAGCTGAACTATTTTCGGATGACTTTTGCCCAACGTAAACCATTGGCGCTTGTTGCTGGACTGTTTTTGTTCTATTTTTCACCGACGCTTGACCGTATCTGCTTAGTTTTTCGCAACACTTGGCCATATCCGGTTAGTTTTCCCCTGCTGAACTGTTTTCGGACCATTTTTCAACGATGCCTAGTCGTATCCGCTTAATTTTCCCCAGCTGAACTATTTTTGGGTCAATTTTTCCCAACGTTAGCCGCTTGCGCATGCCACTGGACTGATTTCGAGCCATTTTTCATTGACGCTTGGCCGTATCCGCTTACTTTTCCGCAATGCTTGTCCCCATCCGCTTAGTTTTCCCCAACTGAACTATTTTCGGGTCACTTTTGCCCTACGTAAACTGCTTACGCTTGCCGTTCTACTATTTTTCGGCCATTTTTCACCGATGCTTTGCCGTATCCGCTTAGTTTACCCCAGCTGAACGGTTTTCGGGTCACTTTTTCCCAACGTCAGCCGCTGGACTGTTTTTGCCAATTTTCATCGACGCTTGGCCGTATCCGCTTAGTTTTCCGCAATGCTTCGCTGCATCCGCTTAGTTTTCCCCAGATAAACAGTTTTCGGGTCACTTTTTCCCAACGTTAACCGCTTGCGCTTGCCGCTGAACTAATTTTCAGTCATTTTTCACCAACGCATGGCCGTATCCGCTCAGTTTTCCCCAACTGAATTATTTTCGCTTCACTTTTGCCCAACGTTAACCGCTTGCGCTTGCCGCTGGTCTGTTTTTGGGCCATTTTTCACTGATGCTTGGTCGTATCCACTTAGTTTTCTACAACGCTTGGCCGCATTCGCTTAGTTTACCCCAGCTGAACAGTTTTCGGGTCACTTTTTCCCAACGTTGGCCGCTTTCGTTTGCCGCTGGACTGTTTTTGGCCATTTTCACCGATGCTTGGCCGTATCCGTTTAGTTTTCCGCAACGCTTGGCCACATCCGCTTAGTTTTCCCCTGCTGAACTGTTTTCAAGTCACTTTTTCCCAACGTTAACCGCTTGCACTAGCCGCTGGACTGTTTTTCAGCCATTTTTCACCGATGCTTGGCCGTATCCGCTTAGTTTTACCCAACGCTTGGGCGCATCCGCTTAGTTTTCCTCAGCTGAACTATTTTCGGGTGACTTTCGCCCAACGTTAGCCGCTTGCGCTTGCCACTGGACTGTTTTTGGCCATTTTTCGCCGACGCTTGGCCGTATCCGCTTAGTTTTCTGCAATGCTTGGACGCATCCGCTTAGTTACCCCAGGTGAACGGTTTTCGGGTCACTTTTGCCCAACGTTTGCCTCTTGCACTTGCTGCTGGACTGTTTTGGGCCCATTTTTCACCAACGCTTGCCCGTATCCGCTTAGTTCTCCCCAGCTAAACTGTGTTTGGGTCCATTTTCCCAACGTTAGCCGCTTGCACTTGCAGCTGGACTGTTTTCGGGCCATTTTTCACCGACGCTTGGCCATATTCGCTTATTTTTCCCCAACGCTTGGCCGTATCCGCTTAGTTTTCCCCAACTGAACTATTTTCAGCTCATTTTTTCCAATCTTAACCGCTTGCGCTTGCCGCTGAACTGTTTTCGGATCACTTTTCACCGTCGTATGGTCGTATCCGCTCAGTTTTCCCCAACGCTTAACCGTATCCGCATAATTTTCCCGAGCTGAACTGTTTGCGGGTCACTTTTCACGAACGTTAACCGCTTGCGCTTGCCACTGAACTATTTCGGGCCATTTTTCACCGACACTTGCCCGACTCTGCTATGTTTTCCACAACGCTTGGCCGCATCCGCTTAGTTTTCCCCAACTGAACTATTTTCGGGTCACCTTTGCCCAACGTAAACCGTTTGCGCTTGCCACTAGAATATTTGTGGTCTATTTTTCACCAATACTTGGCCGTATTCGCTTAGTTTTCCGCAACGCTTTGCCACATCCGCTTAGTTTTCCCCTGCAGAACTGTTTTCGGGTCACTTTTTCTCAACGTTAGCCGCTTGCACTTGCCGCTAGACTTTTTTCGGGCCATTTTTCAATGACGCTTGGTCGTATCCGCTTAGTTTTCGCCAACCCATGGCCTCATCCGCTTACTTTTACCCAGCTGAACTATTTTCGGGTTACTTTTGCCGAACGTTAGCACCTTGCGCTTGCCGCTGGACTGTTTTCGGGCCATTTTTCACCGACGCTTAGTGGGATCCGCTATGTTTTCAGCAATGCTTGGCCGCGTTCGCCTAGTTTTTTCCCAGCTGAACTGTTTTTGGGTCACTTTTGGCCAATGTTAACCGATTGCGCTGGACTATTTTCGGGCCATTTTTCACTAATGCTTGGCCGCATCCGCTTAGTTTTTCTCGGCTGAACTGTTTTCGGGTCACTTTTGCCCAACGTTAGCCGCTTGTGCTTGCCGCTGGACTGTTTTCGGGCCTTTTTTCACCTGTTAGTTTTCCCCAATGCTTGACCGTATCCGCTTAGTTTTCCCCAGCTGAACTATTTTTGGGTCAATTTTGCCCAACGTTAGCCGCTTGTGTTCACCGCTGGACTGTTTTCGGGTCATTTTTAATCGACGCTTGGCCGTATGCACTTAGTTTTCTGCAACGCTTGGCTGGATCTACTTTATTTTTCCCCGCTAGACTATTTTTCGGCCATTTTTCGCCGACGCTTAGCCGTATCCGCTTAGTTGTCCGCAACGCTTAGCCGCATCCGCTTAATTTTGCCTAGCTGAAATGTTCTTGGGTCTCTTTCGACCTGCATTTCCCGATTCCGCTTGCCGCTAGACTGTTTTCGGGCCATTTTTCACCGGCACTTTGTCGTCTTGGCATAGTTTTTCCCAACGCTTGGTCGCATCCAATTAGTTTTCCGCAACGCTTACCTGCATCCGCTTAGTTTTCCCCAGCCGAACTATTTTCGGGTCACTTTTGCCCATTGTTCGCCGCTTCCGCTTGCCGCTGGACAGTTTTCGGGCCAGTTTCCATTGACGCTTGTCAGTATCCGCTTCATTTCCCCAACATTTTGCCGCATCCGCTTAGTTTTCCTCGGTTGAACTGTTTTCGGATCACTTTTCACCGACGCATGGCCGTATCCACTTAGTTTTCCCCAACTCTTAACCGTATCCGCATAATTTTCCCGAGCTGAACTGTTTGCGGGTCACTTTTGACGAACGTTAACTGCTTGCGCTTGCCACTGAACTATTTCGGGCCATTTTTCACCGACGATTGGCCGTATCCGCTTAGTTTTCCCAAGCTGAACTATTTTCGGGTGACTTTTGCCCAATGTTACCCGCATGCAATTGCCGCAGGACTATTTTTCGCCCATTTTTAACCGACGCTTGGCCGTATCCGCTTAGCTTTCCCCAACTAAACTATTTTTGGGTCAATTTTGCCCAACGTTAGCCGCTTGCGTTGCCGCTGGACTATTTCCGGGCCATTTTCAACAGACACTTGGCCATATCCGCTTAGTTTTTCCCAACGCTTGGCCGTATCCAATTACTTTTGCCCAGCTAAACTATTTTCGGATCACTTTTGCCCAACGTAAACCGTTTGCGCTTGCCGCTGGACTGTTTTTGGTCTATTTTTCACCAACGCTTGGCCGTATCCGCTTAGTTTTCTGCAACGCTTGGCCACATCCGCTTAGTTTTCCCATGCTGAACTTTTTTCGGGTCACTTTTGCCCAACGTTAGCCGCTTGCGCTTGCCGCTGGACTATTTTCGGGCCATTTTTCACTGACGCTTAGCCGTATCCGCTTAGTTTTCCCTAATGCTTGGCCGCATCCTCTTAGTTTTCCCCAGTTGAATTGTGTTCGGGTCACTTTCACCGAACGTTAACCGCTTGCGCTTGCTGATGGACTGTTTTCGGGCCATTTTTCACCGACGCTTAGCAGTATCCGCATAGTTTTCCCCAACGCTTGGCCACATCCACTTAGTTTTCCCCAGCTGAACTGTTTTTAGGTCACTTTTGCCCAACATTAACTCCTTGCACTTGAGACTGGACTGTTTTCGAACCATTTTTAACAGATGCTTGACCGTACCCGGTTAGTTTTCCCTAACGCTTGGCCGCATCCGCTAAGTTTTCCCCAGCTGAACTATTTTCGGATCACTTTTTGGTTTATTTTTCACCGATGCTTAGCCGTATCCGCTTAGTTTTCCACAACGCTTGGCGATATCCGGTTAGTTTTCCCCTGCTGAACTATTTTCGGGTCACTTTTGCCCAACGTTAGCCACTTGCCCTTGCTGCTAAACTGTTTTCGGGCCATTTTTCACCAAGGCTTGGCCGTATCCGCTTAGTTTTCCCCAGCTGAACTGTTTTCGGGACACTTTTGCCCATCGTTAGCCGCTTGGGCTTGCCGCTGGACTGTTTCGGGCCATTTTTCACCGACGCTTAGCCGTATCCGCTTAGTTTTCCACAACGCTTATCCGCATCTGCTTAGTTTTCCCCAACGGAACTATTTTTGGGTCACATTTGCCCAATGTTTGCTGCTTCCGGTTGCCCCAAGACTGTTTCCGGGCCATTTTTCACCGACAATTTTCCATATCGGCTTAGTTTTTCCTAACGGTTGGCCGCATTCGCTTAGTTTTCCCCAGTTGAACTATTTTTGTTTCACTTTTACGGGACGTTAGCTGCTTACGCATGTCGCTGGACTGTTTTCGAGTCATTTTCATTAACGTTTGTCCGTATCTGCTTAGTTTTCCCCAGAACTTTGCCGCATCCGCTTAGTTTTTCTCAGCTGAACTGTTCTCGGATCACTTTTGCCCAACGTTAGCTGCTTGCGCTTGTGATGGACTATTTTCGGTCGATTTTCTACGGACGCTTAGCCGTATCCGCTTAGTTTTCCACAACGCTTAGCCGTATCCGCTTAATTTTTCTGAGCTAAACTATTTTCGGGCCATTTTTCACCGACAATTTGCCATATCGGCTTAGTTTTCCCCAACGCTTGGCCACATCTGCTTAGTTTTCCCAAATTAAACTGTTTTCGATTCACTTTTGCACAACGTTTGACGCTTTTGCTTGCCGCTGGACTGTTTTCGGGTCATTTCTCACCGACGCTTAGCCGTATCCGCTTAGTTTTCCCTAACGCTTAGCCGTACCCGCTTCATTTCCCGAGCTGAACTATTTTCGGGTCACTTTTGCCCAACGTTTGCTGCTTCTGCTTGCCGCTGGACTGTTTTCAGGCCATTTTTCAATGACGCTTGGCCGTATCCGCTTAGTTTTCCTCAATGCTTGGCCGCATCCACTTAGTTTTCCACAGCTGAACTGCTTTTGGGTTACCTTTGCCCAACGTTAGCCGTTTGCGCTTGCCGTTGGACTATTTTCGGCCCATTTTTCACCGACCCTTAGCCGTATCCGCTTAGTTTTTCCCAACGCTTAGATGTATCCGCTTATTTTTCTGAGCTGAACTGTTTTTGGGTCACTTTTGCCTAACATTTACCGGTTACTCTTGCCGCTGAACTGTTTTCTGACCATTTTTCACTAACGCTTGGCCGTATCCGCTTAGTTTTCCGCAACGCTTGGCCGCATCCGCTTAATTTTTCCAAGCTGAACTATTTTCGGGTCACTTTTGCCCAACATTTGCCACTTCCGCTTGCCGCTGGACAGTTTTCGGGCCATTTTTCACCAGCACTTTCCATATCAGCTTAGTTTTCCCCATGCTTGGCCGCATCCGCTTAATTTTTCCGGGCTAAACTGTTTTCGGTTCACTTTTGCCCAACGTTTGCCGCTTCCGTATGCCGTTAGACTGTTTTCGAGCTATTTTTCACCGACACTTTGCCGTATCGGCTTAGTTTTCACCAATGCTTGGCCACATCCGCTTAGTTTTCCCCAATTGAACTGTTTTTGGGTCACTTTTGCCCAATGTTACCTGCTTGCGCTTGCCGCTAGACTGTTTTCGAGCCATTTTTCAGCGACGCTTGGCCGTATCCACTTAGTTTTCCCCAACACTTGGCCGTATCAGCTTAGTTTTTGTCACTCCCCAAACCAGGAATTCTGGATTAAGGTGTGATCAACCTCGCTTCGTGCTTAATTACTCATTAAGCACGCAAGGCTAATCATAAATAATAAATTAAGCAGCAGTGGAAGAAAAATAATATAAATATCAAGTATCAATAACATAGCAAATAAATAAACATACACATACATAACATATAATTTGATCCATCTCGGATCCAAATAACATCATCTATAGAAGGGGATACATGATCTATCGAGCCCGTATATATAACACAGGAAATACGGGACTCGTAAATCTAATCAAAAGCCTAACCCTAACTAGGTCAAGTGGTGTGGCCCTCGGGGACAGCTCCTGACATCTCCTGCTGCGGACCGCCAAAACCTGTACCTAAAACCCACGAAACAAGTTGTGGGTGAGCGACGAATCACCCAATATGTGACCTAGAATTATCCCCTCAGGGATCCTCTACAGTCAAAGCACTTTTATTTATAAAATGAATACAATTAAAATATGCACATGTGTGAACCTATATCAATAGCTAATAGAATTTATAATACTTTTGAATGATGCCATAATGCAATTATTCTATTATGCCAACATGAGAAATAAACCCAAAATAAAATCAAGGTGTAATATCGGATATAAATCAAGTCGGAATCCAGTACTCCTTGCACGGTGTGCCCAAATACAATAATAATAATAATAATATGGATAAAGTAAATCACCCCGTGCCATACCAATAGGATCAAAAGATCCAAACAATATAATCCCAAGACTGTGATCAGAGTGCAATGATACTCTATTTTTTATTAAATGAAATTGTTGATTTATCCTGGTTAAAAAGATAAAAGACAAAAATACCCTTTTCTGTTTTACTCTATTTTTTATTAATTATGGAATTTGATGGATCAGATCCTCATTCTCCTACCGCTTTTGCTCTCCATGTCCTGCAAAAGAGCATGTGCACAGCTATCATAAGAGATCAAGAGCATGTACATCTACCGAACTACTTACATTCAAGAGCATGTACACAGTGATCAAAAGAGGCCCACTTGTGATCACTGACACATACAAGGTATGCGAATTGAATATGCCATGAAGAATGAAAGTTTCCGGTTGGCTTGCAGCAGTAAATCAAATCCTGACAATTGAGAACTTAAGCAAAACTGCAAAAGGGTATTTTAAATGCTAAACTGGTGTGTCTTGTGTAAATCGTCCGAGGAAACAGTTGACCATATGTTCAATAGATGCCCGTTAACTCTGCAGCTCTATATGATTCTGGCACACAAGGAACCGAACAAGAAAGCAATCCTGAACCTCTAGGTACCACCAACGCAAGTAATCATGCACAACGAAATACCAAAAGAGGCAAGGTCAGATATGCTTATATCACAATTTGTATTATAGAGAAAGAGGTGCACCAGGATTTGCAGAGATCAAGCCAAGAAAGTGGATGAACTGGTACATGAGATATTTGATCAATTGAGGCTACCACCGTACAACGTATGAGAATGTCACATCAAAATTATCAAATTTGACCCTCATCAAAATTGGAAGTATTGTGCTATGTCAGCAGAAGGACAAGCCCAAGTGAGATGTACACGGTTCATTACACCTCATAAAGGAATTCCAATCATGTTGCAGCTGATATCAACACTGGAACAAGACTGGGCGTTTCCAACCAAAAGGCACAGGCAATACCAAAGAGGATATTATACCATCAGTGAAGAGGAGCACAAACAAAACAGGCTCCAAGGACAACAATCCATTATTTTATGTTTTTTATGTTTTGAGTTCACCACATGTTTTCTTTTTCGTTTTATTACTCAAATGTTTTGAGTTCCTTATTTTCTACTTAAGTTACAAAAACATATAACTAATTATAATGAAATCAAAATATAGGCCTCACCTACATTTTCCTCAAAACAAAACAAAAAAACAATAAGGAGTTTATACGTGACATTATATCTTCACTAAAACTTGATGAAAATGAAGGTATACAGCAGAAAATAATCCAAACTCGTTGAATCTCATATATTCGGCTTGTCAATTTTGAATACTGAAACTAATGTTGATTTTTAGAATCAGTATCAAAACAGAGTTTGGTTCAGACTTTATCACAGCGATACACACAAATATTAAGAATATTAAAAATCAAACTAAAACTGATTTTTAGATCAGACTCAAATATGGTCAGCAAGTTTCTTTAGATATTTGTTCATTTAAATCATAGAGAAAGAGTACGGGCATAATGGGAAAAAAATGAATTAGACAATACTTATTAATGAATAATTAACTCTATGGGTAAATAGAAAAAGATAATTAAAGTTGAGGAATATATTAGATATAATAAAGAGTGCAAGGGCAAATAGAAAACTGAACAAGTTTTGGAGGGTAGATATGAAATTAACTCTTAAAATAAAGGATTAAAATGCCTCATGTTTTTTATACTTCATATTTTTTTTATACTTTATTGTACCTCATATGTTTTTTTTTTCAATTCCAAATAACCGATCCGAATTAATCAATATGATCTCCATATTCCATATTAAAATGTAGTTGGAAATCAAATTTTATATTTTTTTGAAAAAAATTTATTCTTTTTTGTCAAATAACTACAAAATCATTATTTATGTACTATTCTAAAACAATTATTTTGTACCTATTTTAAAAAATAGTTATTTTTTTAATATATAAAATTTGGTCTCCATGCAAATTTTAAAATAGAGATCATGTTGATTGGTTTAGACTTTAGATTGACCGTTTAAATTTTGAAAAACGAAGATAAAGAATATGAGAAATAATAAAACATAAAAGATATGAGACATTTAAACTCTTCTTAAAAATGAGTTTTAACATAAATAACAATAAAATGGATAATTTGTGAGTTTTTGAAGTTTAGAAGGTTAAATATGACATTATGAATTTTAGAGGGCGAAATATGTAACTTCCCCCTATCATTTATGCATCTCTTGCTCTACGTTACACATGATTCATTCCCAAAATCATCTTTTCTGTCATGGCTTTCAATATTTCTATTTTAAATTGTTGCATCCTGGTTCTTGGATGTTTGCTTTATTCTCATTCTTCACAAACCCTTGAGAAAAGAAGCAGAGACAATGCATGGCATGTCGTTGATGTCAGATCACTCTTGCCTACCTCTGTTTGCTCTTCTCCATTTAGGTACATTACAGTCTTGCATAATCTCTCCATTAATAGTAGCTTACATAAATAGTCAATTTCATACATAAAAGCAAATTTCCAAAAAAAAAAAAAAAAAAGCATTGTTTAAGAAGATAAAAATGTTAAATGGAATCAGAGCACGCTACAAGTTTATTATTTTGTACCCTTTTGACCAGCTTATAGATGCAGCAGTTTGATTTTACAGTTAAAGAAATTCATATTCCAATTTATGCTGGTTCAAACAAGTACACTCGAAAAGGAAAAAAAAAATCCAACTACGTGATCTATTTAGAGATTCTTACTTTATAACTGCATTTTTATTTTAAATTATGCAATAGATATTTCTTTCATAGGTCATAGACATTATTATATTAATGATTTATCTTTAAATTTTAGGTTGATTTTAATTTTACTGTCTAATAAAAGCAAAAATATTAATTCCTATTTCCTCTATGCTTCACCAGAAAAAGATTTTAACAGACTGACAATCACCCACCGGCATGGCCCATGCTCGCCCAGACTTACAAATTACAAACAATCTGATGCTCAAATCCTGAAACAGGATCAAGACCGTGTTAATACGATCCACCGCCATGTTTCATTGTCCGCACAATCTGGTATCCTCCGTGGGACTAGAAATTATGTTGTTAAATTCGGCATAGGAACCCCGAGGAAGGATTTCATTGTAGAAATCGACACCGGTTCTGATCTCTCTTGGATCCAATGTAGAACATGCAAAACTTGTTACAACCAAACACACCCACTTTTTGACCCAAAACTCTCAAGCACCTTTATCGAGTGTTCCATGTTCATCCACGGATTGTTCTCAGCTCAAGGGGAGCTCCTGCTCCAGATCAGGGAAGTGTCGGTATGAGGTCAGTTATGGGGACAAATCACAAACTGCAGGTTTGTTTGCTTGGGACACTTTAACATTACTACGCGACTGACACATTGCCGAACTTCATGTTTGGATATGGAATCAGTAATGCTGGGTTTTTTGGCATGCTAGATGGTTGATTGGGTTAGGCCAGAATAGAGTCTCACTAATTTCACAATCATATTGTAAGTATGGTGCTATGTTTTCGTATTGCCTTCCTTCGAGCTCTATTTAAACTGGATATCTCTCAATCGGAGAATACACGATGTCTAACGCTACTACTTTCACATCCATGGTACAAAAAACAAACACCCCATTGAACTACCATGTAAATCTAACTGCCTTTAAAGATCGGTGGCCAGCTGCTCAACATATCTGCAATTGTATTTTCTGTTGGTACCATTATAGATTCTGGCACGGTGGTAACCAGACTGCCACCTGCAGCCTATATCAAATTTCGAGATTGGTTCCGACAGCTAATGAAAAGCTACCAGCCAGCACCGAGTCTCTCACTACTTGACACATGTTACAATTTTACCAAATATCAAATACCAACAATTTCTTTTGTCTTCTCCAATGGTGCTACCCTTGATGTTAATTTCACCGGCTTATTGTTTGTGTCAAAGTTGTCTAAGGTATGTCTGGCATTTGCTGGAATAGCCATGATTCTGACTTAGCAATCATAGGCAATACACAACAGAAGAGCCAGGTTATATATGATATTGCCAATCAGAAAATTGACTTCGGATCGGAAGGCTGCAAGCTGCAAGTAAAGATTAATTTCTCGTATTATTGTTAGAATAAAAGAAAAGAATGAAAATATTATATACTTTTCACATATCCGACAGTTGACTGGGTAAATTTTATAGGAAAATTAATGGGCCGAACCTGGCCTGCAAAAGATCCTAACCCCTGGTTGTATTCTAATTGTCTTATTTCATTAACCACTTTATAAGAATTCATGGGCCGGGAAAAAAATATAAAGAAATGAGGAGGGATCTGATTATCACAATTTTAAGCTACCACTTACCACAAAGTTACCACAATTATTTTTTATATTTACAAATTTTAATTCGTCGATCCAAACCGTTCAATATAATTTACAAAATAAAAATGTGCTTCCATATCAAATTTTACATGTTTTTTGAATTTTTTACTATTTATTAATATGGGTACAAAATTCAATAGTTGCATTTGACTAGTTTTTATAAAATACTTAATCAATAGTAAAAACAATTTAAAAAATGTAAAATTTGATCTGCAAGCATATTTTATTGGGAAATAAATCAGCTGAAATTCTGAAATCGGGTACTGTTCACCCTGAAATTCCTGCAATCCGAAATCCAGCCATCCAATTTTTTCGAGAACGCATCTCGAAACAGCTGGTTTTTCCTTGCACGTCTCTCGAAACAGTTCGACGGCTGGATTTGGATTGCAGGAATTTCAGGGTGAATAGTAAAGACCTCGGATTTCAGCAGATTCGGATCTATTTTATTGTGGAGATCATGTTGAACGATTTGGATCGACGATTTAGACTTTGAAAATATAAAAAATGGTTGCAGTAATTGTGTGGTAACTCAAAATTGTAGTAATCGGATCTCTTCTTAAAATATATTTCTGCATAAAAATTATAAGGACATATCAGGTTCAAGTCAAAAATCCTAGTGGGCTCGCAGTGGCAATTCAACTTGAGGATATATCTCTATCTGTCTGGACTAGAAAGTACAAAAAAATAGAATCCCATAGTAAAGTACAAAATACTTTATTTATCATCATCGCCATTCATACTCCCTCCATTCATTCAATTATTGTTCCCTCTATTCTTTTTTATTCAATTATTGTTATATACTTTTTTATTGTTCAAGTGATGGGGTCAGTCTATAAAATTTTCATGCTACAAATGGAGGTCAATACTACCGTATCTATAGTATTTTATCCTATACTATATAAAAAATTATGAATAAGTACAAAAAAAATTAAAATAAATGGGGGTCAATTGACCTCTATTCATTGAATGTACCTACGCCTCTGATTAGACTGATTTTGATGCCACATATCTAGAGTGGAAAACACATGTCGTGTCGTGACTAACACACAGTGATTTTGGTTTCATACCGTGTCGTGACAAAATCTATTTTTCACAGGCCATACCGTACCGTATCATGACAAAAATATCGAGGAATGGTCATGGGCTCAAGGCATGCGAATAGTCACGCCACATGACTCACACCGTGTTTAAATGTGTCATTATCAAACGTGTCATATCCTATGTGACTGGTCACGTTTGATTAGGTTTAACTATTTTTCATAAATTAGGTTGATTTATTTAAGATTCACCATAAACAAGGTCTAATGATATTCTAATTACATGTAACTAGATATTTCACATGACGTGTTGTGCCGTATTATATTTTTCAAAAGATAATCACACCACGCAAATGATCACAACACAGAACACACGAGTCACGGCACGGAACCAACACATGTATCGTGTCGTTCCGTGATGAAACCAGCTCCATGGTGCCATTTTCCCGGCTGCCACTTCTCTAGCCTCTAATTAAAGACACCGTCGTAATAGATGTTTAAATAATAATTAAACTAATTAAACTATTAAATGACATTCCGTCCTAATAAAATTTTTAAATGACTTGCTACATTAAATTTCTAATAAAATTTTTAAATGACATTCCGTCCTAATTAAACTATTAAATGACATTCCGTCCTAATAAAAATTTTAAATGACTTGCTACATTAAATTTCAAAAAGATAACGCCTAATAATTACATTAATTCCTTTTTGTTATTCATTGGAGATTTATTAGTGATGACCTTCGAGTCATTTCTCCCGTCTGATCAACTAAATCGATTTTAAGATCTCACAATGCGTTTCGCAAGGTGACGGGAGTCGGAAGGTTGCATGTCACAATTAATGCGTTTCACGAGGTGACAGGAATCGGACGGATTTGTCTTTTCACGGCTTCTTGAGTTCTTTCATCATTCATTCATATAAAATGTGTTTAATTATTTGTAACTTAATTCTGTTTCGAAATGAAACGGAGCTAGTGCTTTTCTATCAAAAAAAAAAAATGTGGTTAATGTGGTTAAGATAAGAAATTCCTAAAATAATACTATCTTTAGGGATAGGTTTTCAACGTTTTGCAAAAGATATTTACCTATGGTCAAAATTTGTTGAATTCAATTTCTTTTAGTAATTGTCGTTTAATTTGTAAATCTAATTTTTTTTCTTCACTAATTAAATATGTGTTTTCGAAGAAAAAATATCCAACAAACTACTTAAGAAGTAATGATTATTTTGGAATTAATGTCAGTTTCATCTGGCTAGTTGTTATCAAAATCATTTAATGGATGTATACATCACATTGGGTCCAATCTTATATTATATTTATAATAAAAATCTGGTTTTTCTACAGCTTTAATGTGATATAATATATATATATATTCAGTCAAAATTGAAACCTGGTTTGTTGTCTCATTTTTTTTGTCTCCGCATTTTTCAGTCAAATTAAATTTAAATACTGCCTTTTATGTCTAATTGTGTCTTATATTCTATATCTCAATTTTTAAAGTTCAAAATATCGATCAGAACCATTCAATATGATATCTATATTAAAATGTGCTCGAAGATCAAATTTTATCTTTTTTTGAAATTATTTTACTAATTTTAAGATAAGTGCAAAATCACTTTGAATAGTAAAAAAAAATCCAAAAAAAAATATAAAATTTGATTTCTGAGCATAACTTAATATGAAGATCAAATTAAACAGTTCGAATCGACAATTTGAATTTTGAAAAAAAAGATATAAAAAAGCAGGAGGCATTTGAACCCTCATCTTACATCTTATATATCAATATTTAGTTTGATTAAAAGAAATCATTTAGATGCGCCCTGGCAAGTGGCAACCCATAAAAATTGCTGGCTTGCTGCTGGTTTTTTTTTTTTTTTTTAATATATATTTTTAATGTTTTTAATTCGTCCATGTGAATTGGATGGTACCAATCACTCTAATATATAAAAATCAAAAATCAATTCCTTCCAGCAATCCAGCTCAATGATCATTTTTTTTTTCCACCCATGTGCACTTGTCAGTGAAATTATGGACCTCCATCTGATGATATCAGATGATCAGCTCCTTGTCACCTAATTAATTATAAAGAATACATTTTCTACATTATCCAAATCCTCTTAGATTAATAATAATTGCTGGCGACTGAAACTCAAAAGTAACTTAGAAGTAATAAAATTTACAGGAATTAATGTCGTATGCTTTGTACTTATCAATTGAAGCCTTTAATTAGTTTAAAAAATAATAATTGGTTAGATGGATCAGTATTCAAATCCAACGCAACGGGTATATCAGGACAAATATCCAGTCAAATTAGGATGCTTAGCCATTCAATATATATATAGAGAGAGAGAGGAGGAGGAATCTAATTACACCATTTTATAGTGACACATCTTGACACTATAATTTTATAAGTCATATTTGCGATTTTAAAATCTAAATAGTTATTCTGAACAATTCAATGTGATGTCCATATTAAAATATGTTTGGAGACCAAATTTTATATTTTTGAAAATTTATTACTATTTATTTAGAATTTTTTTAAATTTCTGTTTTTTAATGTTTCAAAATTACCTGAAAACAACAATTTTGTAAACATCTTAATAAATACTAAAAAAAATTCAAAAAAATATAAAATTTGGTCTCCAAGCACATTTTAATATAGAGATCATGTTGAACGGTTTGGATCATCTGTTTGGATTTTAAAATCGCAAAAATGACTTATTATAAAAATATGATGTCAAGATGTGTCACCATAAAATTGTGCAATTGGATCCCTCATATATATATATAGAGAGAGAGAGAGAGAGAGAGAGAGAGAGATTTTTGTGCATTGGACTATAAATCATCGGATTCAAAGTCTAAATAATCGATCCAAACCGTTCATTTTGTTCTCCATATTAATACGTGCTTGGAGACCAAATTTTATATTTTTCGAATTTTTTTACTATTTATTAAGCCACTTTGAAAATCGCTGATCCAACGGCCTCTTGATTTTACTGTTACCATTGGATCAGCGATTTTCAAAGTGGCTTAATAAATAGTAAAAAAATTCCAAAAAATGTAAAATTTGGTCTCCAAACACATATTAATATGGAAGACAAGATGAACAGTTTGGATCGGTTATTTGGACTTTGAATCCGGTCATTTATAGTTCAAGGAACAAAAATGCATATGCATTGCAATGTATGGTAGCCTTACTCTCTCTCTCTCTCTCTCTCTCTTTATATATATATATATATAGCAAGGCTACCATGCTTTGCAAATTAAAGTTGGTGTTTTAATTTGCGCTCATATCTCTAGTTTCAAAGTTTAAAACTTCGATCCAAACCATTCAAGTTGATATCCATATTAAATTGTGCTTGGAGACCAAATTTTATATATATATAAAGATGGGCTACGGTGAGTTGCGAAGTAAAGCGACTATTTTACTTCACGCTCATATTTTGCAATTTAAAAGTCCAAAAGATCGATCTGAACCGCTCAACATGATCTTTATATTGAAATGTGCTTGGAGACCAAATTTTATATTTTTTGGAATTTTTTTACTATTTATTAAGCAATTTTGAAAATCGCTGATCCGATGGTTCAGAAATTTTTATTGTTTTTACTGTTCACAGTAAAATAGCAGTTTTCAAAATTGATTAATAAATAGTAAAAAAAAATTCAAAAAATGTAAAATTTGGTCTCCAAGCACATTTCAATATGGAGATCACATCTAACGGTTTGAATCGGTCATTTTGACTTTCAAAATAAAAATATGGCGTGAAAAAACGCGTTTTACTTCGCAACTCACCGTATATATATAGAGACAGGCTAATATGCTTTCGGCAGCACTTCGGCCGAAGTGCTGCCACCCCACTTTCAATTTTTCAAAATTCAAACAGTCGATCCGAACCGTTCATCTTGTTCTCCATATTAATATCTGCTTGGAGACCAAATTTTACATTTTTTGGAATTTTTTTGCTATTTATTAAGCCACTTTGAAAATCGTTGATCCAACGGTGGCTTGCCAAACAGTAAAATCAGGGGTTTACCGTTGGATCAGCAATTTTCAAAGTGGCTTAATAAATAGCAAAAAAATTTCAAAAAATGTAAAATTTGGTCTCCAAGTAGATATTAATATGAAGAACAAGATGAACGGTTCGGATCGACTGTTTGGATTTTGAAAAATCAAAAATGGGGTGGCAGCACTTCGGCCGAAGTGCTGCCGAAAGCATATTAGCCTGTCTATATATATATATATATATATATATATATAGATAGAGGTGGGCTACGGTGAGTTGCGAAGTAAAGCTACTATTTTACTTCACGCTCATATTTTGCGATTTTAAAGTTCAAAACGTCGATCTGAACCGTTCATCTTGTTCTCCATATTGAAATGTGCTTGGAGACCAAATTTTACATTTTTTGGAATTTTTTTACTATTTATTAAGCAATTTTGAAAGTCGCTGATCTGATGGTCCAGAAAATTTTACTGTTTTTACTGTTCACAGCAAAACAACAATTTTCAAAAATGCTTAATAAATAGTAAAAAATTTCAAAAAATATAAAATTTGGTCTCCAAGCACATTTCAATATGGATTAAACATCTAACGGTTCGGATCGGTCGTTTGGAATTTCAAAATAAAAATACGGCGTGAAGTAGAAACGTGTTTTACTTCGCAACTCACCGTAGCCCATCTCTCTCTCTCTCTCTATATATATATATATAATTAGAGTAAGGCTAGGGTGTGATGTGCTCACCAAGAGGGTTTGGTGAGCACAACTCCAAAAGTTCATCGGATCGACTCCATATGCCGAATCCAAACCGTTGAAATCCATGTACTTCATGAGTGATGCATATATATGCAAAATTTTGAAAGTTTCGAGTGTATTTGTTACACGGTCAAGCGGTCAAAGAAATGAACATTTTATAAGTTAATTTATAAGTTATTTTATATCTTCAATTTTTATTATTTCTTTGACCGCTTGACCTTATAATAAATCAACTCGAAACTTTCAAAATTTTGCATGTATATCCATCACTCATGAAGTACATGAATTTCAACGGTTTGAATTCCGCATTTAACATTGATCTGATATACTTTTGACATCGAAACTTTCATAAATGTTAAATTTGTGCCCGTAACTTAGTGATTAAAACTCAACTTTTTGTTACAGAAACTTGAGTTCAAATCTCAGTAGCCAACATTTTGTATTTCAACCCCTCCAATTAATTTTTTTTAATTCCGCCTTTACATGTAATTAGAAGTGTTATTATTATGTGAATTACAAATTTTAACAAAGCAATACATTATTTTGTCAACTTACTATTAGACTGATGGATTGATAGATCACGCTGTACATTAATTAATACACAACTAATTAATTTAACCAACAACTTGTATATACAGATCAAAATTTTGTCTAAAAAATTATAAAACAGGACCTCTCTCTTTGTACTCAACCATGCACGTGGTTATAAATTATTTTATCTTCTGCTCAAAGTGTTGGTTGAATATATATTTTTCCACTCAACAATAACAATTCCAAAAAAAAAGTCCACATATTTTTGTCCACAATTTGTATACAACTTTGACTTGCGCAAATGCTGTAAAGCTACTTCTATATGTTGTATAATTATACAATATATCACAAAAAATATATCAGTTAAAAACAAAACATTCAACAACTATTTGAAGTGGTCCCATAATAGTTAAAAACACATTGCAACTTGCACAACATGACAAAAAATTTGTACTTTCAAACTGTACTTTTGGAAATTGCAGTTATATAAGAAGTTATTGGTAGTTAATATTAGTTATTAGCAGTTATTTTGACAAAAAACGTGATAAAAAGGAAAAATTAAATTTTCCGATTATTTTTTTATTCTTTTTTTCTCAATTTAATGAACACACAATAAAATCATTAAAACGTTGAATACTGTAAAATTGACCACTTTACCTATAAAATTTCACAGATGAAAACGATAAAATAAAATATTAAAAAAAATTAATTTTCAATATTGTAAAATTATCAAATTAAACTGTGAAATCAAAAGGTAAAAACTATAAAATTATAAAATTATAAAATTATAAAATTAGCAGATTAAATAAAATTTTAAAAATATCAATTTACAATACTGCAAAATTGTAAACTTAAGTTGTGAAAATAAAAAGTAAAAAATATAAATTTAAAATAATCTAAAATTAGCAGATGAAAACAATTAAAATACAAATTAAAAAATATAAATTTTCAATACTGTAAAATTGTGAATGTAAACTGTGAAAATAAAATGTAAAAACTATAAATTTGTAATAATTTAAAATAAGCATATGAAAAGGATAAAATAAACTGTAAAAAATACAAAATTTCAACTTAAACTACAAACATAAAACATACAACCTACAAACAATCAATACTGTAAAATTTATAAATCTAAACTATAAATCAATTCCATGTATACTGTAAAATTTATGAATCTAAACATGCATACATCATCTGTTCAACAAAACAACAATATTCACCACACACAGCATCTGTTCAACACTAACAATAATATTCACCACAAAGTAGCAAACCTAATTATATCATTCAACATCTAGAATATCATAAAAAAAAACTAGCGTTCTTTGAAATACCATCCTGCAAAAAAATAAAAATAAAATAAAAAAGGTTATAAAACTGTGAACTATATCTTGTAAAACACTCTACATATCATGTAAAACTGTAAACTATATCTGTAAAATTGTGAATTATATATGAGGAGGGATCGAGTTACAACACTTTTGAGTTACAACATCTATTTTTTTCATTTTCAAAGTTCAAATGGTCGATCCAAACCGTTAGATATTCAATCTATATTAAAATGTGCTTGGAGACCAAATTTTACATTTTTTGGAATTTTTTTGCTATTTATTAAGATGGATACAAAATTGCTGTTTTTTAATGGTGCAAAATTTTAATAAAAACAACGATTTTGTACCCATCTGAATAAATAGCATAAAAATTCCAAAAAATATAAAATTTGGTCTCCAAGCACATTTTAATATAGATTGAATATCTAACGGTTTGGATCGACGATTTGGACTTTGAAAATGAAAAAAATAGATGTTGTAACTTTGTTGTAACTCGATCCCTCCTCATTATATATATATATATATAGAGTCCGGCTAAATTGCTGCTAGCAGCAGTTCTGCCCAAGTGCTGCCGAGGCTATATTTAGCCGTGTAATGTCCAAACAACAAATCCAAACAGTTAGATGTTTAATCTATATTATAATCTGCTTGGAGACCAAATTTTACATTTTTTGAAATTTTTTTACTATTTATTAAGCTGGTTTGAAAACCGCTGTTTTCAATGCTGCAATATGTGAACATCAACAGTAAAATCAAGAGGCACCGTTGGATCCTATTTTTTTACTATTTTTTGGAAGAGAAGAAGGTACAATATGTGAAGATATCAATTTTTGCATCTCCAAGAGGATCCTATTGCTCACTTGTGAAATTCTAGCGTTTGAGAAGTATCAATTTCTGTTTGAAGAATTCATAATGTTTATGTCTACTAAGAGGTAAGGTACACGGGCCTCTTTATTTTGTACAAATACAAATAAATGCATCCATTTATGATTAGTTAGCAATTTTCATAAATTTGAGAGGCTGTTTTGAATTTTTCTGTGTATTAGGGTGATTAGTCATGCTGGATAATCTTGGTGGAAGAATTTGAGTTCCCTTACTCATCAGGTACTTTTTATTTGGACATCCAAAGTATTTTTTATCATAGTATGATGGTTACTGTAGCATAAAATTTAAGTAGTTTACTTTATTCATGACCAAATTGGACAAGTGAAAATTTGTTCTTATACTCTTAGCTCTATGTTTGAAATTTAGTTCCTTTTTTTGTAGGGTACCAACAACAAAATTTATACTCTTAGCTCTATGCTTTATCCAACAACAAAATTCCGATCGATGAGGATGATTATGCTCCAAAAATTCAGTTGTGAGCAATTGTTATTTTTGTTGTTGGTGTAAGAAATATTGGGTCCTATGCCTATTTGAGGTATGAAGAAAATATATGTCAATATATTTTGGGTTTTAATTGAGCTTGGAATTTGTTTCTCAAGGTTTGTAGGGGTACATCGGTAATGCTGGCATTGCCAACAGACGGCACTGATGAAATGGTTAATCCGTTCTTGCAGCTAGATGGGGTTTAGATGTAAAAATAGTTGTCAGTATGGTCATGATTTGCTTGTTGCCTAATTTATTATTTTGAGAATCAGGTGTGGTTGTAGAAACTGATAATTATGTACTCATCTTTTGGCTCTGAACTGGTGCAATATCTTGAAGGTTTGTTCATCGAATTGAGAATATTAAATTTTGTTTTGTTTGTTTATTGGATGCTTAAGTTGAGAATATTTAATTATTTTTGCTTTTTTGTAATATGCAACTTAGGACAAATACTATTGTCTTTTATTTCAGCTTTATAAAATGCGTTATTGTATATTTTTGTAGAAACTGAATGATGCGAAATTAGCGAAGAGTCAAGCACAAGAAGCATATGTCGTTGGAAGATGAGAATGCATATGATAGTGAAGATTTATCATTGGATTGATAATGCATATGTGGTATAGCCATAGGGTATTTTTGGTGTAATGATAGAAGTATATTTTGTAAATTTTTATGAATGTGGTGCTTTTGTGATCTTTATTGTAATAGTGACCAAGTTTATTTATCACAGATTCACCATTGAAACTGCATGTTAATGTTTAAATTTCAATATATTATGTTTGCTACAGACATGTTTCAATTTTGTAATTTTCCTTTGGGGGAAGTATGCTTGTTGTTAGAGTATTAATTATACCCGTTAAGGGTATACTCTACCCTACCCACCCGTACCCGCCGCTCGGGGTACCCGTGCCCGAGTCCGGGTATGGGTCGGGTACTCGGGTACGTGGGTACGGGCAAAAAACGGACCGGACTGGTTTTTTTGGACAAATACCCGACCATATCCTACCCGACCATATCCGTACCCGACGTTACCCGTACCCGACTTTACCCTACCCGGGTACCCGTCTACCCTTACCCGTACCCGTACCCGTACCCTTATACCCGACCCAATAATTAAAACCCCAAATTCAAATTTCCCGCCCAAATTCAATTTAATTTCTGTTTTTAAAATTCTGTTTTTATTTCTGTATTTTAATTTCTGTTTTTTAATTTCTGTTTTTAAAATTCTGTTTTTATTTCTGTTTTTTAATTTCTGTTTTTTAATTTCTGTTTTTAAAATTCTGTTTTTATTTTTGTTTTTAAAATTCTGTTTTTAATTTCTGTTTTTAAAATTCTGTTTTAATTTCTGTTTTTTTATTTCTGTTTTTTTATTTATATTTATATTTATATTTTATTATTTTAAAGTTAAAAAAAAACATAACAAAAACAGAAAAAAAAATAACAGGAAAAAAAAATGAAAAAAAAAACAAAAACAAAAAAACCAGAAAAAAACAGCAAAAAATAAAAAATAAAATAAAAAATACCTGTACCCGCCCTACCCGTACCCGAACCGCCCTACCCGTCAAGGGTACACGGGTACGGGTATAGGACGGCTAGGGTATGGTTTTTGAAAAAAATACCCGACATACCCATACCCGTATACCCTAGTACCCGTCATACCCGTATCCGAGACGTACCGTACCTGTGCCCGGGTATACCCGGGGTACCCGTACCCACCTGCCCATTAAACCACTACTTGTTGTTACCTATTTTCATATAGACATGTTTCAATACAGTACATTTTTCATTTGGCTGAAGTATGTTTTAATCTAGCTATTCAAATGGGATGAATATTGTTATTCAAGCACCAACATCAGTGGGTTCAATATAGGATCTGAAATTATATTATTTTTTAGCTTCATTTTTTTAAATTATATGAGCTAAATGACCTTAATTAACAAGTTGGAAATTCAATCAGCTCTGGCAGTTAGTTAAACAAAACGCATGTAAAATTGGAAGCAAAATCTATAAATTATTGATCAAACATGAAAGTTAACCAACATCAACTTTGGTATAAAATGGTAATAATAAGAAAACGGTATAATAATGTATTGGTTGTAAACAATAAACAAAAGGGTATCAATTCTGTTATAAATAATAAATAATGACAGTAACATAAGAAACATCAATACAGTTAATGTGTTGATCTATTACAGCAACATAAGAAGCATCAACACAGTTACAATAGAAAATAACATCAATTTGCCGTAAAATAATAATGAAAGCCAAAATAATTCTCTTTGCCCTAAAATACATCTAGACTACTTAGTTCATGCTTAAGCAACAACAGTTCAATCCAAAATTTGTAGGTGTAAAAAGTAAAATTGATTATTACTTGTAAGAGGAAAGAGAGACAGTAAGAATAAGGAATTATCAACCATGACAGAAATTATAGGAGAAAAAATAAGTTCTTAGCATAATATTACAATGTCTTCCTAACAAAAATAATTTCCAATATTCAATGCAAGGTTTAGGCATAACAAATATACAATCATGGAAGCAATTATCAAGAAATCTATATCACAAAACAAATACTTGACTGACCTACTGAGTACATTTAGTCCATATACAAAATTTACATAATATTAAAAGGATAGAAACTAATATCATTTAGAATAAACAAGGCATATAGCATTTTTTCTTATTGTTATGATACTTCCTCACTATGACAGCAGCTGTTTCTTCTATTGTTTTTCCAGTCACCTCTGCAATTGACCGAGAAGATAAACAACAGCAATCAGATTCATGTAGGGTGCTGCCAAATATCAGATATAACATCACAACAGCATTTAGGTATGTTTGACCCTTACCAGAATTGTACCAGAGATTAGTTATTTTTCCCCTTCTTAACAACAGCAATTATAAACAAATAACTAATTTGAATATATTTCTAAGTAAAATTTCAGCAAATAAATTCATGCTTAAACAAAAATTTTCATCCCTATGTACGCACACGTTGCAGCATTGAAATATTAGGAATAATTAAGAAAAATACCTTTTTGCATTTTTCTGTTTTGCTGAGATTTAACCATCAGATGGTGAAGCCATCTGTGATGTGCCCACTAGTTGGTATGAGCTTGATAAGAAAAAATTGCCTTTCTGTCTAATTTTTAAGATGTAGGGTTTTTGGTGTTCAATTGCAAAAATTGAAAGCAAGTTCAGGCCAATCCAGGTTAAATTGATGAAATTAAAGTTTAATCAAGACTTTATTGCAAAAATCAGACGAATCAGCATTGATTATATTAAAATAAAGCTAATATCTAAATTGAATGCCTTTCTTTATAATTATAATGGATATTATGCAATTGACATGGAATTGGACAGCCTCGGGCAATATATGGAGTTATAGTTATAAAAAATAGTCATATATTATATGGAGTTTAGTTATAAAAAACAGTCATATATTATGCAATTGACATGGAATTGGACAGCCTCGGGCAATTTCACCGTCCAATCGGCCTATAGAGCACTCAAAGGGGGGACCCTACACAACAACAAACATCAGAGAAATTTGGAAAATTAACTCACCACCGCGAATTAAAATCTTTGGTTGGTTGGCATTCCAAAACAAGATACTTACACATGACAATCTCAAGAAAAGAGGATGCACCATTGTCAGTCGGTGCCCCTTGTGCAGAAATAGTGAAGAAACGGTCCAACACTTACTCCGTGCCCGTGCATTCACCATGGCAGTGTATGGAAAAATCAAAACACAGTGGCCGTCGCAGACCTGACCACGGCAACCGCCAATTGACATCACGAAAGCACAATACAGAGCTACAATGACGGCGGATCAAATGGCGCAGATGCTCATAATGCAGTTTGCGATCTGGAGAGAACGTTGCGCGAGGTGCTTCACAGAAAGGATCAAACACCCGGAACAAATTGAGGAGGTCAGATGGCAGTGGCAAATACTACAACGTGGAAATCCAAATCAACAACTCACGCACTGAGGAGAGGAGAAACGAAGCAGAGATAGCGAAAGGAAAAGAAGAAACAAATCACCCTGGGGAAAACAAATCAATTCAGAGCCGCAATTTTGGAATGTTGTCTTGGCAAATTGTAATTTTTTCTTATAAACCCTCGCATTTATTTTCTCTTGCAGCTCAAGCCTTGTGAGCTGGCTTTTCAATCTCCCATTTAGATTTTTATTTTACGGTTACAAGGCTTTTGTAATTTTCTTTAATGAAATGAAATTAAATAGGGGCTTTGACCCTTATTTTTCCTCAAAAAAAAAAAAATTATAACGGATATTATATTGATACCAGTCAGATATTATAATGGATATTTATATATATGGGATATGAATACATTGTTTAGAAACTAATTCTGACAGAACTAGCTCAAATTTTACACAATGCATCGAATTTTGTTATGAAATAATATTTTTTGATAAAAATGTCTATAAACAAATATAATGTGAACAAATAATTAAAATTCATATCACTCGTCGTATGATAATAGTGACCAACATATTTGTTTTCATAACAAAGTCATGAGTTGCAATATCTATATTTTTCTAATATAACATTAATTATATTGTATAGAAAATACAAATACGGATATTTATGCATATCAGCATATATTCCTAACTCAAAACCATATTTTATCCACTTAAATTATCCCAATATTTGTATTTGCATCTTATATATTAGAATATCAGTCAATCCGTAAAAAAGATGAATGCTGATGCAAAAAGATGATATAATAAGAGTATATTCGCTTTCATCTCTAGATGTGTCCGAGTTGTACGTGTCATAAGTTGATCAATCGGTTAACAGTATCCTGAATATATATAACAATAAACACTGTCGAACCCTACATGGTGTACGTGTCGTGCGCGTCTGTATTAAACATGTCTGTCACAAGCTAAATGAACTTGGACTTTGATTTGGGTCCCATAGTGAATTCAACCGTTGATGTATCTAACAAGGTCTTTAGTTATTTTAGTACCCGAGTTAAAAAAAAAAAAAAAAAAAAAAGGGAAATCTTTGTATGAGAGTACCGCTAATTAATTACTCCAACGTTTGCTTAGAAAATGATAACTAAGCAAAACTATATAGCTGAGAACTTACTACAAGCACTCTTTCTCTATGAGATTAATTAATTTTTGAAAAATAATTAACATCTCCTACATTAATTTTAACCCAAGCTGATTGATTTTCAACTGCTATTTTGATCAATGTCAAGAGGTTTCACAAAAAAAAAACACTATCTTAACTAGCTTAGACCAAACAATTTAGCTTGCTTGCAGTAAACCTAATCTAACAGCAATACATAGCATGAAGAAGCAAGTGCAAGGGTATAATAAGCAATAATGGGTCCTAAAATCTTCAATTGTGTTTTTCTTGACACAACATAGTCAGGAGAGAAAAACTTTAAAAAATCCAAAGGTAAATTTACGGTACCAAATTCTGAACAAAAAAAGAACATTTATAATCAAAGGCTTTCGTTATGTTGTCCACATAAGTACGCATCTGGTTCGACAACTGCCGCTCACCCTGATCAAAGATCAGATAGCCCCAGGAAAGCTTGCTCAAAAACTTCTTGTCCTCTACCATCCTCTCAAGGCTGATCAGCAAAACATTGAACTTGCCATCACCAAAAAATCTGTCTCTTATTGTTTTTCTCTCTTCAGGCTTGCCATAGTACAAAATTGTGGTAAAACTGCACAGCACAGATACATGTAACTTGTATTATACTGTTGGAAATTAAGAAGGGCAGGTGATATTTGCCATGTTATCAAGGGTGATGCACAGATGCATGATATTTCTGAAACATTCACAAAAGATAACACTATGTGACATTATGTATTTGATCTTCCAATTGTCCTTAGATTCTTTTGCGCCAAGCAACAAAGAAAGATACAGAGATTAGAAAGCAATAACGGAAGATAAAGAAGAGAAGCAGCTTAAATCGAAAATTAATAAAGATGCAAGGGAAACAAACCTAGGAAACCAGGTCAAGAATTCATCTAGCCAGACCATCAAGACCATATGGGGCGCTATTATGAGATGGGGTCCCGTCATTCCACTCGGATTGTTGTTAAACAGATCAGAGACAATTGATTTTCCTCCCTCAAGGATACTGCCAGGCTGAAAAAATATTAAAAAATAACAAATTTAAAAGGAATTCACAATTATATATTAACATAATGGTGAAGTAAAGCCTTTATCTGTTCATACCATTGATGAAAAAACATACTTTAATGGTTATCAACAGTACTGCTGCTCAGCATAATCTCACAGCAAAATTTTTATTAATCATTCATTAATATATTTATTCGTACTATTTTATTTTTAAATATCCTTTTTGAGAAGTTGATATTAATATGATGAGTTGTTAAATTAGAAACCCTCTAATGAAATCCCAATTAGGGGTTTAATTCAGCTTTCATCTGTTGACAAACACAGCTAATAATGCATCATATCCTTCATCAATTCCACAAAATTTCTGAGATATCAAAGGTAAAAAGGGGGCAGATTTTGAGAAGCGGGACCCACCTGCAAGTGGAAGTCAGAAGCAAGTTGCATATTCTCCAGAGCGGCCGCAAGACATTTGGGAGATCTGCGTACGGACCGACGGGGAGGCGCAGGCCGAGGCGGAGACAAACGTGGTGCCTCTGCGCTGGATTCTCCGGTGGATATGCTCCAGCGGCGACCGCTCGAGCGAGGAGAGAGGCTCATTCGCGAGGTGTTTGCCAAGTCGGAGTCGGAAGAAAGGTGCATATTCCTAATCCGCAGAGCGGCCACAACTAAGGGAGGCAGAGTATCTGCGCTGGATCCTCTGGTCGATATGGTCCAGCGGCGACGGCTCGAGCGAGGAGAGAGGTTCATTGGCGAGGTGTTTGCCAAGTGGGAGTCAGAAGCAAGGTTCATATTCTGAATCCCTAGAGCGACCGCATGACATCTGGCTGACATGGGAGGCGGAAGCTCTGTGCTGGATCCTCCGATGGATATGCTCCGGTGCCGACGGCTCGAGCGAGGAGTGGAGCGAGGAGAGGGGCTCATAGCTGGAGGGGTATTATGGGAAGAGATAGTGTGGCGCGAGATGTTTGCTATTTGTAATTGTCGAGACGAGAGAGGGAATTAGTGAAACTAAACTTCTCAAAATACAGCGCTTTTTATATCACTCGACTGACAAGTGGGGTTGGATATGTATGTTTCATATGTCCCTGGGAGGCTGGGAAAGTGGGACCGCTTGGTACTGTTTAAAGAATATTTATGTGTGGCATACTCTTCAATTCAAGGAGTACAAGCTTCGGTTGGACGGCAAGAAATTTTCTTTTTATGGGATGTTGGATTTAGATCGGACGGACAGATGGAAGCTAGTTGTATCCGAACGACATCCTCTCATTTGTCTTCCCGAATTTTCGCTATTATGGAAATAGAAATGAGAGATCTTTCTATGCTCCAGTTTAGGAGAGCTGCATGCGTTGCATTTTGTTTCTTTCCATTTTCTTTTTTTTTTTCGAAAAAGAAAAATAACAAGCAAGATATTATTTGATTCACACCGTCTGATTTTGATTCGATAGCTACATTGGACAATTTTTTATTTTTTATTTTAAAATTGTTAGGTGATTCTATATCTACTAGCAAATATATTTTCAAATAGTAAATTAATACAAATTGGAATTTTTGAATTATAATATCCGAATTACGATAACTTATTTTTTTAATTAAAATACAAAATTTCCATTGTTTTATATTTATTGGGTTCAACAAAAAAAAATCAACACATATATTATTATTGATATGACTGTAAAATTCACACATGCAAGTAAGACATTTTTTTTTTCATAAACAAATCAAGAAAGACTATGCTCATTTTGCTCATTTATCTTAATATTACCACATTAATGCTTTGGCAGCATGATCCACACCAAATCATTGTCTGACATGCCACATTTTCTATTTGAGAAAATTGATATAAATTGCATAGTTATGATATATTTAATTTGAGAAACACAATCTTGAATCGTGGCCGCATGATAAATTTTAGCACCTCCAATTAATGGTTTCCATATATGATAAATTTTACATTAGGAAACGCAATCTCGGCGCCAAATTAAGTTTCCATACATGAGTTGGCAGAAATAAATATTAATTATATCGATTTTGTAACTTCAAATGAGAAATATTTCCATTCATGGTAATAACGCTAGGTTTACATACAAATGTTATAAAATTTGATACACACCTTCTTTACTTAATTAAAATATTTACTATGCTAGAGTATAGGGAATTAATTATTTAAATTCTTAGTCTGTACATGGCAAGCAATTTATTATATTTGAAAAGAACAAGAAAAACAGAACAAAAGCTCTGAATATATATACAAAATCTACGTAGCTATTGAAAGTAATTTTCTCAACCCACGCACTTTTAAAATTTTCAGTTTTTACAAGATTTACTATCTATAAATTAAGAAACAATTACAGTTTTTTCTGAATGAAATATTGTGCATATCAGAATGTGTTCTTTAGGATTGGCAACGAGCCGGCTCGGTCTGAGTCAGATCAAGTTCATGGTTCGCTCGTTTTAGTAATGAGCGAGTCATGAAAAAGCCAACATTCAAATCTGAGCTGAAAAAATAGTTCGCTTGTTTTGGTAACGAGCGAACTAAGCTAACCCGTGGGCTAAAAGCTCAAATATATTAAATAACATATTATAAAGTCAACTACTATAAATTAAGTTTGTAACTAAATTCATAAATACTAAAATATTAAATCTCCAAATTCATACAAATATAGTTCACAAAATAAATTCATTCATACTAAATTCACACAAATTCATACCAATTCTCAAATTTATAATTGGACCAAGCTGGCTTACCAACGAGCGAGCGAGGTAGGCCCCAACTCAAACTTGTTAATTTTGAATCAACTAACGAACGAATAATAATAATAATCGTTTTATTTATCCACCAAGGTTCTCATTAATTTGTATTTGAGCTGATCTCATTTGTATCAATAATAGAGTCTTTCAAACACATATTATTAAGAAGAGTAACAACTAACAAGAATTTGACTAATTAAAACATTATTTAAATGCAATTTAGCCAAGTTCTTTTATTTCATAAAGATTACCATAAAAATAAATACAAAGTTCAACAAGGTTGCTATTTTGAAAAATTAAATCAATAACCCCTCTTGAAAATTGCATTTTAATCGAAACAGTTAATTTTTCAACGCCATGGTTTAATGCATAACATATCCAACTACCAGTCTGAGTAAAAAACATTTTGGGTTCTCCACGGTATTTGAAAATACAACAGCAGAGAATTGTTAATCTCACTGAACTATTTAATATTTAATTACATTTCTAAAGCATAATGTTTTTTTAAAAAAAGAAAATATAAACCTGAAAGTATCCACAGCGAAATAATCACACACAAAAAAATAAAGTAATTAGCAAAAATCAAAATATCTTCACATGAATCAAAGGGGGAAGAAAAACCTTGAAAAAGTCTTTAACTTTGAAATTTAAGAAGGGAATGGTCTTCCAAAGAGAACTCAATTTTTTAGAGAGAATAAATATTTTGATAAATATATTTGAATGGACAAGTGTCAACTTAATAATTAAGAGGTAAGTGACCAAAAATTGTTGGAGACAACTTGAAAAAAAAATTGTTTCAAATTAGTTATCTCCAATATCTAAAAAGTCATTTTTTAAATAATGTGTTTCAAATTAGTTTTTTTTAAATAAATCAATAGTAGTATACATAAGTAAATAATTGTGTTATATAGGCAAGTGGATAGCGCTATAATTTATAATCTATTTTGAAAATAGTGTTCGCAATTTTTATGATATGATGAAAAATAAAAAGATCACACTTTATCATGAAAATTGAATGTCAACATGCCTTGCACGTGAGCAGTGAATTAATTTGTTTCAAAATGTATTATTGGATTAATTGGTTCAAATTTTATTCCACATTTGAACAATATAATTAATTATGTTTGACTTTTCTTTTTACGTTCCAAAACACTAGTAGGTAGTAAACTAGTGATATTGACGAAAGGAGATTTTTTTTAATAATATAACTTCTTCTAAATGTTTTTATATATATAAAAAAAAATTTCTAAATTAACATTTTGGTTTCAATTTTCAAGTAGTAATTCATCGGAAGTTATCTTAAAATTTTATTAACAAAGTTTCATAACCACCTTCATGCCGTATAGATCTCTGAAGTGAAGTTGCGCATGATAATATACATATTATATACGGATCAATTCTTCCTTTGAATCTATATCTCTATTTTACGGATCAATTCTTGCTTTGAATCTATATCTCTATTTTAAAAGTTTAAGCAATTAATCTGAATTGTTAAACGTGTTATATATATATATATAAACAAATGTACTCGAAGACCAATTTTTGTGTGATAGGCAATTAAATTTTAACCATTCATGGTCAAAGATTTCGTGCCTTATTATTTATTGTTATATAATACATACTTTTTCAATAACAACGATTTGGTACCTTATTATTTTGGCGATTAAATATAGGTAAATCCGTGCATGCGTAAGCTAAATAAAAAGATTCTAAATTTAAAATTACGATGTTAGGGCAAGTTGATATTTTTCGACAACTACAAAATATTATAATATTTTAATATTTGATACATATCAAAATGTTGAAATTCGATTTAAGTTTTGCCGTTGATTAGATGATTTAAATTGCATAGTTCATATTTAAGTAACAACTTTTGATCAAATATATCAAATGACCTTTAAATTATATGACCTTCAAATATATCAAGGGCTATCCAACATACGCAATAATAAAATCCTCTACTTAAAATTAAGTATGTTATTATTTTTAACTTTGTTCAACTTAATTTGAAAAGTATGATGAAAATTAATAAATTAAGCTATAGGTTAAAATAAATGTCACATTGAAATATCATAATATGATTGATATTTATATTAGCACAAGTAAATCCTACACTGAGAAGAGAAAAGAACTAATGTGAAAGTTGATAAAGGACACAGAATCCGGCTTAGAGCTAGAAGGCAAGAACCCAGCAATTAATAGCATGCCTAATGGAGATAGATATAAAGAATAATGGAGAGCAAGAAGTTGTTATTCTAATAACAGCAGATTCAGATCCATATTATCAAATACGTCCTAAAAAATAACAAAATATTTAACGTTTGAACTTATTCTCTCATTTGTAATCCTGATCTACAGGCATGGATCAAGTAAAAAAAAAAATGTAAGCAGCACACCAATTTAATTTGTAACAATGCATTATAATTTGGATCACAAAAAGAATATAAATTGACATTGATCCCAAAAAGAATAAGAATCATCTATACAATACCAGCCAGATAAAAAAGCTTATAAACTAGATACGCACAATACAAAGCTAGATATATATTATTTCAACCGAAGTTTTTATTAAACCTTTTTTAAAAAAAAAAAATAATCAAAACACTCTCGCTCAAAATGGAGGAATTTCACATTTATTCGGACCGCTAAGCCAATATGCGGTTCATTTATAGAAGGACACAGATTGGCTTAGAGACCCCTCAAAATTAAGCCTAAAAAATGCACTGTAATATTGAATATATTTAAGTTTTGAGGACCTTTAAGCCAATATGCGGTCCCTCATAAATGGACCGCAGATTGACTTAGCGGTCCTGCTAAATGTGGAATTCCCCGTGTTGAGAGTTTTTTTTTATGCTAATAATACAAATTAGGGAGAATTTCACGTATACCCGTCAAAAACTTCAAAATTACGTATTCCCCCTCTAAAGTTTGAAATTAAGTATTTCCCCCTCTAAATTTCAAAAACTCACAAATTTACCCATTTTATTGTATTTTATATTAAAACTCATTCTAAAATCTTAAAATACCCATTTTATCCTTTATTAAAAGCATATAAAGCCCATCAAACTCAAATTTAAATCTAAAGGGTTCCTCTACCGTTTAAGATCTGTGCATGTCACATCAATATACGTGTGTGTTCGCATCAAGATTCATGCTGATCTTGCGCACACATATTGAAAAGTAGTTTGGACGGTAGAAAAATTGTTCAGATTCAATTTTGAGTTTGATGGGCTTTAATAAAATAGTAAAATGGGTATTTTATAAATTTAGAATGAGTTTTAATATAAAAGACAATAAAATGGGTAAATTTGTGAGTATTTGAAGTTTAGAGGGGAAAATATGTAATTTCAAACTTTAGAAGGGGGAATATGTCATTTTAAAGTTTTTGAGGGGTATACGTGAAATTCCCCCTACAAATTAATTCGGTTATTTCAACGTTTGCTAATTTAGTGGAACAGTGCTTTTTAAATTGATACATTGAAAAATAGAATGTGTGTTGTTGCTCAAAGACATCCTTCCTTTCAGCATATATATTACTGTGCATGCCATATGTCAAAAAAATGTTTAATAAACAATAAACTTCAAATAACTAAAACAACAGATATTACCTCACAGTCACATGCACGAAACCATGTAAAGAAGAAAAATATTTCATAAAAATAAACTTCAAATAACTAAAACATGAAAGGCAATACGTACGTAACAGTAAATCATATATCAAGAAAATAAATGTTTAAAGAAAAATAAACTTCAAATAATTGAAACAACAAACATTACCTCACAATAAACCATATACCAAAAAAAATGTTTAATGAAAAATAAACTTCCAGTAACAAGCATTACCTCAAAGTAAACCATATATCAAGACAAAAATGTTTAATGACAAATTAACTTCAAATAACTAAAACAAGTAATAACTCACATAAACCACTAACGTTTAAGACAATAAGAGAGATTTTTAGTAGGTTTGCTTCACATATAAGAGAGATTTTTAGTAGGTTTGCTTCACATATAAGAGAGATTTTAGCAGTGACTTAATTAAGTGAAGGTTGTGACTTTAGACAAATTACATATCTCCTTGCAATTCTTAAATCAAGTCTTAACGGGAAGACTTAATTAGTAGTGTGACTGAACTGTGAAAGCGCCAATCACTGTGATAGAATTAGAAACCCTCTTGCAATAATTGAAAACCAACTCAATCAAACCAAAGTAAGAATCAAAGCGAATCGAAGTAACAATGGTGTGCCGAAATCCTAAAAATTAACATCTCCTTCTGATTACTCTATTTTATCTTTTGATTCAGAAATACAGTGAATCTCTGATTCACCAACAACTCTCAAGATCTTATTTTGTCTAGTCTTTCAATGGATCATGATTTGATTGCTCAAGACAGATAACCTTATTCCTACGGATCGACACTCGATTATACTACTCGATAAGATCATGCGCTTGTAATCTGAGCATAAATACAAACAGATTTATAAATTTAAAAGCACGTAAGATATTTACGCCTATCACTCCCTCAGCTATTACCAGAATAGAACAGTTGAGATTCTGAGCGAGCTTTTGGTGTGTCTCATCCATGTGTAGATAGGTACATCCTCGAGTAATTTTCTGTTCACACAGGGAAAGAATTGCTCAATTTGGAGATATCGTCAGTTTTACAGTAAATATTAGGTAGTAAGGAAAAACGATATAAGAGAAAAAGGAGGTAGTACAATTGGCTAGAAAAATATTTTAGAGTTGTTACACTCAAAGATCCAAAGTTCGATTTTTCCTCACGAATCTTGGTAGCTACTACCAAGTTTTCAAAAACAAAAAGGAAAAACGGTATAAAGTAAGAAGGAAGAAAAGTGGGGTTTAAAATTTGGAAAAGTGGGTAAAAAAAAGAGCATTAACGGGTTGGTGTGAGTTAATGGTAGGAGATGAGTCAAAGTAGGTGTCGCAGAGACTAGTTTTGGGATGACAGTTCGGATACCACAATTTCAACATATTATATTACTGTGCAGAAGTAAACCATATGTAAAAAAAAAATGTTTAATAAACAATCAAGTTCAAATAACTAAAACAAATATTACCTCACAGAAATCCATATAAAGAAAAAAAATGTTTTCATAAAATATGAACTTCAAATAACTAAAACAAAATTAGACAATACCTCACAGTAAACCATATATCAAGAAAATAAATGTTTAAAGAAAAATAAATTTCCAATAATTGAAACAATTAATAAGCATTACCTCACAATAAACCATATACCAAGAAAAATATGTTTAATGGAAAATAAACTTCCGGTAACAAACATTACCTCAAGTAAACCATATATAGAGAAAAATGTGTAATAAAAAATAAATTTATAGTAACTCAAACAGAGTTTGGCTAGTATAACATCAGTGTCATTTCAACCTATATAACACTAACTCTAAAATCTATTAAATCAACTTCAAACGGTGAATCCAAACCGTATAAACGGATCTACTTCATTAGTTGTGTATTTACATGCAAAATTTATTTCTTTTTGAATTTATTTAGTATTAAGTCAAGCAATCAAATGTGTGAGTTTTTAAGTTAATTTTAATACATTAATTTTATAATATTTTTACCACTTGATTTGATACTAAAATAACTTGAAAATATAAAAAAAATTGTATGTAAACGCATCACTCATAATGTAAATCAGTTTGAACGGTTTAGATTAGTTGTTTGAAGTCAATTTGATAGATTTTAGAATTAGTGTTATATAGACTGAAATGACACTGATGTTATATTATCCAAACTCACTGAAACAAGTATTAACTCACATAAGCCACTAACGTTTAAGACGAGAGATATTTTGGTGATGGCACATTCAACGTTTTGCTGACCCAGTATGCATGACTTGATGATAAGGGACAAGAAGTTTTTAAGCAAGCTTTGCTGGTATTATCTGATCGTTGATCATGGTCGACAGCAGCTGACGAATCAGAAGTGTACTCGTATAGACACCATAAATAGAAGTGTTAATTGGTACAATACTGATAGAGTGGAGCCATTTTTATACCGATACTCAATTGACTCCATATCCTATCCATACCTATTAAGAATTTGTTTTATTCTATCCTACGCATATTCATTAACATTAGTAGGTAACAAAATAGTAACGAATAATACAAATATAATAATTTTATTATTTTTACAAATAAATCATCAAAACTTATCATGTTATACATATGCAATCACAATTACTAATATAAAATTAAAATATAAATGAGAAGGGTTCAAATGCCTCCATTATGCCTCCATTTTTAAAAACTTTTATAACTCAAAATTAAATCTTAAAATTCAAAATAAAACAGTTGGATATGAACTACATTATTTTATCTATGCACGTGTAAAAAATTATAACATTTCAACTTTGTTTTGGTTGTCATTCTGAGATTGTAAAAATGTATACTAGTGTGGATAATTTCTAGACGTTGATTTTTCAACTTATTAATTCATATAAAAGTAAAATCAAAATGTGATAATTTTTTATGGGCACATAGAGAAAATAACATAGATCACATCTAACGGTTTTATTTTGACGTTTAAGTTTTAAACTTTGAGTTATTTAAGTTTTTAAAAATGGAGGCATGATGGAGGCATTTGTACCCTCCTCAATATAAATTTGCAATTAATTATAAGTAATAATTTTTTATTAAGCAAAAAAAATCAAAATCACAAATATCTCTTCTAATAAATTCAATTCCTTAACTAAATAATAAAACATTCAAATAAAAAACGTAAAATGTTTAGCATAATATTTTTCTTATGATATAATTTATTTTATATAATTACCCGTTACCTAACGGGTACAAAATAACTTTTATCCGTACCCATATCCGTTTATCTGACGAAACAAAATCCTTACCCACACCCAATAAATTAACGGAAAAAAAATCTTATCCATACCCATTTTATCGAATACGATATGGATAGGATAAACGAGTGTCATTGACACCCTAACCACAAAGAAAGCATATGATTAATTATAAATTTCTTTTTTTGTTCAGAATTTACTAAAGACACTATTTTTTTTTTAACTAGCACTTGTTTATACCCATTCACTTGCACTTGCACTTTGTAGGACTCTTATTGCACTTGCTCCGATTTTTTTATTAATATCCAAAAAACAAATAAAATTTAAAAAATATACAAATTCCGAATAAATTTAAAAAAATACCCAAACTGGTTATCCAATAACCAGATTTGGGACAAATGTCTGGTTAACGGATTCCCAGACTCAAAAAATAAATCCGGTTAACTGTTAACCGGAAAGTTATATTTTTATTTTTATTTTTAAAAAAATAAAAATTCAGTTAATGGTTAGCCGGACTCATATTTTTTTTAAGTTGTATTTTTTTTTAAAAACAGAATTTTTTTATTTTTTGTATTGAAATATTATAAATGTTGAATATATTTCTTTACAAATAGATGGAATACAATATAATTTGATTTATTAGAAAGACTGTAACAAATAACTCGGATCAATATTTTTCAAGCTGGATTTTTCGCGGCTGTAAGAAAAATTAATATATTTCTTTATGTGTTATTGGAAAAAAATAAAAGTGCTTAGATTCTGAGTTATTGATTTTGGTTCAAAAGTCACTTCTATGTAATCCAGAAAATATTGTAATCCTTCTAGGACATTTAATTTATAAAAAGTTGTATCTATTTTAAAAATTCTTTTTTAATAACAATAATTAAATAACTTAAAGTTTTTGTTTTTTTTTCAAAAATAGATAAATAACTTTTGAACCGGGATCAATAACTCAGAATCTAAGCATTTTTATTTTTTTCCAATAACACATAAAGAAATATATTAATTTTTCTTACAGCCGCGAAAAATCCAACCTGAAAAATATTGATCCGGGTTATTTGTTGCAGTCTTTTTAATAAATCAAATTATATTATATTTCATCTATTTTTAAATAAATATATTCAATATTTCTAATATTTCAATACAAAAAAAAATTATGTTTTAAAAAAAAACACAACTTAAAAGAAAATATATATGAGTCCGGTTAACCATTAACCGGATTTTTTATTTAAAAAAAAAAAAAATATATATATATATATATATATATATATATATATATATATAACTTTCCGGTTAACGGCTAACCGGATTTATTTTTTGAGTCCGGGAATCCGTTAAACGGACATTTGTCCCAAATTCGGTTATTGTATATTTTTTTTAATTTTATTTGTTTTTTGGATATTAATAAAAAAAATCGGGCACTTGCTTATACCCATTAAAGAACAGCACAATTATTTTCTTTTTTACTCTGGTACTTTGTTTTGAGTAGACTTTAATATAACATAATTTAAAAATAAGTAGGGTTAAAATGCACCATTGGTTTTGGGTCACGACCATACTCCGCATCTCTATCTCTGTTTTCAATATTCAAAAAGTCAATCCGAACGGTTTAATATGATACTCATATTAAAATGTTCTTATAGATCAAATTTTATATTTTTTTTGAAAAAAAATTAACTACTCTTTTAGATATCATTGTTTTTGGATGGTCTAGAAGCAATTATCTTGTACCTATCTATAAAAAAATAGTAAAAAATATACAATTTGGTTTCTAAGTACATTTTAATATGGAGATTATGTTAAACGATTCGGATCGATTATTTGAATTTTAAAAACATAGATGTAAAGTATAGTTGGAGCACAAAACCAATAATGTATTTTAACACTTCTCACTAAAAGGCGAAAGGATAGTTCGCTTTGTTTAATTCAAGTGAAAGGCCACCAGCAAAAGGATTTAGAACCAAATGCATTTTTACATTTTTACCCACTTGTGTTTAATTTTAATTTATGTTTTGTCTTTAAAATTCAACAACTGCTCAATTGTTTGAGCGCTTTTTTATTATTTAAAATGGTGGTTACCATTCTCTTGTAACTAAACCTGATTATCAATACAAATGGAAGCTTCATCTTCATTTTTATTCAAAAACAAAAACACTTCTCATTAAAAATTAATAGAAAATTAAGATATTTTTGGAGTCACAATGAAGAGATGAGTTCGTTTACTGAACCAACGAGATGCTGCCAAAAGAAAAGAGAGAATGAAAAGAAAAGAAAAGGAAAAAGAAATAGAAAGTGTGAAACTTAATTGGTTAAGCTCATGAGGTAATTACTGTTGATAAATAATGTTGATAGTTAATTTTCAGGGATATTGTATAAATTGAACCTTAACCAACCACTACACCAAAATGAGCCTTTTGCAACAAATTATTGCAACCGAAAAGAAATTGGATGCATTAGATTAATGTTTTTGCTTCCAAATGAATTGGTTGTAATAACTATTATTTATTGCAACCTATTAATTGTATTGCAACGAATTAATTGGTTGCCCGAAAAAACAACTATTGCTACAAACTTAATTACTATTGCAACAGAAAATAAGTTGCTAAAAAATATTGGCGCCTAAATATCTTATTTCCATTATCCTTTCGAAATCCCTTTCGCGTGTTGATTCGTACTAGATCCTTGCTCTCTTGTTTTCAAAAACGTTAATTATTTACTACTCACCGCTTATTTTAATTAAATATTTTTAATGCACCGCTCCAACACTTTTTTACAGAAATGAATCAATTGTTGTCCAAGAATTCATCTGCTAATTTTAATTCATTTTTTTCAATGCGCCGCTCAAGTTTCTGAGTATTTCCATATAACAAAAATTATTTATTTGTTATTCTCATAGAGGGATGTGTTTTTACAAATTGTGAAACTCCCAACCCCGATTTTTTTATTTATATCCAAAATAAAATATAAATTTAAAAAACTAACCAACTAGCTAATGAAATTGCAACACTACCCAAACCGGTTAACCATTAACCGGACTCAAATCAAGTTTCCGGTTATTGGTTTCCCGGACCCATTGAAATAGTCCGGTTAACTATTAACCGGAAATTTGATTTGAGTCCGATTAATGGTTAACCGGATTTGTACATTTTCCTTTCTTTTTTTTTTCTTTTTTTTGAAAACAGAATTTTTTTATTTTTTTTATTTTTTGTATTAAAATATTAGAAATATTGAATATATTTCTTTGAAAATAAATGAAATACAATATAATTTGATTTATTAGAAAGATTGCAACTAATAACCCGGATCAATATTTTTCAGGCCGGATTTTTCGCGACTGTAAGAAAAATTAATATATTTCTTTATGTACTATTGGAAAAAAATAAAAATGCTTAGATTCTGAGTTATTGATCCCGTTTCAAAAGTCAGTTCTATGTAATCTAGAAAATATTGTGATCCTTCTAGAACATTAAATTTATAAAAAGTTGTATCTATTTTGAGAATTCTTTTTTTAAAAACAATCATTAAATAAATTAAAGTTTTTGTTTTTTTTTCAAAAATAGATACAACTTTTTGGGCTCAGAAGCACTCCTTCAGCAGTTCGATAAATTTTCATGATTTTTAAAGGTGTTTTGATATGTTAATCAAAGATGCAAATTTGGGCTCAGAAGCACTCCTTCAGCAGTTCGGACAATTTGTGAGAGACGATATCTCACGATTTGTTTTGAGATTTTGTATGAAACTTCACATTCTTATTCTATGAAGTCAAGAGTGCATGTCGGTAAATTTTCATGATTTTTGAAGGTGTTTTGATATGTTAATCAGAGGTGCAAATTTGAGCTTAGAAGCACTCTTTCAGCAGTTTGGGTAATTTTTGAGAACCGATATCTCATGATCTGTTTGGAGATTTTGTATGAAACTTCAGTCTTATTCTATGAAGTCAACAATGCATGTCGGTAAATTTTCATGATTTTTGAAGGTGTTTTGATATATTAACCAGAAATGCAAAGTTGGACTAAAAAAAAAAAAAGCAAAAAAAAAAATTCCAAACCGTAAAATTTCCTTACAATTTGGGCATAAATATAATTTTGCCAAACAACTGGTTATTTATAATAAAATATTAATAAATTTGGATATTTTTAAAAAACTCGGTATATATTTTGTTATTCAAACAACAATACATTAATGTATCATTGCAAAGAAAAAAAATTTGGTCGTCAATGTTCTGTATACTTTGTGAACAACAATGCATCGATAAGTAATCAATATATTTTCTGATAAATCGATTTTTTTTCTAAAAATAAAAAATTATGTCTCCTCGACTCCACCTGTCTGCTATAATTGAGGTCAATTTCTTGTCAAAGAGGGTCACACCAGATGTCCCATCAGAGTTACGAGAGGCTTTGAATTCCACTTCCAACAATTAACAAAAGTCCAATAATCTAAAAATTTGAAAACGACTGGCATTAAATACTAATTTAATTTGAATCATCTACACTAAGAACTTCTAATAATTAATGTTTAGTTTTGAGTCTACATTTATGTATGCTTTATTTATTATTATTCTTACATAACTTTGTTCAAACTTCAAAATAAGCTTGCCCAGGTAGTCAAATTAGAAATCAAGCTCATGTAATAATAACTTCTTATATATATATATATATAGCCAATTCTAACAATGATTATTAATCCAAACTCATGATAATATTCTCTCATCCTTTATTAGTATATATCTTAATATCTCTACATTTATGGAAGATTAAGGCACCGCCAAGGATGCTCATATTCGGTTGGTTGGCACTGCAAAACAAGATTCTAACGCAAGCAAATCTCCAAAGAAGAGGATGGACATTGGCAAGCATTTGCCTACTATGCAGACAAAACCATGAAACAACAAGGCACGTACTTATTCCAGGATTGCCCTTACACAACTGAACTATATAAAAAGCTATTGCTAAAGAGACCCTCTCAGCACTGGCCTTGCCTACGAGCGAATTACACAGTCACTGGTACGATGAGGAAAATGAGAGCAACAGAAAAATCAGCAATAGTAATTATGCAGTTTATAATATGGCGAGAAAGGTGCAACAGATGCTTCTCGAACTCATGCAAGACAACTGATGAATTGCTTGAAGAACTATTGGGGCAATTGAAGCCTTACCAGAAACTGGTACAGCTGGTACACCACGAGATAAGGGGGCACAATGGAGAGGGATAAGAGCAACAGAAAAGTCAACGGATGAAGGAAGAAAAAATCACAAACTGGCAACAAATGATTTACTTGTACTGTTTTTTATTTTATTTCCAATTCCTTTAGGCTTAGTTTTACTGTCTTACTTTATTTTAATTCTAGCATATTTTGCTCAACTGTTTTGAGCGCTTACCAATTTACTCTTTATGGATACAATCTATGTAACCACTTTATTCAATTAAATATGGGCATGACCCCTATTTTTACTCAAAAAAAAAACAATTAGTATTCTCTGGTTTGCTAATTGCCATACTTGGCCTTATAGTCACTCCATAGCTGGTCGACAGTCTTTCCAAGCACCTGCACAAAGAAGTCATCGCTATATCCATCCTTCATCTTTGCATTCATTTGTGCAACAAATCCGCTCATGAGCCCGTTGCAATAGTCCAAAAAAATACGCCGTCACGGCGTAGCCATCCGTCCAACTGTTGCCCACGCTGGGTTTCTGCCAGTTGCTCGGTACATAATTAGCCTTCAACCTCACAAAATCAGCAATTCCTGAGAAGATATAAAATGAAACAATTTAGTTAACTTTGTATACAATTTGAGAGAAAACTAATTGATTTACGAGGAGCATTCAAATGTACATGTAGAGAAAATAATATAAATCACATCTAACAATTTTATTTTGACATATAATTTTTTTTAAAATTATTATTATTTTGAAATTACTTCTTTTTTTAAAATTAAAAAAATGAAGATATGATGGAGAGATTTGAACCTCTTGATTTATACAGTAGATGTATCATGTACCTTCAATAATCCAACTAGACGCACTGTTATGTCCGTTCCACTGCCACATGTGCGTCATCTCATGGTATAACACCCCGTCAAAATCAGTCTTTACAATGCCCGAGATTATGATATACTCTGCACTCAGAGGTAGAATCAGGAGGTCTTTATTTGATAAATTTGAAAATATTAGATGAACATTACTTTTTTGATATACAGTAGATCTAGTAAGAAAATCATATTTTATAAGGGGTGCCTGGCCCCAGCTCGCACCTCCTTGGTTCCGCCCCTATCTGCACTATATTGTATCTCATTGTTGCTAGTGGCAGCAACCACTCCATCCTGCAACTTCGGAACAATGGTTAGGGTTACAAGGTCAACACTTTTCCTATCGTTTGGCGCCTGCTCGAACGTAGTCCAAATGAAATCTGATGCAGTGGCCATGATTTGCTTGCTATAATCAATGCCGATATCCTGGTCGAAAAGGGCCCCACCAGAGGTTCCTTGAACATTATTTGCGGCCTCGAATTGTAGAGCATACACAGTGGCAAATAATGCCAACAAAACTAGGAGAGGAACTACAAGGGAAGGAGAATTCTTCATCTTTGCGAAGATCAGTTGTGAAGTAATGACTGTGTTGAGTTGAAGAGAAAGCAAGGATTGAAGCAGTATTTGTAGAGAGTGTTAGCTGTGTGAATGCGCATAGACCGGGTAAAAGTCAAGTATACTTGGATTTAGCTATTTTGTTGACCATGTCAAATACTTCATCAAAAATTCTAATGAAAGTCAATTCACCTTATGTTTAGTTTGGTGTACATCGTTTTCTTTCTAATTAAGCATTAAATTTAGGAAAATGCCACGGTCATATATAATACAAGGGTGTACTGTTACGTCGGTGCATAGCATATATCCCACAAAATTGCTACGTTTCCTACACGATAAGGAATTTTAAAGTAGCATCTAGTACAATTTTAGATGTCACCAACAGAGCATAGTCACAAACAAATAGTTTCGTTTTAGTTCGGCGAGGTCAAAAATTTGTAATTCGAGAATAATTTAAATATAATTCGGAAATGATATGGTATCATATAAGGAAGCAAAAAAAAAAATTCATGTTTTATGCGCGAATAATTCGTGATTCACGTTTTATTCGTGAATAAAAGATATTATATATTTTTTTAATTTTATTTGATGTTCAGTTCAGAAATATTAAAAAACAACTATAACGCAAATAATTCGTAAATTTCTCGTGAATCATATTACTATGCAACAGAGTGTTAGAAAAGTCTTTTTTATTCCTTTTCTTTAGGTGACCAATTTTAGAAAAATGCACATCTATGTTCTAGAACATCAGTCTGTATAGAGGCATGCAGAATTAGAAAATTTAAATTGAAGAACAGAATAATTAAACAGAAGCTAATAGTATTAATTTTTGAAAGACAAAAATAAAAAAATTAATTGGCATTGATACTTAGCAACCCTTTGCTTACACATCCCTAAATCTGTAAATTTGCCTCAATATCCTTTGGGAAGAACTTTCTCAACTTGATTCCGATGTTTGGTTCCTCAAGGATATCTTTCTTTTTTAAATGACTAAGGAAACTTATTCCGACATTAATTCAAAACCAAGCTCATAATTTTCCTCGACTGCTTCTTATTGTCAAAGGTACAATTAATTTCATCAACTAATTCGGATCAGGTTAAGATATCTTTCTTTTTTAAATGACTAATTAAGGAAACTTATTCCGACATTAATTCAAAATCAAGCTCATAATTTTCCTCGACTGCTTCTTATTGTCAAAGGTACAATTAATTTCGTCAACTAATTCAGATCATGTTAAGATATCTTTCTTTCTTAAATGACTAAGGAAACTTATTCCGACATTAATTCAAAACCAAGCTCATAATTTTCCTCGACTGCTTCTTATTGTCAAAGGTACAATTAATTTCGTCAACTAATTCGGATCAGGTTAAGATATCTTTTTTTTTTTTGAAATGACTAAGGAAACTTCCGCCATTAATTCAAAACCAAGATCATAATTTTCCTCGACTGCTTCTTATATTGTCAAAGGTACAATTAATTTCATCAACTAATTCGGATCAAGTTAAGATATCTTTTTTTTTTTAAATGACTAAGGAAACTTCCAACATTAATTCAAAACCAAGCTCATAATTTTTCTCGACGACTTCTTTTTGTCAAAGGTACAATTAATTTCGTCAACTAATTCGGATCAGGTTAAGATATCTTTTTTTTTAAATTGACTAAGGAAACTTCCGACATTAATTCAAAACCAAGCTCTTAATTTTCCTCGACTGCTTCTTATTATCAAAGGTACAATTAATTTCATCAACTAAATTGGATCAGGTCAAGATATCTAGTTAGATCTGAATCATTCAATATGAGTTTGTACGAATTTTAAAGTAAATTTCTATATAGAATCACTTTTTGGTTTAGTGACACAAGCACACTCTCAACCTTATTCAAATGCAAAAGTAAATTTCGGAAAGAACGATCATTTGTAAATATTAAATAGTTTGATGGCTTGATCTCCAACCTTACTCAAAAAAAAAATCCCTAAAAATTAACATCTCTTTCTGATTACTCTATTTTATCTTTTGATTCAGAAATACAGTGCATCTCTGATTCACCAACAACTCTCAAGATTTGATTTTGTCTAGCCTTTCAACGGATCATGATTTGATTGCTCAAGACGGATAACCTTATTCCCTGCAGATCAACACTCGATTATACTACTCGATAAGATCATAAGCTTATAATCCGACCAGAAATACAAACAGATTTATAAATTTAAAAGCACGTAACACATTTACGCCTATCACTCCCTCAGCTATTACCAGAATAGAACGGTTGAGATTCTGAGCGAGCTTTTGGTGTGTCTCATCCATGTGTAGATAGGTACATCCTTGAGTAATTTGCTGTTCACACAGAGGGAAAGAATTGCTCGATTTGGAGATATCGTCAGTTTTACAGTAAATATTAGGTAGCAAGGAAAAACGGTATAAAGTAAGAAGGAAGAAAAATGGGGTTTAAAATTTGGAGAAGTGGGTAAAAAAAAAGAGCATTAAATGAGAAACCAAGTGAGTTTGGTAGAGTTACTGTTGAGGGGATCAGTGATTAACGGGTTGGTGTGAGTTAATGGTAGGAGACGAGTCAAAGTAGGTGTTGCAGAGAGTAGTTTTGGGATGACAGTTCCGATTGTGTGGTCTTTGTTGGAGTTCATGAGGTAGCTAGCTAGTCTTGTCGGAAAAGAGCGCCATCTATAACCTTCTGTCTAATACTTAAGCCACCACAATTTCAACATATTATATTACTGTGCAGAAGTAAACCATATGTTAAAAAAAAATGTCTAATAAACAATCAAGTTCAAATAACAAAAACAAATATTACCTCACAGAAATCCATATAAAGAAAAAAAAATGTTTTCATAAAAAATAAACTTCAAATAACTAGAACAAAATTAGACAATACCTCACAGTAAACCATATATCAAGAAAATAAATGTTTAAAGAAAAACAAATTTCCAATAATTGAAACAATTAACAAGCATTACCTCACAATAAACCATATACCAAGAAAAAAATGTTTAATGAAAAGTAAACTTGCGGTAAAACACATTACCTCAAAGTAAACCATATATAGAGATAAAAAAATGTTTAATAAAAAATAAATTTCAAATAACTCAAACAGAGTTTGGCTAGTATAACATCAGTGTCATTTCAACCTATATAACACCAACTCTAAAATCTATTAAATCGACTTCAAACGGTGAATCCAAACCATTCAAACCGATCTACTTCATTAATTGTGTTTACATACAAAATTTATTTCTTTTTGAATTTATTTAGTATTAAGTCAAGCGGTCAAATGTGTGAGTTTTTAAGTTAATTTTAATACATTAATTTTACAATATTTTTACTGCTTCATTTGATACTAAAATAACTTAAAAATATAAAAAAAAATTGTATGTAAACACATCACTCATAATGTAAATCGGTTTGAACGGTTTAAATTAATTGTTCGAAATCAATTTAATAAATTTTAAAATTAATGTTATATAGACTTTAATGTTATACTAGCCAAACTCACTAACGTTTAAGACGAGAGATATTTTGGTGATGGCACATTCAACGTTTTGCTGACCCAGTATGCATGACTTGATGATAAGGGACAAGAAGTTTTTAAGCAAGCTTTGCTGGTATTATCTGATCGTTGATCATGGTCGACAGCAGCTGACGAATCAGAAGTGCACTCGTATAGACACCATAAATAGAAGTGTCAATTGGTACGATACTCACTAAGAATTGAATCCATACTCTATCCATATCCATTAAGAATTTATTTTATCCTATTTTATTCATACCCGTTAACATTAATGGGTAATGAATAATACAAACATAATAGTTTTATTATTTTTACAAATAAATCATCAAAATTTATCATGTCATATATATACAATCACAATTACTAATATAAAATTAAAATATAAATGGGGAGGATTCAAATGCCTCCATTATGCCTCTATTTTTAAAAACTTTTATAACTCAAAATTTAAATCTTAAAATTCAAAATAAAATAGTTGGATATGAACTACATCATTTTATCTACACGTGTATAAAATTATGACATTTCAACTTTGTTTCGTTTGTCATCTTAAGCTTGTAAAAATGTATACTATTGTGGATAATTTTTAGACGTTGATTTTTCAACTTATTGATTCATATAAAAGTAAAATCAAAATGTGACAATTTTTTATGGGTACGTAGAGAAAATAACATAGATCACATCTAACGGTTTTATTTTGACGTTTAAGTTTTAAACTTTGAGTTATTTAAATTTTTAAAAATGGAGGCATGATGGAGGCACAAAAAATGGAGACATTTGAACCCTCCTCAATATAAATATGCAATTAATTCTAACTTTCTAAGTAATAATTTTTTATTAAGCAAAAAAAAAATCAAAATCACAAATATCTCTTCTAACAAATTCAATTCCTTAACTAAATAATAAAACATTCAAATAAATAAGTAAAATGTTTAGCATAATATTTTTCTTATGATATGATTTATTTTATATAATTACCCGTTACCTAATGGGTACAAAATAACTTTTATCTATACTCATACTCGTTTATCTAACGAAATAGAATCCTTACCCACACCCAATAAGTTAACAGGAAAAAAATCTTACCCATACTCATCTTATCAAATACGATATGGATAGGGTAAACGGGTGTCATTGACACCCTAACTATAAAGAAAGCATATGATTAATTATAAATGCTCTTTTTTTGTTCAGAATTTACTAAAGACACTATTTTTTTTTTAAAACTAGCACTTGCTTATACCCATTCACTTGCACTTGCACTTTGCAGGACCCTTATTGCACTTGCTTATACCCATTAAAGAGCAGCACAATTATTTTCTTTTTTACTCTGGTACTTTGTTTTGAGTAGACTTTAATATAACATAATTTAAAAATAGGTAGGGTCAAAATATACTATTGGTTTTGGGTCACGACCATACTCCGCGTCTCTATCTCTGTTTTCAATGTTCAAAAAGTCAATCCGAACGGTTTAATATGATACTCATATTAAAATGTTCTTATAGATCAAATTTTATATTTTTCGAAAAAAATTTACTACTCTTTTAGATAGGGGGATAAGTACAAAATCATTGTTTTTTGGAAGGTCTAGAAGCAGTTATCTTGTATCTATCTATAAAAAAATAATAAAAAATATACAATTTGGTTTCTAAGTACATTTTAATATCGAGATTATGTTAAACGGTTCAGATTGATTGTTTGAATTTTGAAAACATAGATGTGAAGTATAATTAGAGTACAAAATCAATAATGCATTTTAACACTTCTCATTAAAAGGCGAAAGGATAGTTCGCTTTGTTTAATTCAAGTGAAAGGGCACCAGCAAAAGAATTCAGAACCAAATGCGTTTTTACATTTTTGCCCACTTCTTGTGTTTAATTTTAATTTATGTTTTGTCTTTAAAATTCAACAACTGCTCAACTGTTTGAGCGCCTTTTTATTATTTAAAATGGTAGTTACAATTCTCTTGTAACTGAACCTGATTATCAGTACAAATGGAAGCTTGACCTTCATTTTTATTCAAAAAAAAAACACTTCTCAGTAAAAATTAATAGAAAATTAAGATATTTTTGGAGTCACAATGAAGAGATGAGTTCGTTTACTGAACCAACGGCATGCTGCCAAAAAGAAAAAAAGAAAAAAAAATAGAAAGTGTGAAACTTGGTTAAGCTCATGAGGTAATTACTGTTGATAAATAATGTTGATAGTTAGTTTTCAGGGGTATTGTATAAATTGAACCTTAACCAACTTATCAAAATTAACATCATCCATTTTTTTTTTCTTGGTAAATTAATGTTAACATCACGATATTACTGAACATCTCTTGGATTTTTAAACAGCTCCTTACAGAAAATTTTGCAGCCTACTTTGCATGGCATCCAGTATTCTAAGTGGCTAGGCAAAAACACGATTATAAAAAATCACACCTGGTATGTAGAGTTAGAAAGCTGCTAGTTTTGGGGCGTCCGTATCCGCCCAGGTACCTGAGGTGCAATTTATAAAAATGGATGGTCCAAATTAATTCTATTCAGACTAAACTCAATTCAGTAGCTGTTGAGACTATAAGGAGTCTGCTTTGAGATTCGTGTCAAGTGAAATGAATAGTTCAGATTCAGCACTTGCACCTTAGGTACCTGGGGTGATGCGGATTCAGCTTTGGAGAGTCCGCACCACATCTAGAGACCTCCGTTCTTCCCTCCAAGGCGATCAGAAATGGAAATCAAGTCTGAAGTTTTGAGAGTCGGTCGGTCATTCCGAGTCTCCATCTCGTCACCTTTGTCTCCACCCTCATTCGTCCGGTCCACTTCACTTTGCTTCATTTGAGTGGATGATTATATGTGATGAATTTTACTGTTGCTCGAAGCTTCATCTCGCCCCATCCGAGCATGTGCTTCCGTCGAACGGATCTAACTACCGCTCGTCGTTTCATTCATAGTGACAAATGAATTATTCGGGTTCAGTTCAGCGGAATCTAGTGTTCTAAATAGCGCTCTATATTGCCGCTATAGCATTTTTGGACTCCAAACGCTAAGCTATGGCATAATGACACGCTATTTTGAGCTACGGACGCTATAACAGTAATAGTGGTCCAATATAACGCATAGCGTGTACCGCAAATAGCGCCCACTATGCAACATTTGCTCTCTGTTTTCAATTTATATGAGCTTTAAATAAAGATTTATATTGGATTTTAACCGTAATTATTTTTTTTGCAATTGACATACTAAACTTTATATTAAACTATTAAATATTTAATGAGAGATCCATCAAACAAAATCAAAATAAGGAAGCTACAACACGCTATGCAACATGAGGTTTTTTTTTTCTTTTCAATTTATATGAGTTTTAAATAAAGGCTTAGATTGAATATATTAAGATATTTCGTGAAGTAACAAAATGATACTTACTATACAGTAGTTTGAATATTTTGAATATATTAAGATAGTTAATTATGCCATGATGTCTATGTTATTTTGAAATTTAAATAGAAAAAAAGATAAATCATGCCATGATGCTGAATATATTTTGAATAGAAAAAGATTGATAGTTTATGATATTAATATTACTATGGATATTTTGAGTCGCAATTTGGACTTTGTATTGGTTCAATATTAATATTATATTTTTTTAATCAATTTGATATTATTTATTATTCTATGAAACTTAGATAATGTTGATATTTAGTACAAATATATGATATAATTTTTATAAAAATAAGAAAACACTATGTAGGTTAGCTTTCGCTATAGAGACACTATTCACTATAACTTTTTTTGTATGCTTCCCGCTATGACTCAATAAATGCTATATAGAACCTTGGCGGAATCAAAAATTCATGATTCGGTATAATTTGGAAATGATTCGTGGTTTAAACAAGAGGTGTTACGAGTTTAAAAATAAAATTTTACATAGCTGATTCATGGAACATTTCACATTAAATCCAGTATGAATAACTTTTTCTTAAAAAGCTATTGTCACTGTATCAATGCATGGGAGATGGGCCCCGCTATAAATGTTTTTCAAATTTTGGCACTTTTTTCAAAGGGACCACGTGATGCTGTGAAAGACAGAGTGACGAATTTTTCGGTAAAAGTCGCATTTAATTTGTAGAATTCAGTAAATACACGAATAATTCTCGAATTGTACGTTTAAGTCGCGAATTCTTGTATTATACGCGGATTGAAACGTTTATAGCCAAAAAATATTTAATTCGCGAATTAAACCCAAATCTGGTTACTATGGTTTCATCTTGCCTCATTCTAACCGAGCAGGTTCTGTCCAACGGATCTGGTCACCGCTCTTTGATTTGCCTCAATCCTCCTGGTTTGACTAAGGGTGTTCTAAATTCGTTTCACCCCGTAGTATCTAATATAACTATATATGAATAATATATGTGTTATTATGGTTGTGGTGATGATGATGAATATGTTGTCTCATTCATCATTTTCTCTCTCTTTTCCCTCTTCCTCCTCTCCTTCTTCTCTCTCCCGACGTGACTTCTATGAGGTGGTTGTCCTGATTCAGTTGATTCAGTTTTCGAGCTTGTTCGATTCAGTGCTTTGGTTGCGAACCGCAAGGGGTCTTGCTGCGGGCCGCAATGCATGTGGTAGAAGCTCCATTCTCCGTGCTAACTCACCCGTTTTGCTTTGTTTAGTTCCAAAAACTTGATTACCTGTAGAACAAACATAACTAGGGCAGTAACTTTAACTTTTGGACATTTCTAACCTAATTAAACCTAATCTAATCAAAACTCGGCTTATTTTTCATATCCAACCCTAGATTTCAACAGATATAATTTTGGCTTATCATGCTTTCTCGGCTGAGTGGTAACTGTCCTGATCTAATTGATTCAGTTCTCTGTCTGGTTTTGATTCAGTGCCTCCTCGACTAAGTGGTGACTGTCTTGGTCCGGTTGACTCAGTTTATGGTCCAGTTTAATTCAGTGCCTCTCGAGTGTATATTCTTCTAGGCAATATTAACATGGTGTAGTCACACTCGCTCGACTGCTACAGTTGCATACTAAGAAAAGAGAATGAATAGGCCCGTTGACTTACTAATTTGGCGCGAATTAAACATTTCACAACTACTGGTTTTACTTTTTCTCTTGTATTTAATTTTTAGCAGTGAGAGATTTTATCAGTAGTTCAATATATAGAATGTTATCTTTGTGTAATTATATATCTACACTGGAACAAACTTGTAATTTGCTCTAATATTTTAATAACCTAAGTTCTTCCAATCAAAAAAAAAAAATCACACCTGATGATAACTTCAAAAAACCAACAAACCGTCAAACTTTGACTATGATCATTTCCAAAAGTGTATGCACTGTTTTTGGTCATTGCATTACGGTACGGAAGTAATAATTAAGCTAACAATTAGTACAACAAATTCTATACTAAGTCAAAATCAAATAAGCAACCAAGTCAAAACGACGATCCTTATCTGATCCATGCACCACTATTTCTTGTCTTTATAATCTCTTCAAACATGCTTTGCTTTTTCACTAAAAACTTCACATACAACCAAGTAAGAAAAAAATAGTAGAGATGAAACCATTCTTCCTTGTGGCACTTATTCTAGCTATTGTAGCCTTCAGCACTGCAAATGCTGTCCAGTTCCAGGCAAGCAACAATGCTAAAGGTACTGCTGGTGGGACCCGCTTCGACTCACAAATAGGCGTTAGCTATACTACACAAGTCATGTCGACTTCTTCAAACTTCATCTGGAACGTATTCAATCAGCAGCCAGCCGATCGGAAAAATGTCGCACTTGTAACCCTAGTTGTTGAATCAATTGATGGTGTTGCTTACACGAGCAATAATGGTATCCATGTTAGTGCAAGCTATATTGCCAGTTATTCCGGTGATGTGAAGACCGAGTTTGTCGGTGTATTATACCATGAGATGACGCATGTGTGGCAGTGGAATGGACAGGGCAAGGCACCTGGTGGCTTAATTGAAGGTACAAATTTGTCTAAATTAGGCAATTAAATTGATTCTTCTAGAATCATAGTAGGGGCTGATCTACTGCCAATCAAGAGGGTGCTTAGTCACCGCTCAAATTTCAGTTGCCACATATATTACAGCTTACATTTATCTCTCCAATCTAAATGTTGTAGTTCCACCCCTGAATCCTAGCATGAACTATTAAAACAGTAATATCTTCATATATTTTATTGTGAAATTTCAGGTATTGCTGATTTTGTGAGGTTGAAGGCAGGTTATGCACCGAGTCACTGGGTGAAGCCTGGTCAGGGTGACCGCTGGGATCAGGGTTACGACGTGACGGCACGGTTCTTGGACTATTGCAACGGGCTCAAGAGCGGCTTTGTCGCACAACTCAATGCTAAGATGAAGGATGGGTACAGTAAAGACTTCTTTGTGCAGTTGCTCGGGAAGACGGTCGACCAGCTGTGGAGCGATTACAAGGCTAAGTATGGAAACTAAGGAAAAATAAAGGAAATGAGTGCAATAAGAGATGAATAAATAAAAAACAACTGAAATAAGATTGCAATTGACTGTATTGGCAATTTCTTTTTTCTGTTGTTATAATGTAATATTTGAATTTCGTTCCACGTACCTCATATGGAATAGGAACTTCTTTATTAATTAATATATATATTGTTGTAACAGACTGGTTCCCTGATCATGCTTTACTAAATCATTTTATTGAAGTAGGGTTTTACTAAATCATTTGACTTGTTTTTTTTTTTAAGAAAGACATGTTCCATTAAGAATGGAGCTGCTACACTAATGACATCTTTATGCAGTACCAAAATAAGGCTGACTAATCAAAATAGAGTTTTTCTAAATCATTTATTAAGCGTTGAATTATTCAATGGAATAATTATATGAAACCCCACTCTCATTCTCCATCATCCTCTCATCTCTTAAATATATTTTAACTTCTATAAACTAACTTAACTAACTAGTTTGATTAAATTTATGCAAAACACTGTAATATTTCAAGTTTAATTAAATTCATAGGTATAAATATTTGAAAAATAATAAATTAATACTTGCATATCTAACTTGATATGACTATATGGAAGAATCACTCAAACTAAATGGAGAGAAGAATCATACACGTTTTTAGAGGTTGATTTTTTTTTCTTTTTTCAATGTCATCCACATTTTTCACGATCTATAAGGAATTTTGCGAATCTAAAACCACGAACGTATTCTACGCAATTTTATTTTTCAAATGAGATTTATGATGACATATTTTCGGACTCATCGTCACACAAGTATTTATACTTTATCGTGTAAGTATTTATGCCTATACTTGTAAGTATTTATCTCCAATCGTGGACCCTGCATCAACCTTTCCCAATCATCTCTGTATCAACCTTAATCTAACAAAAATAATTGACCACATAGGTATAAATATTTGTAATACTTAATATTAATATTTTTAAATGTCAACGGTGCCATATGTAAAAAATACTAGATATAAATACTTAAATGATGAGGTATAAATATTTATGTAACGACGAGTTCGAAAGTATGTCATTATGAATCTTATTTAAAAGATAAAATTGCGTAGAAGACATTTATGGTTTTAGATTCGAAAAATTTATTATAGATGGTGAGAAATATGAACGAAATTGAACAAATAAAATTAAGAGAATAATAAAAGATAAGAGTGGGGACAATTATGAGGGCCTATTCAATGTTCCAGCATTTGACATCAATACGTTGAATTATTTAGCGTGTCGACCGGAGGCAGAAACGCTGAATTTCCACATCAAGAGTTGAATTATAACAAAAGGGAAAATGACAAGCAACTGTCATCTCTGTTTCTAATCTAAATTATAACAAAGCATGAAAAATCCAATGCGTTGTCCCCCAGGCAGAGAAAAAGTTGTTTGACTAACGTAAAAGAAAAAAGAAATGCACAATATAACTAAAACAAATAATAAAAATGCAGAGAGAACAATTGTTTGTCATAATTTAGCATTTCTACCTTAGATCGAGACGTGGAATTATTCAGCGTTTGATGTTGAAAACAGAAACATTGGTATAAAATAAGGTTATAGATATTGGGTGATATATATATATTTAAATGCTATGGAAGAAAATTCGTCATTTTCGGTTGTATGAAAGAATAATGCTTTCTTGATTCGTCTTTAGGGCCGAATTATTACCTTCCATATGGCCCGTGTAGATCCTCTAATTGCTACCATTTCATAGTTGGGCCTTTTAGGTGGCCCATCGCCTTTTTTGTTCTCTTCAATTCTGAAATCTTTGGGTAGACTTGGAGTATGTAAATCCGCTCCACTGACACGTAGGGAAGTAAATATGACACTACATGCATCCAGACACCAACTCGTTTTAACCTTCGTAAGGTGTGGCCGGGATCGTCTCTAAGGTAATTCAAACTTTGAGTTTAGATACCTACCGTCTGATCAGAATCCGGACTAATCCGGCCCAGGTTAAAATTCAATGATCTTTCAATATTCGTGCTTATTTTGATCAGAAGGTCAGGATCCAAACTTATTTGACTTGACTTTACCCTCTGATCGGAAAGGTAAATAGGGGATACAAATTTTTTTGAACCGGATTTAACGAGCACCGATTTGAACCGCTATCAAATCACAGAGCAGACTCGAGAGAGGGAGAGAGATCCTCCGAAATTTCGCGAGAGCTTAACAAAAAATTGCGCCAATTCGCCGTAAAATTAGCGTAGAGAAAGGAAGATGGAGGCGGAGGCGGGGGCGGAGGTGGGGTGCAGCACAGGAGCTATCGATTCATCCAACATCGGTTTCAAGGTTTCAATTTTGCATTTTTGCTTCCTAATTTATGATTTAGGTTTTGTCCCTTTGTCTCTCTTTTGACATAGAATTTCTCATCTGCGCAGCTACTGAAGAAGTGTGGCTGGAAGGAAGGTACCGGCCTTGGGGCATCTGAACAGGTTTGCTAGCAATTAGTATTATAATTAATTTTCTTTTTTAGGAATTAATTGAGGATTTTGAGTTTAGTTATTTGGAAAGCATTATTTGAAAAGCTGTGATTGAGCTTTTCTGGTATAGTACCTTTACAAGTACGTTTGTAGCATGGTTTTTTATAACCTATTTTTACCAGTATCAGGTGGTACCATCTCCTTGGTTTCCACTTTGTATAATTGTTTATATTTGTTACTTGGATTGATGTATTTCTGAAAAACCTAGAACTGGTGTTCGTTTTCTGGCCTAATTAGATTAAGATTTTAGGTTAATAGGGTTAGCAATTTAGATGCATTCTGAAAATGCTCTTCTTTGTGACATTAGGTATTTTCTCATGTTATGTAATTCAGGACGTATAGTGTTGGGTTCAAAATATTGTGGTTTTCTGGTTTAATCGACTTAAATTAAATTTTCTTGTCAATTTAGTTTTTGTGTAGGAAGTTTAGCTTTTATTATAGTAGAATATTTATTATGATTTAATTATATTTTACTTTCTTTTTGTTAAGAGTTGATTGTCATATTATTTGAAGTATTGAGTCTATTGAGATGTTTAGAGTTGATTGTCATATTGATTTTGTTTATTGAAAAATTGTTTGTTTTTGGTTTCCTGCAAAAAAAAATCTCCTGTCTGTCTTTATTTTCCTACTATATCACTGTCTTGTGCATCTCTCTTCTATTAGCTGAGACTTCTTTGTATCCCGAATTTAATTGTGTTTTAATTATGATTAACTTTGTAATGCTTTCTAACTTTCTATACTAGGGAAGGCTGGAACCAATAGAGACACGTGTGAAGAACAACAAACGGGGTTTAGGTGCTGATAGAAAAAATAAAATGCCAGAAGTTCAGAAAGACCCTTCTAATCCTAAGGTGCATTATCATGTTGAAATTTCATTCGGCTTGTGGTTATTTATAATGCTTTGGTCTAGAGGATAATTGGTGCAAATTTGTGAAATTAATTCATTCATGCTATTTTTTTCCAGGTGAATGAAGCGAAGAAATCTGCAAAAAGAGCGAAGCTAGTCACAAAGAGACTAAGAAAGCTACAGGAGGAGGAAAAGCGCATGCAGGAAAAGGAATTTGAAAGAGCTTTCTTTAGGGAGTTCTGGCCTGACAATGTCTGATTAGATCATTAAAAATAACATTTTCTTGTTGAAAGTGAATAAATCACTTGAGAAATTGTTTAAAGAATGTCAATACTGTTTCTGTAGTTCATGGATAGCTCTGAAGTGACTTCAGCTCCTACTTGTATTTGTAAAGTTTAGCACGTAGTGATAAGGCAATTAAATGATGATTATGACCAAAAGAAAGAAAAAAGGTGGAAGTTAAATTGCTTCCTGCTTGGGATTGGTTACATAATTTGTTTGTGATGTAGATTTTTTAGTTTAATGTTCATGTGACCGCCTTTTTATTATTTACTGTGTATCAACCACTTGTTGCCACGTTTATAAATTTTATGCATCATAATGTATAGTTTATCTACCTTTAAGAAGAGATTTGATTGCTTAATAAAAACTCAACCATGTAATGTTAAAACTATCACTTTTGTCTTGCTATTAATGGAATCCAATGTAGTGTCAAATTAATGAAAATATTATTTGATATTGATGCAATGTTGAACTTCAAATTCAATTTTGCTCTAGTAACAAACTAGTAATCCATGTTGCAAGTAGCAATACTGCAATTAGGTATAGAGTATTTATAGCTTTGAACTCTTTATTTAGCAGCTGTCCAAGCCGAACTATAACATCAAAGTAGTTATTTAAAACAAACCTTAAATAATAATATCCTATACATCTAGAATCAGTATCAATAGCACTCGCAGAGACGCTATTACAACAAAAATAAATGCAAACCATGGAATACAACACCACTACCAGCTAGCAAAATTGACTATCCAGAGGACTAGAATGCAAATTCCTCTTCTTCCTCAGCAGGTGCAATCGGCAAAGCACCTTCCCTTGCGGCATCTTGAAGCGAGAAAGCTTTCTCATCGCTTATGCCGAGCAAATTTTGGAGTCTTGAGAGTTTCTCGGGTTTTGGAATACTCTTCAAGTAGATGCAGTACAGATCATCCAGCTCGCTAGGGTTAGACCAAGTGACTGGGCCATCAGCCGGTGACGCCATGTCACATGCTAGCATGTCATTTAATGATTTAACCTGTCATAAAGTAAAATGTGAGTATATCACAGTTAAATTGATTCCATATCAGCTGCATATAATTTTCCATAGTGAGGATAACAGATGTTTTTATTTTTAAAGTCCAAATTGTCAGTATGAACCGTTAAACTTGATATCCGTATGAAAATGTACTTGCACACTAAATATTAGATTTTTTTTTTTCTAATAGATAGGTAGAAAATCACTATTTTTGAACAGTCTAGAATCTTTAGATCAAGTGATTTTCTACCTACATAACAAAATAGTTAAAATTCCTTAAAAAAATGTAAAATTTGATCCACAAAGGTACATTTTCATATGGAGATTATGTTGGACGGTTCAGATCGATTGTTTGGACTTTGAAAATAAAGATATTGATCTATAGTACATATAAATATGCACTATGCATAGTACCGAAGCATCACTCTAATTTTCTGATAAAACACCAACTTACCACTCCATCTTGGTTTTTCTGTCGATACTGAGCAACAGCCTGAACAAGAGAGTTACCAAGCCTAGCCTTGGCAATTTCCTGTACTACCTTCATTGCTTTCTCCTTATCAATGCTCAATTCTTCGGTGACTTTATGGAACATCTCGGTCTCATCAAACTCCCCCTGGCCATTAGAGAGGACATCCTCAGCTGCCTTCTTGAAAATTTTCTCTCTCAATGCCTCTGACATGACATCCTTGATGTCAACCTTTGCCTCCTTCAAATCACGCACCTCCTTTAGCCCCATGCGGCCCCCTTTTACTGCTGCTTCAATTGAAACCGTCATTTTGTTACGAATAACATTCTTGATAACCTTCTGGGCATGCTCTTCTGGTAACTTCACGTCATTTTGTAACTTCGTCAGTTGTTCCATCTTGGCCTTTGACATTTTTCCATCAGCTAAGATGACCTCGGCTTCTTTAATAAACGCCTTTTTGGCAATGTTTAAACGAATCAGTCTCGTCTCGTCAGAGTTCAGGCCGAGAATGTCACCTAATTGATCAAGGCGCTTGTACTCACTATCATCAACCTTTGTTGGTACAGAGAGGCCAAATGCCACCTTAGTCATATCACCAGTCATGCAGTAATGCAGGTATGATTCATATAGATCAGCTCTTTCCGGGTATGGGATATCATCTTTAACAGTTATTTCTTTTTGGCTTGTAAGTGAAGACCTTCCCTTTGATGCCTTTTCGTGATCCATGTCCTTCAAATCCTTCACTAACTTCATTTCCTCATCCTCTTCTTCAGTTTCATCAGTTGCTTCTGGTTTTGTATCAGGTTCTGGTGTTACAGGAATTTGCTCCCCTTTTATCTCAGAGATTAGAGGTGTCACCACCAAGGAGTTGAATGAAATCATCTTTTGAAGCTCTTTTGCAGTCTCAATTCTGTTGCTTGCTGCTCTTGCACGCCCAATGTAAACAAGCAGCACCTTGCGCACCTAAAAAAGGAAAAAGGATAAAATACAACTTTATCAACTCTTACAGAAATGGGTGATAAAGAGTGAGGCTGTAGTACTATGCATAGTGCATAATGACCCGTACTATGGGTCAGTACCTCCCATCTCCAAAGTCCAAACAATTGATCTGAACCGTTCAACATGATCTCCATATAAAAAATGTATTTGTAGATCAAATTTTACATTTTTTAGATTTTTTTTTACTATTTTTTGGATAGGTAGAAAATCACTTGATCTAAAAATTGTAGACCATTCAAAAGTAGCGATATTCTACATATCTAAAAAAATAGTAAACAAATTCTAAAAAATGTAAAATTTAGTCTGCTACATTATCATATGGGGAGATCACATTGAACGGTTCAGATCGACTATTTGGACTATGGAAACCAAAATATTGATCCATAGTACGGAACAATCTGCACTATGCATAGTACCATAGCCTCACTCGGTGATAAAATAGTGGTCAAAAGTTGTAGAGAATGTACCGCTTTATTGGTGATAGCCATAGCTTCATCTTTGGATAAATGCAATCCATGAGCTGCCTTCCTGACGGCTGACCTCGCATCAGAATTAAACCCATTAATCCCTGAGGAGATCGCATTTTCCACGGCCTACAAATAAATATCATCTTAGAACTCAGACAAAACAAACGAGATCATAGAATGTGCTCTTAATAAAAGCAAAAGAAATTTTACCTTTGCAAACAATTTCCCGCATATGTCGTTATGTATGGCATCGACAGTTGATTGAGGGATGCAAAGGCGTACTTGGTAAGATGCCAGGGTATCTACATCCTCCTTGCTCAACTCTTTTTTCGCTACCAACTGCTGAAGCTTCTGTCTGTAGATCTCTGCACGAATCTCAAAGCAACTCCTCTAAACATTTCACACTATGCAGTTGATAAAGTATAAGCAAGCAAGATGATGGAAAAAGGTACCTTCATGCAATTTGCTAGCATTTTCTGGATCAAAGCGTAAATCTTCGCATAGGTTCTGTAGAAAGGCGGCTTTGCTTGGTGCCGTTGCCAGTTCATTATTGAAGGCTTTTGAGAGCCTCTTTTTATACACAGTTGACTTGATTTCTAGCAATATAGTTTCAGCCTCTTGCTTCCCTAACCCCAGTATATTCCTCAAATTTTTCAATTTATTAATCTGCAATTTTAAAGTTTTGTTCTTACATCAGTAACATTAACAGGTAAGAACAAGATGGGCTTGGTAATCTTTGGTTTAATTTATAATCGGACTAAATACCAATGAATTATTGATAATACCATTTTCTCATCAATCCGTCCACCGGGGAAAGATTCAAGGGCATATGCCCGATATAGAAGCTTTACATCACTCAGACTCCTTTCGGGATCATATTGCCCACCTGTCACAAAAGAATACACGCTAACACTATGATTTTACCCTATTAGTCTATAGTTTCAAGAAAGTAGCAGATCATGAGGCACTGGGAGTATAGCTGCATTTCATAAAAGGAGGGGTTAAAATGCCTCCACTTTTTAATTTCTTAATGATAAAAATTTTAAAATTTATATGTCAAAATAAAACAGTTAGATATGATCTATATTAATTTCTCTACATGCACATAAAAAATTATCACTTTTTGATTTTGGTTTTATATGAATTAATAAGTTGAAAATTCAACGTTTAGAAATTATCAACATTGGTGTATTTTTGCAAGCTCTTGATACTAATCGAAACAAAATCAAAATGTCATGATCTTTTACGTGTGCATAGAGAAAATTAATATATATCATATCTAATGATTTTATTTGACATTTAAGTTTTAAATTTTAAGTTATTGTAGTTCAAAATGGAGGCGTAATGGAGACACAAAAAATGGAGGCATTTGAACCCTCCAATTCATCAAATAACTTAAAGAAGATAAACATCCTAATGTACCTATTACAGACACAGGCCCAACCCCAGGAGCAAATTGAGAAGCTTCTGGATGGTTTCTCAGCTTTGTCAGCAATTCATTAAATGCCAAAACCTCCTCCAGTTCTTCAATAACTTGTGGCATTTCTGTTCTGTACAAGTTAAAAAAAAAAACAAATAAAGAAATTTCACCAAGGTCTAAACTTGAAAATAAAAAATTATAGGAAGCGTCACAGAAATTCATACGCAGCTTTAGAGCGTGACTTCAAGATACTTAAAGCTGCAGTAATGTCTTCTTCAATTAAGTTTCTGGTATGTTCTCTAAACATTTCAGAAGCTATCTGCGTATCAAAAGGATTTACCGTTATTACTCAGGCAGTGATTTGTTAAAAGGTAAGTTATAATTGACATGACGATTACCTCATCAGAGAGCTGGTAAAGAAGTTGAGATTTTCTCAAATCAATTAGCTGACTTGCATCTATAACTGAATACATAAAGAGGAAGAAATCTTTCAGTTGTTAAATTATTAATTTAGTGGAATCAGGTATGTACCAGTCTCCACTGGTTAGCACAAACAGTATTCTGCCATTTTGTGAAGTTCTATCCACTTTGTCATATTTGGAAAAAAATTCACGTATTGGTACTAAACTTTCAGAAAAACAAATTTGTGTGAGATATTTCATTTACACCAAGCTTGCATCCAAACTGCCCGCCCACCCCCCCCCCCCCCCAAAAAAAAATAAAAAAAAGCCGTGTACTGGCAAGCAACCCAGCTCGGTTAAGTTCAATGGAAAATAGAAAAAAAAATATAATTAAGATTGAAGTGAAAAAAAATGCTATTTCTTCTAGAGGGTATGAAACTGAATGGATTATTTTTTTTTTCTTCTCCTCACGCCCCACCTATAAACTCTTATTTGGTTAATGAGATACAATAGGTTTTTTGCCTTCTGCTTCTTTATTAAAAGAGAGAGAGAGAGAGAGGGTTATTGTAGAATGGGTATAAATTGGATTCCTCTCCAGTATATGGTATTCAAAACCAACCAATAATTTTCCTTTTCTGATTTTTAAGTTCAAAAACAACCAATAATGAATTTGTCCTTTAATTTTTCTTTTCTATTAGGTGGTGTTTGTATGGGTTGCTATTTTAATTTGTTCAAATAATTCTTGTATAAATCAAGCTACTAGAAAAACTAAGTACAAATCACATTTTCCAAACAAGTCAATTCTGGCTCTGATGGTACTAGAGAGCAAGCAAATCATATTATGTATTTTTCTACAGTGGTAAACAATTAAAAAAGGATTTATATATACGAAAAGAACAAGATAAAATGAAGATCGTCATAGTGAAATGCATATTACCTCTTCCCACAGAGTTGAGCTTTATAGAATACAATTTCTTTGCATTCTCTCGAATAGCTATATTAACCTAAAAACAAATGATTGTATAAACACAAGGATCCATGCCAAAAAAGAAGGTACTTAAACCAACTCTTAGTTAGATGATATAGCCAAAAAGAACACATACAATGAATAAAATAAAATAATTACCTGAGCATCAGTGACCTTGAAAAGCCGTTTCCAGGGCAAAAGAAAGGTTGATGCATCCCCGAAAACAAGATTTGATACATATATGAGCTTCTGAAATGCCTGTACCAGTTTAGCACAAATATCAGCAGTCCCACCATATACAAAAGCAAAGAAAAACGAAGAACAGTGAAAAAACATATACCAGTCTCTGTTCTGCATCAGAATCAGGATCTCCTGATTCCAATCTCTCCCTAAATATGCGTCTTCCAATCTGTATTATTATACAAAAGTAAATGTGACTTCAACAAAATCAGATTAAAACCCCAAGTAGAAAAAATAAAAGATATTTGATGCATGTTCCAATTTACATTATTACCTCCATGTGAACATTTGCAGCATCTGGATCATCGATTCCAAGAGCAGCTTTGAATTTTATGATTGTTTCAACCTCATTTCCCTTCAGACTTTCTCCTCCTGGGGGAAGAAGTGCATAAACAAACCTGCAAATATTCAACAAATACTAATAAATTAAGGTATTACTTATTGGAATTTGTGTAGTCACCTAGTACAAAAGACATAAGAGAATTGAGATATGATTTGCATGTTTACCTGCTGTAGATATCATATAACTCTGTTCTGAAGGCTTCATCTTGCTTACTGATGCCATATCTATAATTTCGAACACAAACAAGATATTAGATTAAGACCATAGCCAAAAAAGGAAAAATCATTTTGGTTAAGGTTTCATGTAAAATTCAAATCATGATCCATAAAAGTTAAAAATAAATAACTCATCTACATTTTCACCTGCTACATTATGCTAAGATTTTCCCTATCTAAAAAATATCGATATGTAAACATAGATGAATCATTTGTGCATGCTTTTATAGAGAAATCAAATATGAAGTTCAAGTTTCTTCTTCTGGAATCAAAGGTAGCACAGTTTAATTCCTACTGAATTCAAACCTCTTAGCAACACCCTCGATCTCCTCGCGCTTCAACTCGAGCGGGTCATCATGACCCACAACAAGATTGTGAAGGTTTATAGCTGCAACTTCCGGCACCTCTGCATTTATCTTATACACCAGGGCACCACCCGCCACACCAAGCACCGCAGCGCCAGCAGCAGCAGCATTCTTTGAGCCAACAATCTTCAACCCTAGTCCATATCCAGCCACGATTGCCGCTGCAGCAATGATGACTGAGCTAGCAATCCTGACAGGTGGGGTCACTCCATCAATCAGCGGCTGTACACCAGTGAGTTCTCTTTTGGGTCCGAAAATGGAGACCGGAGTGTCAGTTGAGGCGGAGATGGAAGCCGAGGTAACAAAGTGGCGACGAAGGGTTACGTAGCGGCAGTGGTGGAAGTGGCGGCGGGGGATGGGGGGAGAATGGAGGCGGAGGGAAAAGGAAAGGGAGGGAGGGTGGAGGAGGAGGGAGAGGTCCATTTGGGGGATGGATAACGTGGGGTGTGGTTTTGGGTTTTGGTCCCTCTTGTTTTGGGGAAGGAGGAGAGACGGGAGAGGACCGGCGGAGGAAAGGAGAGGAGAGAAGGGTTTTGGGTTTGGTTGCTTGCTGCTGGGTGTGACCTGAGGAGATGGAGGATAAAGTGCTGAAATCTGCTAGAGAGCGAGAACGATTTTCGATAGAGACCCCTCCAAGTTTCGATATTCTGGTAATAGTGAAGTTTTTTTTTTATGAGTTCTGCACTTCTGCTTCAGCAAGCAAGAGATACCACGTACCAACCAAAGTGAGTCCGACTGCTATGTCATATAGAATCCGTATGCTACCAGGTACCTCGTTGAATCTGACTGAAACGGACGGTTCAGAATTATTCTTAGTCCAGATGTTTAAATTGATGCGAATCTCAAAGCACAACTAATAGTAAATAAATTTATAAATTATAAATTTTGCATATAAACAAATCAATTATCAAATAGATTAATTTGGATTCATCATTTGAAACTTATCTGATAGATTTTAAAGCCGATAGCACTTAATTGAAAATTTGAAACACTACTATGTCATAGTAGTATATTTACAAATTTAAATAGTATTGTACTAAAAAAACAGTAACTAGAAGAAACTAAATCATCTTAAAATACAATTTGCAATTCTTTGAAAATATAAAAATTTATTATTAATGTTATTCATATATTCATATATTCATATACTATCCTTATATTCATTAGGATAACAAGTAACAGAATAAATAATGAGTAACTATCAAATATATTAATCTTATCTAATATAATTCAAAGATATCATAATTAAAATAAGTAGATTAAACACATCATTTATGTAATATTATAAAATACAAAAATTATAAATTATAATTATTTTGTTTTTCAAAAACCATAAGTCTATAACTCTTTAATTAAATCAAATTATATAAAATATTGTAGAATCCAGCTAGTGCAACATTGATGTCATATGACACTAATTTCAAAATTGATTAAATAGACTTCAAATGATTAATCCAAACCGTTCAAACCAATTTACTTTATGAGTGATGCATTTACATGTAAATTGTTTATATTTTCGAGTTATTTTAGTATCAAATCAAGCGGTATAAATGTTTAAAAATGAATGTATTAAAATTAACTTAAAAGTTCACTCATTTGACCGCTTGACTTGATAGTAAATAAATTCGAAAATTTATAAATTTGCATATAAACGCACAACTAATAAAGTAAATCAGTTTGAATGGTTTGGATTTACCGTTTGAAGTCGATTCAATAAATTTTGGAGTTAGTATTAAATAAAACTGATGTTATACTAACTATACTCAATATTGTATAGATCAATTTTATCATATGTAACTATTAAAAATATATGAGGGATCAAGTTACAACAATTTTTGAGTTACAACAACCATTTCTACATTTTCAAAGTCCAAATCGTCGATCCAAACCATTAGATGTGATCTCCACAATAAAATGTGCTTCCATACCAAATTTTACATTTTTTTTGGAATTTTTTTTACTATTTATTAAGATGAGTACCAAAACTAATCAAATTTCAGACCATTGAATTTTGCACCCATCTTAATAAACAGTAAAAAAATTTCAAAAAATGTAAAATTTGGTATGGAAACATATTTTATTGTCGATATCACATCTAACGGTTTGGTATAGAAAATGACTGTTGTAACTTATTATAACTCAAAAATTGTTCTAACCTGATCCTTCCTCAAAATATATATATATAATAGTAGATAAATTAATTTTATCAATAAATTACTATAACAAAAAAATATTTATATAAATCAATCTAGTCATAATAATGAATACTATATAGTTATACGTATAAATAAATAAATAATTATTTATAATTTATATTGATCAATTATCTTATAGAGTTACTTGCATGAAATAGCCCTTACTTATCCGTACTCCTATCCTATAATCTAACGAATTTTTTTTTCTGAATCATACTCATATTAGTTAAGTTAACAAAATAAAAAAGTTACTCGTGTCTGGCTCATGGAATATGTCAAGATAAAAGGATTTCGTTGACAACCCAGTTAAAATTTGAATGTCTAAGCGGATTATTTTATGAGGAGGGTTCACTACCTCATTTTTTTGTAAAATACTTGAGACCGAAATGCCATTTTGGTTCAAAAAAAAAAATCGGGATCGAAATGATATTTCGGTTCTTATTATTTTTGTAAAAAAAAATAATCATGTTGGTTTTATAAGAATACTAGCAACGGAAACAGATTATTTCATTATAAAATATTATAAAATGAAGAAGATCAAGCATTTCATTATTTCATTATTTGCGTGACCTTTTTGAAAATCAACCGTTCAAATACATGTTGTACAAATCTCAAAGCAATAATAATACTGATACGATATGGATATAGCGATACAGCAATTTTCAAAAATGAAGGATACGATACGGCTATTAATATATATATTTTTTTATTATTTTATATATGGTATTTATATAATTATAATTTAAATCAAATTTGTAGAGAAAAATAGTTAAATACTATATTTATTTACAAGATAACACATGTGAACTCTAGTGCAGTGGTAAGAATTTTGGCACCAATAGAACTCAACTGGGTATGAATCCCGCCTTCAGCAGCAAAAAAAAAGGGTACGCGGTCCATGGGTGCGGCAACCAATGTATGCTTAAGTGTTGAAGTGCATAATTTAAAAAATTCGTCTATGTGCGATCTGGAAATTCAACGGCTGAGCATCCTTCTGAAAAAAAAACAGTAAATCAAGACCCTTACAGGATCTATACATTAAGCTCCTTAGTAAGAAGGAGAGATTATAAAAAAAATTCTTCATTACCTGTCCTTTTCTTCATGTTAAATAAATCGTTTAGAGTTAGTTTTGACATTGAAATGTTTTAAAGGTGTGGATGACATTTCCCAATCTACAGGCCGCCTTTAGTAAAGGTTCAAAGCCCAAATTTAGGCCCCTTCACAAATGGGCTAATAAAGGCCCCCAAATTTGGGTTGTTTTCTCAAATGGTATAATCTGGATCTCTAAACATCGCTAATTCACCACGGAAAGAAATTTCAACAGCTAATCAAGTTATTAGCCCAAAAGAACAAACAGACAATGCAAGGGTGGCAATGTGGCAATGTGGCATGTGGTATGGGTATGGTAAACAGTCACGTAAATAGGCCTCAATTTTGACCCCTCATCCAACCCATTAAAACCTAGTAAAATGGTACCTAGCTAGCTGGCTAGCTTCTACTTTTTCTCTTTATTATTATTACACAAAGAAAAGTAAAGCACCCAAGATAACCTTAATTTGAGGGCAGTCTTATTAAGTCTTGCATCTAATGATGTCAATCATGTTTTACATGTTGATTATTAGTTATTAATTCTGTCAGACAAATTCAAGTTTGCACCCTCTTTTGTCTTCTTAAGCAGTGGTACAAAAATGAAGCAACTAATATTAAACAAGTGGGAAATAAATCTGTTATTATTCCTTGAGAATAACAAAAACATGTTATTCCGATCTCAACCGTTAGTCTTCGTTGAGATTCACGCATGTAAAGTTTAAACGGTTGGGATCAGAATAACAGGTTCCTGTTATTCCTTGGAAATAACAGAAGATTTATTTCCTTAAATAAGTGACCACACTAGTGTAAAGTTAATAGATAAAACAAGTTATATTTTAGTGTCATGAGCCCATGAATGCTAAGTTGGTGCACCGGCCCCCATCTTATTCCGACCAACCTATGTCTTTAATTAAACATTTCCCAAAGCCTATCAAGTCTTACCTTTTCCAGTTTATATTTGTTGGCCTGAAGAAGGAAATTTTAAGTGTGTTTCTCTCTAATTTAACACAAATATCATATCTACTATTCCAATAACTTAGTAGTTAACACACTTGACACTTCCTTTATCTCTCTCTCTCTCTCTCTCTCTCTCTTCATTATTTCTTGACAGGTCCGCCTTCTCTCTCTCCAACCCTTTGAATCTTTTAGTTTCCTTGCCTTACACACCTAGCAAGTTAACCACTTATAACATAAAAAGCCACCTCCTTTTTAACACAATTCATACGTACATACAAGATAATTAGAAAGTCTATTTCAACCAAAATATATTGACCATGATCAACTCAGCGGCAAAAACCTTGCTATGCCTTGTTACATTTGGATTGATATCTGTGCTTTCTGATTCCATGTTCACAAAGGAAGAGCTATACCATGAAGAGAGAAACAGCCTAATTCAACTCCGTGATTCGCTAAGATCAATCGTGAACCTGCACTCGAACTGGACAGGCCCGCCGTGCTACAAGAGCCATAACCGTTGGATCGGGATCACGTGTTCAGGTTCAAATGTAGTTGGAATTGTTCTAGAAGGGATTCAACTCACCGGTTCTCTCCCACCCGATGCTTTGTCAAATGTCACATACCTATCAAACCTTAGTTTAAGAAACAATGCTCTTCATGGCGACATCCCTAACCTTGACGGTTTAATGTACCTTCAAATTGTCGATCTCTCTCTCAACCGGTTTTCCGGGTCAATTCCTACGGAGTTCACCAAATTGCCGCAACTGAATGATCTACAGTTACAAAATAATCTCTTGAACGGGACGATACCTCCATTCAATCAGTCGGGATTATTCTCATTTAATGTCTCGCACAACTTTCTTTCGGGCCATGTACCTGAGACCGATGTATTGAAAACATTTCCAAAGAATAGTTTTGACCATAATTTGGGACTTTGTGGGGATGTGATTGGAAAATCCTGCAACGAATCCCGTCCTGTGGGACCCGCTGCTCCTCCGCGTGTGCAGGTGAGTCCACATCATGCACCCGCAGCAATGACACATGCACCAACAGCTAAGATCGCCACACCCCCAACTAAATCTCACACAGCTGCTTTACATATGCATCAAAACTCTCATCAATTAGGTGCTTTGAGGGTTGTTTTGATCGCAATTGGGGCCGCCTTGGTTCCCTGCTTGCTGTTGTGCCTTTTCTTGTACTTACAAAGACGGAACAGGAAGGCAAACCAAGCCGAAGGGCTTTTAGGTATGTTCTTTAGTTTGTTTTATTAATCGCTATTAACATCATATCATCACTTCAATTATTTCATGCTTATTTTTTGTAATATTATATTTTTTTTTCTGAATTTAGGAATACCAATGGCCTACTTTGAGAAGGCAGATAAAAGCTCGGGGAGCAAAGAACAAAAAGACGGTGAACTCGAGTTCTTCAACAAAGAAAACGCAACATTCAACCTAGATGCTTTGCTAAGATCATCTGCCGTGCTAATGGGAAAGGGAGGATTGGGAATTACATACCGAGTTACCATCGAGTCGGGCCCGGTTGTCACTGTCAAGAGACTGAGGAATGTAAGTGCAGTTGGTAGAAGAGAGTTTGTGCAGCAACTGCAGTTGCTTGGAAAACTAAGGCATGAGAATCTTGTTGAAATCATCTCTTATAACTATTCTCAGGAGGAGAAACTGATTATCTGTGATTACCTACCTGGTTCTAGCCTATTTCAACTACTGCATGGTAATAATAAATTATTCATAGTATCATTTTGGTATGTCATTTTACTTTAGCAAACTGCTGATTAATTATACATATGGATTTTATAATTAAGAAAAAAACCCCATAATTTATATGAAAATTGAAGTTATTCCAATGTTGGTTGCCTGTCAAGATGTCAAACAATATTTTATAATGATGTACCAATTAATGCAGAATAATTAATATCACAATTCCTAAAAATTTCATCTAATGCTTTGTAATTTTGGTTCATGCTAGAGAACAGAGGAGCAGGAAGGACCCCTATGCCATGGGCATCAAGGCTCTCAATTGTAAAAGGAATAGCAAAAGGCTTAACATACCTTCACCAATGCCTACCATTTCACAAAGTGCCTCATGCAAACATCAAATCCTCAAATATTTTAATTTCAGACAATTACAATTACCCTAAAATCACAGATTACGGGCTTCAGCCTCTACTCCCGCGTTCACACAGACTTGCGGTGGCGAAATCACCAGAATATTCTCAAGGCAAGAAATTAACTTGCAAATCGGATGTATATTGTTTCGGGTTGTTGATTTTAGAGGTGGTCACCGGTAAGGTGCCGAGTGAGAGCCAAGAGGAGATACCAATGCCTCAATGGGTTAGATTAGCACTTAAAAATGAGTGGTCGACCGATGTTTTGGATGTTGAGCTGGTTTCGGAGGGAGAAAATCATGAAGGTATGCTTAAATTGGTAGAGATAGCGCTTGAGTGTACTGAATTGGATCCCGAAAAAAGGCCCAAAATGATGGAGGTGGCAAAAAGGATTGAGCAGATCAAGGAGCCAAGTAGGGGAAGAAGAAGGTGGGTCAATTAGTTGCAAGCTTTTGATATGTATTAATTCTTCTCTTTCTTTCTTTCTTTTTTTTGTCTTTTTTTTTGGGTTTTTTTTTTCTGATGAAGATAGTTTTGCATTGTTTCTAGTTGTGGTAGAAAATGATTTACTGGAGAATGATCTTGTAAGATATGTCAGCTTGACAGCTTCTGTTGATTTCAATTGTGCACCAAGTCATGCATGTATCATATGTTATATATGTAATAACTGAAATTTTCTTAACACTACTATTGTTCAGCATGAATTGTTTTTGGTCAAGGGATTCAATACCACCTTCCATTTTGTTTCTTCCAATATCCTCCAGCCAAACATGATGTAATTATTAGAAGAAAAAAAGAAAGAAAAAGAATTCTATGATCTCCATTTAGTTTATCAATGATTTATATTCTTAAATGAAACTAGAATTTGGGTCTGCAAACAGTTTGCAGTGAATACTAATACTGAAAATACAATCAGTGTTGACACATCTGTGTCGATTCTCTAAAGAACTGTCACTGATACTGATATTTTAGTAGCTTTTAGTGTCACTAACACTTGTTATGTGATAAACCGACACTAATACGTCACCAATAGTGTCAGTTTTTTTTGTTCAATACAAGTGATGGTGACTCACAGTGTCTTACTATTTCATGGATATATTTTGCAAGTACAATCGATCTTCAATTTTACGTTAGATAAACAAGGAAAGCAATAAATTATAAATTATAGTATAGGTAACACTAAAAATAAAAAGATGCAACCCATCTTTTTCCAGCAACACATCATTAGTACCAAAACATTTTTAATTATTTAGAATACTCACATAAAAAAATAAAAATAAAATCGTAATTTTTGCTTTTGTTCTGCAGAATATCAAATGGCTGGAAACAATTTTTGAGAACTACATAGTTTGCTTAATTAGAAATCAGAAGAATTAAAAGAATTGCAGCTACCTATTACAAAAAAAATGAATAAAATGTAGCACATATTTTTTTTTCAGTTTACAGAATTATCTGCAGGAAAATTTCATTTAAAAGGAATCTGTGCCATCTGATCAAAATCAGATGGATGAGAATTATGGAAAATATCTAACAATAGAAAAACTTCGACCCAAATTGACACACGGCAATGACCGAGAGACTCGCACACAGAGGCTAGGGATCAAAATTCTTTTTTCTATTATTGTTTTTAAAAATTTTGACAACAGTTTGAAAATAAAAAAAATAAGAAGACTATTATTTTAATGCAAGTCATTTTGAATTTATTTGTTCAGATAAAAACACTGGAAAAAAAAATTAGGTATAAAGGCAACTGAACTGATGAAATACACGTTCAGTGCTCTGCTTTCAGTCTGTTTATTTTGGTACTAGCAATTTGTTTTTCAATATTTTCAGTTGTCTGAATTGTATGTCTTGTGAATATATTGGTTAAAAAAAGAAGATAAACATCTGATTATTAAATTAAAATATTATTGTTAATTTTTTTCTTCATTCTTGATTTCTTGTGGCACGCCTGCTTTCCTCTGTTGCTGAAACACAAAACACTGTAGACTAAACTAACTTTTTTTTTAGTAACTTTTGCCCATTTTCATCTGATGTAATATGTGCCATAATTAAAATTTGGCATGCTTGTATCTTAACTAGGGAGATTGACAATGTATTAGATATATAACTATTTCAACCTATATTACCATTTTTCTTAGAGTTATATATTATTTTGGATTGATGGAAAGACTAACAAATCTCTCGCCAAATTGATATCTACTAAAACTTGAGTAGTCAAGATTTTTTAAGCGGAACTAATCGTTGAAAAAAATTACTCACATTATAAATTATAAATTACAAACATACAAAACTTCTAATGTTTGGCAAGAAATATATCTGTGACATCTTACTAAGATGTATCCATCATTCAATTAATTAATTAGCGCCAATTTCTACTTTGTCCCAGTCGATGAATCAATATATATTTTAGGCCATTCCGGGCTTCCGGCCCATTGAAAGGAAAGAAGAGAATTCAGCTGCTTTTTTCTCTCCTCAAAATGAATAACGGCTATTTTGTTCTCTTCAGGCCCATTTGAACTCGGGTTTGTGTCAGAATGAGTTGAGTCAGAGTTTAAATTTAATCAGAGTCAATAACGACTAACGAGTAGAGCTGAACTAGTTCATTAACTGTTAGTTCGTACCGTGAGCTGTACGTAGATCAAACTTTTTTTTATTGATTTGGTGTTGTGAATCGGCAGAATCGCTGACAAAGTATTAGGGATGGATTTAGAATTTTCATCGTCAAATAGCGAATTGAGCTTAAATAGATAATTAAATTCAAATTTATTAACTAATTAAATAATAGATAATTTGTAATACTCTTGATTTCTAATTTTTAATGCTCTAATTTTAAATTATAATTATTAATCAGAATTCAAGAAATTTATTTTAATTTTAACCTTAAATTTAATTGAAATTACAAATCAGAATTTCAGAGAGGACAAATAAAATTTCAGGAGAACAAAATTAGTTCGGATCTATAAATCTCTATAAAAATTCAAAATCCGAACAGAGAGGAAGGTCAGTTGCCCCCCAACTCTTAGGACCCGTTCGGTAACCCAGTAGGGAATAGGAATGGGTGTGGAAATCAAAATTGAACTGGATTTTACTGTTCACCGTGAGAATAAAAGCTTAGCTCTGAGCAAATTTTTTTTTCCCACAGTGAACTGAACGGGCCCTTATTGAGTTTGCCCCTGTAAACCACGAGCCAAGAAAGAATTTCATTCTTTTTTACCAACGAGTTTCATTATGTTATGATAGACACAAAAATAATATTAAAAAATTTCAAAAATAATTTTATCTTCTTCTTATAACAAATTGAAAAATAAATACAAATTAATATAAAGTCGAGCTGAAATAAACTTATACTTGCTAAGAATTAAACAATCTAATTACAAACTTTTTTCTGAATTGATTTTGAAAAAATCACAAGCTACAAGTCTTTTACCAGCACCACAATCACCTATTCCGGGCCTTTATGCTTTTCTTAGGGGAAAAAAAAAAAAAGCACCACCTAATCCAAAAAAAAAAAGAGAGTAAAAAATAGAAAGAAAGACGCCAAATTTCAAGCCAATACAGCCATAACATTAACTCAGCCCAATGTCAAGCCATGCTAATCCAATTTCGGATTTCCTCAAACAATTTGAGAAAACTTCTAGAAAGAGACAAAATGAAGTGGTCTGTAGTGGAAGGATACAATATAGATCAGAATATACTTTTTTTTTCTGTATTTATTTAAATTTATCTTGCTCGTATTTTATTTTCCTTCGTAAAAAAAGTCTTTATTTTTTTTTTTCAAATTTTTAGGTTGAAAGTTTAAAAACGACCACTAATTATCAAATAGATTAATAGCTTATATAATGTAATAAAAATATAAAATTTTACAATAAATCACTTTAAACACATCATGCACACAATATCATAAAATATCAAGGTTCTAAATAGTATTTATAACGGCATAGTGGGGAGACAAAAAAAAAAAAAAAAGCTTTAGCAAATAGCAAATAGCGTAGCTCTAGCGAAAGCTATCATAAATAGGATTTTTTTTATTTCAAAAATTATATTTTATATTTTTACTAATAGTAAACATGTCTCATCAAGAAAAAAAAACTTGGTTCTAAATAGCATTTATAGCGGCATAGCAGAGAGACAAAAAAAAAAAGCTTTAGCGAATAGCGCAACTATAGCGAAAGCTATCATAAATATAAAAAAAACATGTCTTATTAAGAAAATTATATTTTATATTTCTACTAATAGTAAACATGTCTTATAAAGAAAAAAAAACACCAAATTGATTAAGAAGTTCTAATATTCATATTAAATCAATACAAAGTTCAAATTGTCATTCAAAATATCCCTAATTCAAAAACTATCGATATATTTTATATTCAAAATATACCACTACCATATATTAATGCATGATACAAAATTTAATTGATATAACGGTATAGCCGGCACATGTTCCATTATATTGATATAGCTTGATAAAGTAAAAAAAAAAGGTCTATTTGTACATTAAGACCCATTAAAATTACAAAATTATAAGTCATGTAGCATAGTGGACCATTACTGCCGCTACGCACTACACGCTATAGCGGCCGTAGCTCGATTAGCACAGTTTTACCCCGTAGCTTAGCTTTCTAGGTCCAAAACTGCTATAGCTAAATATTTAGAACACTGTAAAATACAATAACAGGTTATATACTTATTAGTTAAATTACACAAAAAATATTATGAAATATTACATAAATTTATTTTAAATAATACAATATAATTAAATGAAAGAACATCATGTTTGTTTTTGTATTTATCAATTATTTTATAACATAACAGATACGAAATAGGTTATATTCATATTATTATTTTAATATTATAATGAACTAAAGAGAAAAAAAATCAACATGCACACCTTATCCAATACAATACATATCTAAATAATAATTCTTACCAATATCCATCTTATCTTAGATACAATCATACAACACTACATATAATTTTAAATAAATAAATGAGTTCTTTTGACCCCGGATTGAAACAACTTGCCACACCGTAGCACAGATAAGATAGTCCGCAAATAATCAGTTCAAGTTCAAGACAACCGCTTCTAGTCCAGTTAGTTCCTCTCCATTTCATCATGAACTTGGACAAGTGTTGCCTACGCATCACACGGTCAACGCGACAGATCATTGGACTAGATACTTCCAATAAATCAAGTAAAAAATTTGTCATTTTTTAATTTTGTTTTTATATTTTTTTCATATGAATCAAGTTCAAAAATTAAAATTCAAAATTATTTATCACAGTGCATTTTTGTAAAATTTTGATGTAATTAAAACAAAATTAAAATATCATAAATTTTTACATGCATATAAATTAATAATCATATCTAATAATTTTATCATAATATTTGAGAGTTAAATTTTAAGTTATTAATTTTTTTTCAAAAATAGAGATATAATAAAGATATCAAAAGTGAAAGACATTTGTACCTTTTTCATATATATATAATCACTATTTGTTTTAGTGACTTGAGAAAAAATATTGAAACTAATTTATATTTACAAATGCAGATCCACTTACATTAAATGCAGATTTACAAAATAAAGACATAAGAGGAGAATGAGAAAGAGGAAAAAGAGTGTCGCCGATGTGAGTGTGGTATTACTAGAACTTGAAACGTGGAGTTTCTCATCTCCATTAAAACATGACAGTGATCAGATTTTATTGTTGGAGTATATGCGACGACTCGGACAGAATAGGATCTAAGATCTCCTTGTGACCCAGACTCACAAAGTTTTTATTTTTGTTATCTATATGGATAAGAGTTATATCATTTTCTTTCTTTTTATTATTTCTTTCTATATGGATAAGAGTTATATCATTTTTGTTATCTATATGGATAAGAGTTATATCATTTTCTTTCTTTTTATTATTTCTTTTGTAATACCTTTATATATAATAATTTTATTAGAAACAAAAAATTTAATTTATATTACTGTTATAAAAATAGTTTTAAAGGATTTTATTAAACAAAATAATATAAAAAAATTATGAGCTCCAAATTCTAAACCTGATATTTATTATAAAATAAAAATAAACAACTTTGTCCAAAATTACCACATAGATCGCTAAATGGATAAGACAAGTCTTTTCTGAACTGGAGAGGAAGTTTCAAGCCAGGCGCCCGAATTTGTCCGTACCCAATTTAAGCTAGAAATAACGATAAGCACACTGAAGCGGTATTTACACACCTCGCTCGACCTCTTTCTCAACGTGCCACCCCTGTCTCACCTCCTGCTCCCACGTGTCCCTTTCTCTTCCGCCACCTTACCTTCTTATACCATCACCCCCTTCTCCATTTTCCCCATTACACTAATTCTTCCAGATTGATCAGAAAATACTGGTACCAGTACCTACTGGTATAAGATAAGAAGAGAGGAGATCAAAGCTGGGGTTATATACTGAGTGATCATATATAGCTATTTTGTATCTGAGTTCTATCAAAATTTTGAGACATGCCTCGTAGATTTTCTGTCGGGCGTACCGAGGATGCGTACCATCCTGACACCATCCGATCAGCTCTGGCAGAGTTCCTTGCTACCGCCATCTTCGTGTTTGCTGCTGAAGGATCTTTACTTTCACTCGGTAAGAGGTTAATTTTATATTCTTTGTTTTCTTAATTTGGTGCATTGAAATATGCATGCATGCATGTTTATCCTTAGATTCAAGCTTGCCTTTTCTTGAGGCTTTGTTGGTTCCTTGGGGAAAAATCGGATTTGTAGGGAGTTTTACGTTTAAAATTAACCGATTCAAATAACCGATGGGGGTAACTGTGTATGCCTTTTATATATATACTTTTGGCTGAATTAATTTAGTGTTTCGGATTACTAAAACCTGATCAATCCTAATTAATACTAAAATTAAGGCTTACGTTAGAAAAATGGACAAACCAGACTAGATAAACACTCAAAGAGATAAAGTCTATATGGTTTAAGACCGGACGAATTCTACACTTCTGTGGTCAATGAAAAATTATTTTATTTGACTGAATTTAGTTTCCATGCATGTGTATATATTCTAAGTCTAATATATGTAAAGATCCCTACATTTTACTTTGGTTAAACTATAAAAATCATATCAATGGAGGCTTATTTTTGTTTCCGTGGCAAAGATCAGTATTTTCTTCTGGCTTGTCATCTGTGATCTATCAATATATATTCTTTTCATCTTTTGTGTAGAAATTCAATTCATAATGCTACTATTCAAAATTGTTTGTGTAAGTTGCACATTTTTTACCAGCATTTGGTGTTCATATGCCAATCAGATTTTTATAATCAATCTATTGCTACAAACGTAATTAATGTAGTAAGAAAATATGTAGGGGCATATGTGCTACCAGAAAAATAAAAATAAAAAGGAAAAAAATGATACATTTTGCTGGAGAGCAAAAGAATGAGATCATGACTGTAACTATTGCCTTTGGGCTTATTTGTCTTGCAGATAAGCTGTACAAGGATACGACCACTGCTGGCGGGCTCGTGGCAGTTGCCATAGCACATGCACTTGCCCTTACAGTTGCGGTGTCAACTGCTATGAATATTTCTGGTGGCCATGTCAACCCTGCTATAACATTTGGGGCACTGTTAGGCGGTCGCATTTCCTTAATACGCGCACTCTTCTACTGGGTTGCACAGCTCCTGGGTGCCATAGTTGCAGCTGCGCTCTTGAGGATTACTACTGGTGGAATGGTAACTTATGATTTTCATCATTGTTATTAGTATTAGTAATTGGTTTTATGACTTTATCTTTTGATAGGTACACTTTGATCAATGCTTAGATTAGAATCAATGATTTCTCATTTGGGTATCATTGGAGCCGTGAATTTTTGGATTGTGTGATGGGGATCCTGGATCCTAGACATCTTGCATGGGATTAATGTTGTTGCCCAATTTGTTATAACATACAATACTCAAATTAAATGGATAATCAGCTGTGATTCACTTGAGACACTTGAGACAGAATTAGGGATTTATGTTTAATAAATATTTACTCTCAGGTAATTAGGGATGGTTATTAGAAGACAGTTTCAAATATCAATTTTAATGAATGAAAACCTTGAGGCATTTATGTTGAATTTGTTCCTTCTCGCAGCGGCCACTAGGGTTCTCACTAGCATCAGGTGTCACCGAGTGGCATGCACTACTACTCGAGATCATCATGACATTTGGCTTGACATACACCTTCTATGCAACAGCTCTTGATCCAAAACGGGGATATATTGGCACCATTGCACCCCTGGCAATTGGGTTTATAGTTGGTGCCAACATACTTGCTGGGGCTCCATTTGATGGTGCGGGTATGAACCCTGCAAGAGTTTTTGGGGTTGCACTGATCGGATGGCGGTGGAGTCACCACTGGCTTTACTGGGTGGGGCCGTTTATTGGAGCGGGTCTTGCAGGGCTTACCTATGAGTTCCTCCTCATACAGCCTGAGACCCCACCGCATGCACATCACCAGCCATTGGCGCCAGAAGATTATTGAAGGGGTGTTGAAGTGTGGTTTGGTTGGTTTGTCTATTGTCTATCTTTTTTACTTTCTTTGTTCTTATTTCCTTTTCCTTTCATCCTTTTTCTAGTTGCCTTACTGTGTCTGTGCTTTTGATGTGTATTGGTGTTGAGAGTTGAGACTTAAATTATGGTAGTGTTTTGTGAATAAATGCTCGCTATTGCAATTGTGAATTGACTGTTTGCATGTATGCTTTACTTTTGGACCCAAGTGATCAAAGGAGGATGTATTAGGGAGTTTTCTGGTAATTATACGGAACTGAATAGCAGATCATGATTATCAGAGTACAGTTACAAAAGCAGATATTTTTTAACCTACAGAAGGCTATTGGTAGTTTGGTACCAGCATTTATTAACTACGAAATACAAGAAAAATCACTAGGAATAGATAGAAAAGCAAAGAAACATATTTAATGATTTATCTGACAATAAAGTTGTTTGACAACAGCAGCAACTGGTCAATTGGTTGGGCTATTAATAAATAAAAGAAGATCATATATTTTCTTAAATACTTGTAGATTGCATGCATTAATTTAATGTAATTTTAAAATCAGTTAATCATCCATGCATTAAGTGATTTTAACAATAATTAATTCAATATCATTGACACTTGATGAGATCAAAAATTTTACTAATTTACTTATTTGAATACAACTTAAATATGTATACACTTTATTATTTTTTTATATTGTCTTGTTGTCTGTCACAGTTGTCAATGTATCATCTCTCTTTATCTTTATACTTACAATTATCAGCTTGTTTATTACAAGTTTACAACAGTTAACAAATACTGCATATATTGAGAGATCTTGAAGTAAAAAAATATATAAAAACAAATAATCAATCTGGGCTACCTCTTGTAAAATCTGGCAACCCAAGGAGCAAGATCAGTGTTATCAGGTTCCCTCTTGAACACTGAATAATAATCAGCCCAATAGGAAGGATTTAATCTAGATGTAAAACCTTTGTTGAATATGCAAAAAGGTAACCAATCTTCACCACCATTCATCCTCCTTTCTCTTTCTTTCGGATAAGCTAGAGGTGCTTGTACGTACCTACACATGAGCCTACTTTAGATAAATAATCAAGAGTGAGGCTGTGATACTATGCATAACTTGGATTGGTCTGTACTATGGATTAATATTTTTTTCCTCAAAGTTCAAATAGTCGATATGAACTATTTAACATGATCTCTGTATAAAAATCTACTTATAGACCAAATTTTACATTTCTACTTTTTTTAAAATAGAAATAACCAGTTTTCAATGGTCTAGAATTTCAATTCTAGAACAAGTGATTTTCTACCAATCTAAAAAAAGTAAAAAGAATAGTAAAAAATGTACAATTTGATGTACAAGTACATTTTCATGTGGAGATTATGTTGAACGGTTCAGATTTGAACTCTTAAAATAAAGATATTGATCCATAGTATAGATCAATATGCGTTATGCACACCATAGCCTCACTCAATAATCAACCTGGTATAGACAACAATAGTAGTCAATCATAAGGAATTCATACCTAATGTTATCGACCACGGTGTCCCAACAGAAGTGTGTGTGGCCGAAAACATGGCAGCTTTTGGAAGCATTTGCTTTTCGGTGAATTGATCGTAGCCGGGTCTCTAGTAAATCAGAGCCTATAATTTTTGGTAAATTAGGGTAGAACAGCATTCTCTTCTCTGGGCACAGATCTTGCCTGAACACAGAATTGTTCAATCAAGTCAATATGTAAATAGGTGTTCATTTACAACTTGATGTAACCAACAAAATGGAAAAGCAAGAGCGAGGCTATGGTACTTTGTAAAACTCAGAACAGCCGTACTATGGATCAATATTTTTGTTGCAAAGTTTAAATAACCGGATCCGAACTGTTCAACATGATATTCATATAAGAATGTACTTAAAGACCAACTTTTACATATTTTAGAAATGTTTTACCATTTAATTAGATAACTTATCTAAAGATTTTTTGAACCATCCAAATATAATTATTTATTATCTATCTAAGAAAAAAAATAGTAAAGAAAATTCTAAAAAAATGTAAAATTTGGTCACATTTTCATATGGAGATCATTTTGAGCGGTTTGGATCAACTATTTGATCTTTGAAAATGAAGAAATTAATTCCTAGCACGGATCAATATGCACTTTGCAAAATACCATAGCCTCACTCAGAAAACATTTTAATCCCATTAAAGTTACCACTTTCACCTCTCCCTTTCCTCTCTCTTTTTTGAAAAACTTGGCAGTGGCTGCCAAGGGCTCCCCCTTTCCTCTCTCTCTCTCTCTCTCTTCTGATTTGGGAGGAGGTAAAAAGAGGAAGAATAAATGTAATTAAAGTGTTTCGAAAAATTGCCTTGGAACAAAGTGAGAGAAAGTAATGATCTGACTGCTTCTCCTCTGAACATCATCAATCATGCTCTGATTATCCTCATTCATCTGATCAAAGTAACGAGCAAGTGACATGTCATCGTTCAAGATATGTGAAGGCCATTTGCATGCGTGAAAGTCCTTGCATGCCTAAATCATACCATAAGAAGTTAGCATTACATGAGTGTAATATGGAAAACGGTATAAAACATTTCATAACAGAAAAAAGAAGGAAGTCAGGATCAGTGAAATTATACCATCTCCAGTGAAGGAATGCGAAATCCCGTTATGTCTTTTTCTTTGTCGAAACTCTGTCAAACAACCATTACCAAACCTTTTGTTACTCGTGCCTTAGCATAGAGAAACTAGGAATTATAAACAATATATAGTGATTATTCTCTAATTGCAGTTAATTCATGATATATGAAAGTTCTGTGCTTGCCTTCTTTCCTTGGGAAAAATACTATGACAGTTCAATCCTTCTAGAAATGTTTCCTGAGCAATCCATAATGATTTCATCAAACAGTTATAATTTAATGAGAAAGTTTACAGTTTGGGGGCATAAAAGTCTTTTTAATCTTCAAAATCAATGAAGATAGAGCTCTCAATTATTACAATTCAATCTATTAGAGTAGTTACCAAATAAGTCTGACCAAGTATTTATTCATATATTCTCCTTAGTAAAAAGACTGAAATTAATGTTAATATTTTTCCTACTAAAGCAAAATTCTAACTTTGTCATAGTATTTACTGAGAGGATTACCTTGTGGTACCATGAAAACAAAGGAATGATTCCCAAATTTTCTATGGTTTTCGGGTCCGTCTCAACTCCAATTTCTCTGCATGCATCAATCAAGGCAGTCAGTTTCTCCAGTGAACACATCTGATACGAAAATATCAATTTTAGACACCAAGCCTACTCACTTGGCCATTTTGACAAACACCTCACATGCATCTTGATAAAAGCACCAAACCTGAGAATAAGAACTTACAAATTTCCCGGCTTCTCTTCTACACCACAAATCATGATTCCCCGGCACGAAGAACACGGTACTGAACTTATTCTTCAATTCTGACATTGTCAACACAAAACTGCTAAGTGTCTCCGCAATGTCCCCGGCAACAATGAGAACATCGTTCTGATACCGATCTGGTGACATACGCCTTACCCATTCCATGTTATCTGCGTAATCCGTGTGCAAATCTGACACCACAAAGACTCTGAGAGAATCTACCTCGTTGTGGCATTTCGACAAACGGGTTATGGGTATACTTTTCTGTCTAGAGCACCTAGCACTAGCGTCTCTGGAGTAAGATTTGGGGATTAATTGATGGAAGGATTTAGGAGAAACAGGGGTTGCAATTGCCATGAGCCGTGTCTAAAAGCTTTCTATGACTTCTCTACAAAGAGAGATTGATAATTACATCACACGCCTAAACCAGATTCCGTTCTCTGTAGTAACTCAAATTTTGAGTTTAGATCTGGACCGTCCGATCAGAATCTTGACCAATCCCGTCCGAGATGTAAAGCACAGGATCCTCTAATACTCGTGCCAAGACAGATCTGACGGTCCTGATCTAAACTAAAAAAATGGAGTTACTTTAGGGAAGCTATTGGTTGTTGGCATTAACCGTACGGAGATTACAAAGCTAGTATATAGGAGTAAAAATTTTAACAGAGCACTTGTGCTTCAAGCAACGCATTGAATATAGAATTGAAATAGCTCTGCATATGATTCATGCGCTGTATGAAATCAAAACTACTCTGTTAAAATCTTTACCCCAGTATAGCATGCACGTTTGATTATTTCAAGTTAACCGATTTAAGCCATCCTATTTTTGTGTGTGTGTAGAGAATTAAAAGTAACAAAGAGTTAAATTAAGAAGAAGCAAAAGAATATAAGAAAAGAAAATTTAGTGACTATTATATATTTAGCAAGTTTAAATTGTTTTATTTGTGTGGAAGTTTATTTGAAGAACTAAACTAATTTAGTAGATAGACAAAAATACCAAAACCTGGATAGATAGTTTAATTTAGATAGATTTTAAAATTAGATTTACGTCATTTTAGTAGGGTTAATTATTTTATATTTAGCGATTTAAGTAAGATTAAATTATTTATTTAAATATTTAGATAGATTGTAACTATTACTGCTTTGCAACCAAACATACCTCGTGTGATTAGAGTTGGTGGCAATTGGTTTTATACAGAGAAGAATGACTAATCTAAAAGCAGGATTCTGCAAAATAATGAGTGTTAGAGTTAGACACATGTATAATTTTTTTTTTTTTTTTTTATAAACTTGGTATATAAAAATTCTTTTTACAGTGGCAAATTAATTATGGAGTTCTGTTTGCAAGAAATTCTAATTTGAGCAGGATATAATATTTTTTTAAATAGAATAAAGTTTAATTATTTTAATAAAATAAACACTACTGATTTGATTTTTTTTAAAACAGCTCTACCAATCTTCGTAGATACCTTAGAATCAAATTTAATTCTCCCCTCTATCGATTTTCAGAATTGATGAAGCTATTTTTTTATATAAATCAAAATCAATAGTACTTATTTTGTTAAAATAATAAACATTAATTCTATTTAAAAAAATTTCAGATATCCTTTGCCACAATTTCTAGGTTGAGATGACAACTACTATTCATCTGAGCCGTTGAATATGACTCAACGGCCCAGAAAAAATAGAAACAAAACCATAGTCCGTGCACTTCGATTGGGGCCAATCATACTGACACGGCCCTCGTCATTTATTGTTTCAAAATAAAGAAAACGCTGAATTTGGGGTAAATATTTTAACCTAGCAGTTTTACCTTCGTACAACACAGACTATGAAATTAAAACTACACTACACATAGTTAATCTACTGCACAAGGCTAAAACTGCTCTCCTAAAATCTTGGGTAAATTTTGATGGAGGTCACTAAACTCTGTCTTTGTCACAAATTGGTCACTCAAGTTTAATTTGTCTCTCCATAATTACTGAATTTTTCATTTGTCCCAATCATGTCGTCCTATAATTTTTCCATTCAAAATGTTATCGGAATATTCTCATTCCGTCCAAAATATAACAAAATATGCTTATTTCATCCAAAATTTTAATGAAATATGTTCATTCTGTTCAAAAATCTAACAAAAAAGTTATATTTTATTATTTTTTGGATGAAAAAGTTATAAGGTTACTTAATTGTGACAAATTTAAAATTAAGTGGTTATAAAGAGACAAATTCAATATGAGTGATCAATTCATAACGAAGAACAAAAATTTGGTGGAAATTTACAGTAAAATCTTTATCCGTGAAAATTGAGCCTACTACTCTAGTCTTTGCATTTGCAGTGTAGCTTCTATCGGATAAGCTGTTGTTAACAGTTAACACCTGGCTCACAGCCTAGTTTTAATTTGAATGAATTCATATTGAGTAGGTGCCATATGTCATGCGTAGTCACAAGATTCGTGAATTAAATTTAAATTATATCTGAATTAAATTTTTTTTTTGTGATATCGAACCAAACGCTGAATTATTCGATTGGCCAGACTTTGATCAAATTAAATCCAAATAATTTGCAAATTTGACAAACTTTTTTTTTCCGAATTTTATGAATTATTCACGATTTTTTTCCAAATCATTTTTTTTTTTGGTTTTTTTTTTCTCTCTAATAGAATTAAAATATCTGATCTAAGTAATTCCGAGATGTTGGATAAGAGATGCTTCTTTATAAATAAGCATCTCTTATTTCAACGGTTCCAACATGCTTCTTTATAAAAGGTGGGTTTGTCCCTAGCTTTTGAATGCATCATATATGTTGAGGTATTGTGTATGGTGTATTTTTCTTTTCTTTTTTACAAATTATTCATGATTTTTTTTTCAAATCATTTTTTTTATTTTGTTTTTTCTCTCTAACAGAACTGAAATATCTGATCTAGATAATTCCAACGATCAGATAATTCCAAAATATTGGATAAGAGATGCATCTTTATAAATGAGCATCTCTTATTTCAGTGGTTCCAACACGCTTCTTTATAAGGGTCGGTTTGTCCCTAGCTTTTGAATGCATCATATATGATGCCTTGATGCATTGTGCATGGTGTATTTTTCCTTTCTTTTTTAAAACTAGAATGATGCAGTAGTTATGTAATTAGATTAGATATAGCTTAGTGATTAGTTGTAAATTGTGTATTAGAATTTCAGTATATATCTGGTCAGATTTGCAAAAGGGCAGGGACATGTTTGCAAAGGGACAAGGACAATTTTGTAAATGTTGTATTTATTGTCATATTTCTGAATCCTAAAAGTTGTAATGGATCTAAAATCCATGAGCAGAACTAGTGGATTGAATTCGGGTAGGGTACGGGTACCTCGGGTACGGGTAGGGTGGGTAGTCGGGTAGGGCGGGTACGGGTAGGGCGGGTAGTCGGGTAGGCGGGTACGGGTAGGTCGGGTACGATTTTAAAAAAGTGTACCCTACCCGTTTCAAACCCGTGCCCGTCCCGGGTAACGAGTACGGGTACCTCGGGTAGGGCGGGTAGGGTACGGGTATTTTTTTTTTCTGTTTTTTTCTTCTGTTTTTTTTTCTTTTTTTTAGTTTTTTTTTCTGTTTTGTTTTTCCTTTTTTATTTTTTTTTCTATTTTGTTTAATGTTTTTTTTTCTGTTTTTTTAGTTTTTTTTCTGTTTTGTTTTTCTGTTTTTTTTTTCTGTTTTGTTTAATATTTTTTTTTCTGTTTTTTTAGTTATTTTCTGTTTCGTTTTTCCGTTTTTTTTTTTGTTTTTTTTTCTGTTTTGTTTAATGTTTTTTTTTCTGTTTTTTTAGTTTTTTTTTCTGTTTTGTTTTTCCGTTTTTTTTATTTTTTTTCTGTTTTGTTTAATGTTTTTTTTTTTTTCATTTTTTTTACAGTGTCGTACGAATATTATTACATGTTTATAATTCGATTTTTATAATATGAATAGTTCGATATCAAATAGAGTATATATAAACATGAAATTATCAAGTCGCAACTTTATAATTTATAAATGAATAAAATTTGTACCTTATATATAAAAATTATTCGTGCGAAAATTTGTATATTTATACGGCTAAGTACAAATATATTTATTTATTTCTTTAAGCAAGTCATTTTATTTTATTTTCAAATTCTCATTCTAATTAAAACAATAAAATATAAATAAAAATATCTTAAATTAATTTATTACATTAAAAATAATTATGAATAATTTAAAAACAATAGATTAAA